>JBBBDQ010001658.1:1537500-1721103 GCA_037127315.1 Ascarosepion bandense | reverse complement strand
TGACGCAACCTTATGGCCCATCAGGTATGGCATTCCCAGGCCCCCATGACACGGACGTTGGTAACAGACACGTTTGTCGACATAGTGTTTGCGTCCTCTCCATAAAATGGAGAATAGCAAACGCTCGATCGCCTTCTTATGCCGTTTACAAAGTGGAAGTACTGACAACTGGTAAAGGATAATGGGAAAGACGTATGTAGCACACGCCTCAGCCATACCCTTTAAGGACAACCTCCTTCGGCGCCAAATCTTGGCCGACGCGCCTACCTTTGCCAGTACTTCAGACCAATTTTTCTCCAACTGTAGGTCGGGCCCGAACCACACTCCAAGAATGCAGACCGGGCCGTCCGTCCAGTCGAAGGGCCCCGGGAGGGTCAGACCCTTCCAGGCGCCTAACCGCAAGCCGGACGACTTGTTGCGGTTAATCTTGGCCCCTGTCACCTGTTCGTACCGTTCAAGCGCCTTCTGTACCACCTCGATGTCCCTGCGGGAGGACACGAAAGTAGTGACGTCATCGGCGTACGCGGAAACCCTGGCTCGAGCACCACCAGGGACAGCGATTCCACGTAGGGCCGGACTGCACGCCCTGTCCCTTAGCCGGCGAAGGAGGGGCTCCAACGCCAAAGCATAAAGTAGGGGCGACAGTGGACAACCCTGTCGGACCGACCTAGACAGCGCCAGAACGCCCGACAACTTTCCGTTCACCTGTACCACAGCCGTCGGGGATTGATACAGGAGGCTAATCCAGCGGCGGAAGTTGGTTTCGAATCCAGCTGCCTGCAGGACAGCCGCCAGATACCGATGGTCAACCCTATCAAATGCCTTGGACTGATCTAAATGGATCAGCGCGGCTTCGTCGTCGTCTTTTATCCCCTCTATGATCGTGCGTATCAGATGCAGGTTGCTCTGAATTGTTCGGCCCTTCACAGCACAAGTCTGCTCAGGTCCCAACAGAGACTCGGCAACTAATTGCAAACGATTTTGCAAGATCTTGGCCAAAATCTTTAACTCTGTGTTTAGCAGAGTTATGGGCCGGTAACCCTCTAGCTCCCTCCCCACACCCTTGCCTTTTCTCAACAGCGTGATCACACCCCTGGTGAACCGTTTGGGGATGGACCCCTGCCGGAACCAGTTGTTGAACACGACAGTCAAAATCGGGACAAAGATGTGCGACAGCCTCAAGTACAATTCATAGGGCAAACCATCGAGACCCGGCGATTTGCCACTGCCGACCTTCTTCAGCGCCGCGTAGACTTCGCCCTCCGTAATCTCTCCCGCAGCTAGCTGCATCAGCCGGCAAAAGCCGGGGGAAGTCAGCCAAATAGGCTGCGAAACTCCTCATCACGGAGACCGGGCTCCTTGGTAAACAGGATCTCGAAATGCCGCCGAAACGCCTCGCACATGTCGTCAGTCGACCGAAGAGTGTGTCCCTCCGGGTTGCGAACCTCTCGAATGTACCGGTCGCCTCCGCGGCGAATTTCTTCCTTGCGCAGTTCTGCGCCCATGTTCACAGCTTCGGAAGACATCTTGCTTAACTTATGTCTAACTACCTGGCCCATGTAACGATCGCTATTCGACCGGTCCACGGCCTCCTTAGCTATGGCTATCTCTAGGGGATCCCCACCAGCCACCGCCCGGGAGTAATTAGATCTAAGTGTCTTCACCTTGTCAGCCTTATCTAGTTTGAGCCGAATGCTGAACTGAGTGGTGAAAGACCTAATACTATCCTTAAGGTTATCCCACCACTTATTCCCGATGACTCCCCCAGTTAACGCCCGCTGCACTAAGTTAATTAGCTGGCGCCGGAAGTCCCGCCTGTCCAGTAAGGACACGTTGAACTTCCAGTAACCAGCCATTCTAACCCTATTTTCTAAATTTACCCGGGCACAAACGAGTTTGTGGTCCGAGTAACCTAGCCAGTGGAACGTGGGACAATCTAAGAAATCTAGCTCGGCTTCACGAACTAACATTCTATCAAGGTAGCTAGCCACCTTGGTAGAAGGCCAACTATTAGCCCACGTCCACATTCTCCCGCCCTTGTGATCGGCCCGGTATCTATCGACAAGACCGAAGTCCTCGATAAGATCGACCAAGCTACGATCACGTTCCTTCCCTCTAGCTCCCCGCCCTCTATCCAACTTGGGGTTCAGGATGGCATTCCAGTCCCCCACTAAGACGAGTCGCTTGGAATCCACCAGGAAGGGCCCCAACCGCCGAAAAAACGAGACGCGCTCCTCCTGGTCGTTGGGCGCATAAACCGCAACCAGACGAAACGCATTGCTTTTCACTGCAATATCGGCCACGATCAGCCGGCCCTCGGCACCGACATG
Organism: Ascarosepion bandense; assembly: GCA_037127315.1. NCBI lineage: Eukaryota > Metazoa > Mollusca > Cephalopoda > Sepiida > Sepiidae > Ascarosepion > Ascarosepion bandense. The sequence continues at coordinate 1,718,773 of JBBBDQ010001658.1, read as the reverse complement.
GACAAGATCCACCTTCGCGTCCAGGGTACGCTTGACCAGCAAAGACACTCCTCTGGCCAGCCGGTTCCCATATGCTGAATAGACGACAAAGTCGTTAGACAGCACACAAGGCATCGACCTTGCAAACAAAGTGAGTCTCTTGGATCGCGGCGACATCCACGCCGAAGGACAAGAGGTCCCGAAGCAGGCGGGCAGCCTTACTCCGATCCCTAAGGCCCTTCACGTTCATACTGGCTAACTTAATTGACATCGTTTAGACCTGAAAAGAGAAAGCAGAAAATTACTTCTGGTCACATACGGAGCGAAAATCTAATGGGAGTAGGGACCCCGACGGATTGTCCAAGGTTTCCTGTACCAATATCGGACGTAATTCGTCCGTCCTGGACAATGCCGCCGACGTCCGTGGGAAAGGTAAGTTTTACCGCCCTATATAAAGATGGGTGGAGGATGACGGGGACCCTCCCGGCACAGAAATGTGAAAGCCGCTGGAAGATATTTTGTGCCCGTTTGGGCCATTTTTATGTTTGGAAAGGCCTCGACGGCCCCCTGCACAAATTCCCAGGCTTTTGTTCTGCTACCCCCGGTATTTCTGATTAAAGTCAGTACCCCGGGGGCGCCTGGGAAATTGGCAGGGTCCTCGATGGACCTTTCCATCAATATTTTTAAATTTGAATAGAGGCCTTAGGAGGGCCTTCTTCTGAGAAGAAAGGTCCCTCTCTAAGGCCTGTCTGTCTATTTTGCAAACATCTACGTTTGCAAAAATGTTCTTTTTGTTTTTTTCCCGTTTCGGGGAGGGTTTTTCAGGATTCGGGGATGGAATCGGGGAGGGAATATCATCTATAGGGGAGGAAGTTTCTGATTGGGTGGAGGGTGTGGGAGGTGTGGGGGAAGGAGAGATTTTTCTTATCGGGGAGGTGGACTTACTCCTCCCCTCAAGAGACACAGTTCTGGTGGGTGATGTAGGGGCGGATTGGGTTCTGGTAATTTCCTTTACCCTCTCCGCTCTGCCTCGTTCCTGCACTTCCTTCTTTCCCTTTTTTTGGGCCACCTCCTCATCCTCCTCCCGTCCTCTCTTCAACGATAAGGAACGGGGGGGAGGCATTTCCACCTCCATTACTTCCTGTTGTTGCTGCTGCTGCTCTCTCCGTTGACTTTGTTGTTGTTGCTTTTGCAGTTGTTGATGTTGTTGCTGCTTTGCCTCCCCTCGAGGCTTCTTTTTCTCGGGAGACGGGGTCTTGTCATGTTGCGGAGGAGGGGAAGCAACCTTTCTTCCCCCTCCTAACCACCTCCGTCCATTCCCCGCTTTTCGGATCGGGTTTTTTATCCGGGGAACCTGTTGTTTTTGGCACCGACGGTGTTGCCGGTGTCACCTGGTTTTCCTCCGGTTTCCTTCCCGGACACATTTTGAATGTGTGTCCGGCCAGACCACACGCCCAGCAGTGCGGCTTCCTTCCCTCCACCACCACGAACAACTTTCTTCCTCTACAGAGCAAAATGTCTGGTACCTTCAAAAAATTTTCGCGGTCAACACCCACGCTAACACATATATCTTCCGTGGCCACACCGGCCTTGCTCGTTATCCTTGCGACCTCTTCAACCGCTCCGAATCGAGCGAAAAACGCTCCAATATGGTCACAATCAATGTCCACCGGCACTCCATGAACAATTATCTTTGTCTTTCGGGTACCCAGATACTCTGTCTTTGCATCTGGATACCCCCGGCCTCCAAGGCATTACCGGCCAAATTCTTTGCTTCCGTCTCCGTGCTCAATAAGGACATCCCACATAGCACGGGACCTTCTTGCCAGTACGCAGGGTACAATATTTAGGGCCTTCAAAGCCTCTTCCATGTTCTCCCTGCTTGACACTGATGAATTTTCGTGTTTTGACATCAGATGTCAGCAGGGAGATCGTCCTTGGTGCGATGACATTCACCACCTTCCGGGACCACTATTAACTCATTTTCGGTGATGAATTCTTTATATTTCTCCTGCATTTGCAGGTAATATTTGTGGTCTTTTTTTACTGGTGCCTTTACCCATACTGTTGGTGAGGGAGTCACCGTGGGCACAGCGTCAGAAGTTGAGGGCTGGGGAGACAAAGCCATAGCTTGACTTGCCCCCCCTCACAAAAACAAAAATCCACAAAAAGTTCAACACGAGCGACGAAGACAGAACAAAGACAGCAAAAAACAGGTACTCACAATTAACTTCGGGCAACACGTAAATCCAACTTGCAATAGAAAAATACAAAATGCGAGGCGCGCTCTGTTTCGAACAACGGCTCGTCAGGGCACTATTTATTTTGTAAAATACAAAATTATGGCACAAGGCCTAAAAGGGGAGGGGGAGAGGTTGGTTCTCACTTAACTATCCTATACCTAGCTAAACACTATCACGACCCATTCACTCGTTACAATTTGCACAGTCACCAAAAGAACCCATCCATCTACTCCCAATCCTTCGTACACCACAATGCCAGAAACTTACAAGGGACACCTAAAAAGTGGGGAAATTAACCCGTGACAATAAAAATGTATTTATATACAATATAATATATACAATATAATGTAAAATATTTAATGAAAATGAAATGATGGGAGGGGGATGAACCCAAAAATAAACTAAAAATACAACAAATTTTGAACTAAAATAATAATCAATGTTAGTAAGAACCGACCATCCCAGAAAAAAGAGTGGCCGCTGTATTCCGCCCAATGGCGAAATCAAGAAGCACACTCGCTAAGGGAGTGGGGAGGGGGTAAAAAATTAGCGGAAAGGGACAATAAAAGGCTGAACCAGCCGAGATAAAAAGAGACCAAAACAAACTGGGGAGGTTGGGAATCTCGGCATGGATTATAACAAAAGAGAAAGCCGGGTACAGGCTAGGAACACATTCATTCACTTTAACTAGGTACACAAGAGAGAACTAGCTTAACCAGGGGAGGGTTCCAGAGGAATCCACCCCGATGTAACCAGCAGATCTAAAAGAGAAAATCAAGATTAGCCCCGTTCAAACGAACCAGGCTCGCCACATTTACCCACCTTTTGCTAAAGTCTGTCGAAGTCAAACGTTTCCAATCAGTTCTAATCTTTATTTTGAGCTGATGCTCAAAATAACAGATCAGATCCTGATGTGAAAGACGCTGACCTCGCAAGACTTCCTCCAATTCGCGTCGTCCAAATCACCATTCGAGCCGTGGCTAGCAGCGACAGAAACACCATACGCTTCATCCCAGAGAACGGGGGCGACACATTATCACAGGCGAATGCACGATCAATGAGCACAAGCTCTCGCGGCTCGATACGAGCAGTCAACTCGCCGACCCGGTCCCATAGAGGGCGAACCCGCGAACAATGGTAGAAGGCGTGCGAAGCCGTTTCTTCCAAGCCAAGGTTGCAGCGTTCACAATCTGGCAAATCCGCCAGGCCCCATATGAAGGCCATGTCATTGAGAGGCAAGCGATTCCGAGCTAATCGCCAGGTGAGCGAAAACTCAGAGTTGTTGAGATAATCACTCCCTGGCGCCCAAGACCAGAACGAGCGAAACTCGTCCTCCGACAAGCGCAGCACATCACGTAGTGAATCCTTTGCGACGCCCTCCACTAACCCACGATAGAAGACTCTCCTAGGCCGTGAAAGGTCACTGGACCGTGGAATGGCCCGCAGGGCCGCCAGACATTCGAGGAGAAAACTCGATCGCTCTCGAGGCTTACGGCACCGCCTCAAGATGGGGGGAGTGATAGTAAGTCTAGGGAACATGTCCCTCACTATCCCCCTAAGCAATGAGTCTTCGGAAATCGCTCGCCTGAGAAAAACCAACCTCGACGCAACCTTATGGCCCATCAGGTATGGCATTCCCAGGCCCCCATGACACGGACGTTGGTAACAGACACGTTTGTCGACATAGTGTTTGCGTCCTCTCCATAAAATGGAGAATAGCAAACGCTCGATCGCCTTCTTATGCCGTTTACAAAGTGGAAGTACTGACAACTGGTAAAGGATGATGGGAAAGACGTATGTAGCACACGCCTCAGCCATACCCTTTAAGGACAACCTCCTTCGGCGCCAAATCTTGGCCGACGCGCCTACCTTTGCCAGTACTTCAGACCAATTTTTCTCCAACTGTAGGTCGGGCCCGAACCACACTCCAAGAATGCAGACCGGGCCGTCCGTCCAGTCGAAGGGCCCCGGGAGGGTCAGACCCTTCCAGGCGCCTAACCGCAAGCCGGACGACTTGTTGCGGTTAATCTTGGCCCCTGTCACCTGTTCGTACCGTTCAAGCGCCTTCTGTACCACCTCGATGTCCCTGCGGGAGGACACGAAAGTAGTGACGTCATCGGCGTACGCGGAAACCCTGGCTCGAGCACCACCAGGGACAGCGATTCCACGTAGGGCCGGACTGCACGCCCTGTCCCTTAGCCGGCGAAGGAGGGGCTCCAACGCCAAAGCATAAAGTAGGGGCGACAGTGGACAACCCTGTCGGACCGACCTAGACAGCGCCAGAACGCCCGACAACTTTCCGTTCACCTGTACCACAGCCGTCGGGGATTGATACAGGAGGCTAATCCAGCGGCGGAAGTTGGTTTCGAATCCAGCTGCCTGCAGGACAGCCGCCAGATACCGATGGTCAACCCTATCAAATGCCTTGGACTGATCTAAATGGATCAGCGCGGCTTCGTCGTCGTCTTTTATCCCCTCTATGATCGTGCGTATCAGATGCAGGTTGCTCTGAATTGTTCGGCCCTTCACAGCACAAGTCTGCTCAGGTCCCAACAGAGACTCGGCAACTAATTGCAAACGATTTTGCAAGATCTTGGCCAAAATCTTTAACTCTGTGTTTAGCAGAGTTATGGGCCGGTAACCCTCTAGCTCCCTCCCCACACCCTTGCCTTTTCTCAACAGCGTGATCACACCCCTGGTGAACCGTTTGGGGATGGACCCCTGCCGGAACCAGTTGTTGAACACGACAGTCAAAATCGGGACAAAGATGTGCGACAGCCTCAAGTACAATTCATAGGGCAAACCATCGAGACCCGGCGATTTGCCACTGCCGACCTTCTTCAGCGCCGCGTAGACTTCGCCCTCCGTAATCTCTCCCTCGCAGCTAGCTGCATCAGCCGGCAAAAGCCGGGGGAAGTCAGCCAAATAGCTGCGAAACTCCTCATCACGGAGACCGGGCTCCTTGGTAAACAGGATCTCGAAATGCCGCCGAAACGCCTCGCACATGTCGTCAGTCGACCGCAGAGTGTGTCCCTCCGGGTTGCGAACCTCTCGAATGTACCGGTCGCCTCCGCGGCGAATTTCTTCCTTGCGCAGTTCTGCGCCCATATTCACAGCTTCGGAAGACATCTTGCTTAACTTATGTCTAACTACCTGGCCCATGTAACGATCGCTATTCGACCGGTCCACGGCCTCCTTAGCTATGGCTATCTCTAGGGGATCCCCACCAGCCACCGCCCGGGAGTAATTAGATCTAAGTGTCTTCACCTTGTCAGCCTTATCTAGTTTGAGCCGAATGCTGAACTGAGTGGTGAAAGACCTAATACTATCCTTAAGGTTATCCCACCACTTATTCCCGATGACTCCCCCAGTTAACGCCCGCTGCACTAAGTTAATTAGCTGGCGCCGGAAGTCCCGCCTGTCCAGTAAGGACACGTTGAACTTCCAGTAACCAGCCATTCTAACCCTATTTTCTAAATTTACCCGGGCACAAACGAGTTTGTGGTCCGAGTAACCTAGCCAGTGGAACGTGGGACAATCTAAGAAATCTAGTTCGGCTTCACGAACTAACATTCTATCAAGGTAGCTAGCCACCTTGGTAGAAGGCCAACTATTAGCCCACGTCCACATTCTCCCGCCCTTGTGATCGGCCCGGTATCTATCGACTAGACCGAAGTCCTCGATGAGATCGACCAAGCTACGATCACGTTCCTTCCCTCTAGCTCCCCGCCCTCTATCCAACTTGGGGTTCAGGATGGCATTCCAGTCCCCCACTAAGACGAGTCGCTTGGAATCCACCAGGAAGGGCCCCAACCGCCGAAAAAACGAGACGCGCTCCTCCTGGTCGTTGGGCGCATAAACCGCAACCAGACGAAACGCATTGCTTTTCACTGCAATATCGGCCACGATCAGCCGGCCCTCGGCACCGACATGGACAAGATCCACCTTCGCGTCCAGGGTACGCTTGACCAGCAAAGACACTCCTCTGGCCAGCCGGTTCCCATATGCTGAATAGACGACAAAGTCGTTAGACAGCACACAGGCATCGACCTTGCAAACAAAGTGAGTCTCTTGGATCGCGGCGACATCCACGCCGAAGGACAAGAGGTCCCGGAGCAGGCGGGCAGCCTTACTCCGATCCCTAAGGCCCTTCACGTTCATACTGGCTAACTTAATTGACATCATTTAGACCTGTAAAGAGAAAGCAGAAAATTACTTCTGGTCACATACGGAGCGAAAATCAATGGGAGTAGGGACCCCGACGGATTGTCCAAGGTTGCCTGTGCCAATATCGGACGTAATTCGTCCGTCCTGGACAATACCGCCGACGTCCGTGGGAAAGGTAAGTTTTACCGCCCTATATAAAGATGGGTGGAGGATGACGGGGACCCTCCCGGCACAGAAATGTGAAAGCCGCTGAAGATATTTTGTGCCCGTTTGGCACATTTGTATTTTAGGGAAGGCCTCGACGGCCCCCTGCACAAATTCCCAGGCTTTTGTTTTACATCCCCCGGTATTTCTGATCAAAGTCAGTACCCCGGGGGCGCCTGGGAAATTGGCAGGGTCCTCGATGGACTTTCCATCTATATTTTTTAATTTAAATAGAGGCCTTAGGAGGGCCTTCTTCTGAGAAGAAAGGTCCCTCTCTAAGGCCTGTCTGTCTACTTTGCAAACATCTACGTTTGCGAAAATGTTCTTTTTGTTTTTCTCCCGTTTCGGGGAGGGTTTTTCAGGATTCGGGGAGGGATGTTCAGATTTCGGGGAGGAAGGTACTGATTGGGAGGAGGGTGTGGGAGGTGTAGGGGAAGGAGAAGGTGAAGGTATATATCTCACTGGGGAGACAGAATGACTCCTCCCCTCAACAATAATAGTTCTCTCGGGTGATGCAGGGGCGGATTGGGTCCTGGGGGTAGCTATGATCCGTTCTGCTCTGCTACGCTCCTCCTTCTTTCCTTTCTTTATGGTCACATCCTCTTCCTCCTCTCGAGCCCTCTTCAAAGATGATGACCGTGGAGGAGGCATTTCCACGTCTTGCTGTTGTTGTTTATCTGCCTCCGGCAGCTGCTTCTGTTTGGTTCCTTTGTTGTTGTTGTTTTTGCTCCTGCTGCTGTTGTTGCTGCTTTGCCTCTACACGAGGCTTCTTCTTTTTCTCAGGAGACACTGTTGTTTTCGACACCGGCGGTGTTTCCGGTGTCACCGGTGTTTTTTCCGGTTGCCTTGCCGGACACATTTTGAATGTGTGTCCTGCCAGACCACACGCCCAGCAGTGCGGCCTCCTTCCCTCCACCACCACGAACAGCCTTCTTCCACGACATAACAAGATGTCTGGGACCTTCAGAAAGTTTTCGCGGTCTACAACCACGCTGACATATATATCCTCCGTGGCCACACCGGCCTTACTCTTTATACGTGCCACCTCCTCCACCGCACCGAAAGTCGCAAAAAACGCTCCGACATGGTCACAGGAAATGTCCACCGGCACGCCATGTATCGTGATTTTTGTCTTTCTTGTACCAAGGTATTCGGTTTGAAACCGGATACCTTTCGCAGTCAATATATTTCCGGCTAGATCTTTTGCTTCGCCTTCCGAGCCCAGCAAGATGTCCCACATTGCACGGGACCTTCTTGCCAGTACGCAAGGTACAATGTCCAGGACTTTCAGGGCTTCTTCCATGTTCTCCCTACTGACAGCAATAAATTTTTTTGTTTTTTCATCGGCTGTCAGTAGAGAGATTGTCTTCTTTGCCACTACATTCACCACTTCTGGTATTGCTACCAATTCGTTGTCTTTTATGTAGTCTTGGTATTTTTCCCGCATTTGCCGGTAGTACCCGGCATCCTTCTTCATTGGTGCTTTTACCCATGCTGTCGGTGAGGGAGTCACCGTGGGTACAGCGTCAGAAGTTGAGGGCTGGGGAGACAAAGCCATAGCTTGACTTGCCCCCCCTCACAAAACAAAAAAAAAAACGTTCAAAAAAGTACACGAGCGACGAAGACAAACAAAACAATATAACAAAAACAGACGTACTCACTGGTAACACAGAGTTCAAAATAATCCAACAGGTAAACTTCTTGCAAAAATCACAGAGTCAATGCCAACGGCTCGTCAGGGCACTATTTATTTTTGTAAAAATTTACAAAAAATTATGGCACAAGGCCTAAAAGGGGAGGGGGAGAGGTTGGTTCTCACTAAACTATCCTATACCTAGCTAAACACTATCACGACCCATTCCACTCGTTACAATTTGCACAGTCACCAAAAGAACCCATCCATCTACTCCCAATCCTTCGTACACCACAATGCCAGAAACTTACAAGGGACACCTAAAAAGTGGGGAAATTAACCCGTGACAATAAAAATGTATTTATATACAATATAATATATACAATATAATGTAAAATATTTAATGAAAAATGAAATGATGGGAGGGGGATGAACCCAAAAATAAACTAAAAATACAACAAATTTTGAACTAAAATAATAATCAATGTTAGTAAGAACCGACCATCCCAGAAAAAAGAGTGGCCGCTGTATTCCGCCCAATGGCGAAATCAAGAAGCACACTCGCTAAGGGAGTGGAGAGGGGGTAAAAAATTAGCGGAAAGGGACAATAAAAGGCTGAACCAGCCGAGATAAAAAGAGACCAAAACAAACTGGGGAGGTTGGGAATCTCGGCATGGATTATAACAAAAGAAAAAGCCGGGTACAGGCTAGGAACACATTCATTCACTTTAACTAGGTACACAAGAGAGAACTAGCTTAACCAGGGGAGGGTTCCAGAGGAATCCACCCCGATGTAACCAGCAGATCTAAAAGAGAAAATCAAGATTAGCCCCGTTCAAACGAACCAGGCTCGCCACATTTACCCACCTTTTGCTAAAGTCTGTCGAAGTCAAACGTTTCCAATCAGTTCTAATCTTTATTTTGAGCTGATGCTCAAAATAACAGATCAGATCCTGATGTGAAAGACGCTGACCTCGCAAGACTTCCTCCAATTCGCGTCGTCCAAATCACCATTCGAGCCGTGGCTAGCAGCGACAGAAACACCATACGCTTCATCCCAGAGAACGGGGGCGACACATTATCACAGGCGAATGCACGATCAATGAGCACAAGCTCTCGCGGCTCGATACGAGCAGTCAACTCGCCGACCCGGTCCCATAGAGGGCGAACCCGCGAACAATGGTAGAAGGCGTGCGAAGCCGTTTCTTCCAAGCCAAGGTTGCAGCGTTCACAATCTGGCAAATCCGCCAGGCCCCATATGAAGGCCATGTCATTGAGAGGCAAGCGATTCCGAGCTAATCGCCAGGTGAGCGAAAACTCAGAGTTGTTGAGATAATCACTCCCTGGCGCCCAAGACCAGAACGAGCGAAACTCGTCCTCCGACAAGCGCAGCACATCACGTAGTGAATCCTTTGCGACGCCCTCCACTAACCCACGATAGAAGACTTTCCTCCTAGGCCGTGAAAGGTCACTGGACCGTGGAATGGCCCGCAGGGCCGCCAGACATTCGAGGAGAAAACTCGATCGCTCTCGAGGCTTACGGCACCGCCTCAAGATGGGGGGAGTGATAGTAAGTCTAGGGAACATGTCCCTCACTATCCCCCTAAGCAATGAGTCTTCGGAAATCGCTCGCCTGAGAAAAACCAACCTCGACGCAACCTTATGGCCCATCAGGTATGGCATTCCCAGGCCCCCATGACACGGACGTTGGTAACAGACACGTTTGTCGACATAGTGTTTGCGTCCTCTCCATAAAATGGAGAATAGCAAACGCTCGATCGCCTTCTTATGCCGTTTACAAAGTGGAAGTACTGACAACTGGTAAAGGATGATGGGAAAGACGTATGTAGCACACGCCTCAGCCATACCCTTTAAGGACAACCTCCTTCGGCGCCAAATCTTGGCCGACGCGCCTACCTTTGCCAGTACTTCAGACCAATTTTTCTCCAACTGTAGGTCGGGCCCGAACCACACTCCAAGAATGCAGACCGGGCCGTCCGTCCAGTCGAAGGGCCCCGGGAGGGTCAGACCCTTCCAGGCGCCTAACCGCAAGCCGGACGACTTGTTGCGGTTAATCTTGGCCCCTGTCACCTGTTCGTACCGTTCAAGCGCCTTCTGTACCACCTCGATGTCCCTGCGGGAGGACACGAAAGTAGTGACGTCATCGGCGTACGCGGAAACCCTGGCTCGAGCACCACCAGGGACAGCGATTCCACGTAGGGCCGGACTGCACGCCCTGTCCCTTAGCCGGCGAAGGAGGGGCTCCAACGCCAAAGCATAAAGTAGGGGCGACAGTGGACAACCCTGTCGGACCGACCTAGACAGCGCCAGAACGCCCGACAACTTTCCGTTCACCTGTACCACAGCCGTCGGGGATTGATACAGGAGGCTAATCCAGCGGCGGAAGTTGGTTTCGAATCCAGCTGCCTGCAGGACAGCCGCCAGATACCGATGGTCAACCCTATCAAATGCCTTGGACTGATCTAAATGGATCAGCGCGGCTTCGTCGTCGTCTTTTATCCCCTCTATGATCGTGCGTATCAGATGCAGGTTGCTCTGAATTGTTCGGCCCTTCACAGCACAAGTCTGCTCAGGTCCCAACAGAGACTCGGCAACTAATTGCAAACGATTTTGCAAGATCTTGGCCAAAATCTTTAACTCTGTGTTTAGCAGAGTTATGGGCCGGTAACCCTCTAGCTCCCTCCCCACACCCTTGCCTTTTCTCAACAGCGTGATCACACCCCTGGTGAACCGTTTGGGGATGGACCCCTGCCGGAACCAGTTGTTGAACACGACAGTCAAAATCGGGACAAAGATGTGCGACAGCCTCAAGTACAATTCATAGGGCAAACCATCGAGACCCGGCGATTTGCCACTGCCGACCTTCTTCAGCGCCGCGTAGACTTCGCCCTCCGTAATCTCTCCCTCGCAGCTAGCTGCATCAGCCGGCAAAAGCCGGGGGAAGTCAGCCAAATAGCTGCGAAACTCCTCATCACGGAGACCGGGCTCCTTGGTAAACAGGATCTCGAAATGCCGCCGAAACGCCTCGCACATGTCGTCAGTCGACCGCAGAGTGTGTCCCTCCGGGTTGCGAACCTCTCGAATGTACCGGTCGCCTCCGCGGCGAATTTCTTCCTTGCGCAGTTCTGCGCCCATATTCACAGCTTCGGAAGACATCTTGCTTAACTTATGTCTAACTACCTGGCCCATGTAACGATCGCTATTCGACCGGTCCACGGCCTCCTTAGCTATGGCTATCTCTAGGGGATCCCCACCAGCCACCGCCCGGGAGTAGTTAGCTCTAAGTGTCTTCACCTTGTCAGCCTTATCTAGTTTGAGCCGAATGCTGAACTGAGTGGTGAAAGACCTAATACTATCCTTAAGGTTATCCCACCACTTATTCCCGATGACTCCCCCAGTTAACGCCCGCTGCACTAAGTTAATTAGCTGGCGCCGGAAGTCCCGCCTGTCCAGTAAGGACACGTTGAACTTCCAGTAACCAGCCATTCTAACCCTATTTTCTAAATTTACCCGGGCACAAACGAGTTTGTGGTCCGAGTAACCTAGCCAGTGGAACGTGGGACAATCTAAGAAATCTAGTTCGGCTTCACGAACTAACATTCTATCAAGGTAGCTAGCCACCTTGGTAGAAGGCCAACTATTAGCCCACGTCCACATTCTCCCGCCCTTGTGATCGGCCCGGTATCTATCGACTAGACCGAAGTCCTCGATGAGATCGACCAAGCTACGATCACGTTCCTTCCCTCTAGCTCCCCGCCCTCTATCCAACTTGGGGTTCAGGATGGCATTCCAGTCCCCCACTAAGACGAGTCGCTTGGAATCCACCAGGAAGGGCCCCAACCGCCGAAAAAACGAGACGCGCTCCTCCTGGTCGTTGGGCGCATAAACCGCAACCAGACGAAACGCATTGCTTTTCACTGCAATATCGGCCACGATCAGCCGGCCCTCGGCACCGACATGGACAAGATCCACCTTCGCGTCCAGGGTACGCTTGACCAGCAAAGACACTCCTCTGGCCAGCCGGTTCCCATATGCTGAATAGACGACAAAGTCGTTAGACAGCACACAGGCATCGACCTTGCAAACAAAGTGAGTCTCTTGGATCGCGGCGACATCCACGCCGAAGGACAAGAGGTCCCGGAAGCAGGCGGGCAGCCTTACTCCGATCCCTAAGGCCCTTCACGTTCATACTGGCTAACTTAATTGACATCGTTTAGACCTGAAAAGAGAAAGCAGAAAATTACTTCTGGTCACATACAGAGCGAAAATCTATGGGAGTAGGGACCCCGACGGATTGTCCAAGGTTTCCTGTACCAATATCGGACGTAATTCGTCCGTCCTGGACAATGCCGCCGACGTCCGTAGGGAATGTTAGCTTTACAGCCCTATATAAAGATGGGTGGAGGATGACGGGGACCCTCCCGGCACAGAAATGTGAAAGCCGCTGAAGATATTTTGTGCCCGTTTGGGCCATTTTTATGTTTGGAAAGGCCTCGACGGCCCCCTGCACAAATTCCCAGGCTTTTGTTCTGCTACCCCCGGTATTTCTGATTAAGGTCAGTACCCCGGGGGCCCCTGGGAAATTGGCAGGGTCCTCGATAGACTTTCCGTCTATGTTTTTCAATTTGAATAGAGGCCTTAGGAGGGCCTTCTTCTGAGAAGAAAGGTCCCTCTCTAAGGCCTGTCTGTCTATTTTGCAAACATCTCCTTTTGCGAAAATGTTCTTGTTTTTCTCCCGTTTCGGGGAGGGTTTTTCAGGATTCGGGGATGGAATCGGGGAGGGAATTATCAAGCTGCAGGGGAGGAAAGTTTCTGATTGGGTGGAGGGTGTGGGAGGTGTGGGGGGAGGAGAAGTTATTTTTCTTATCGGGGAGGTGGACTTACTCCTCCCCTCAAGAGACACAGTTCTGGTGGGTGATGTAGGGGTGGATTGGGTTCTGGTACTTTCCTTTACCCTCTCCGCTCTGCCTCGTTCCTGCACTTCCTTCTTTCCCTTTTTATGGGTCACCTCCTCATCCTCCTCCCGTCCTCTCTTCAACGATAAGGAACGGGGGGGGGAGGCATTTCCACCTCCATTACTTCTTGTTGTTGCTGCTGCTGCTGCTCTCTCCGTTGACTTTGTTGTTGTTGCTTTTGCTGTTGTTGATGTTGCTGCTTTGCCTCCCCACGAGGCTTCTTCTTCTCGGGAGACGGGGTCTTGTCATGTTGTGGAGGAGGGGAAGCAACTTTCTTCCCCCTCCTGACCACCTCCGTCCATTCACCGCCTTTTCCTTCGGGTTTTCCTTCGGGTTTTCCTTCGGGTTTTTTTTCCGGAGGGACTGTTGCTTTTGCCACCGGCGGTGTTGCCGGTGTCACCTCCTTCTCTTGCGGTTTCCTTGCCGGACACATTTTGAATGTGTGTCCGGCCAGACCACACGCCCAGCAGTGCGGCCTTCCTTCCTTCCACTACCACAAACAACTTTCTTCCTCTACAGAGCAAAATGTCTGGGACCTTCAAAAAATTTTCGCGGTCAACCACCACACTAACACATATATCTTCCGTGGCCACACCGGCCTTGCTGGTTATGCGTGCCACCTCTTCTACTGCGCCGAAAGTAGCAAAAAATGCTCCGACATGGTCACAGGAAATGTCCACCGGCACGCCATGTATAGTGATTTTTGTTTTTCTCGTACCAAGGTACTCGGTCTGAAACCGAATACCTTTTGCTGTTAGTACATTTCCTGCCAGATCCATCGCCTCCCCCTCCGAGCCCAGCAAGATGTCCCACATTGCACGGGACCTTCTTGCCAGTACGCAAGGTACAATGTCCAGGGCTTTCAAGGCTTCTTCCATGTTCTCCCTACTGACAGCAATAAATTTTCGCGTTTTTTCATCGGCTGTCAGTAGAGAGATTGTCTTCTTTGCCACTACATTCACCACTTCTGGTATTGCTACCAATTCGTTGTCTTTTATGTAGTCTTGGTATTTTTCCCGCATTTGCGAGTAGTACTTGGCATCCTTGTTAACGGGTGCCTTTACCCATACCGTCGGTGAGGGAGTCACCGCAGGCACGGCATCAGAAGTTGAGGGCTGGGGAGACAAAGCCATAGCTTGACTTGCCCCCCCTCACAAAACACAAAAAATCCACAAAAAAGTTCAAACAGCGCGACGAAGACAGAACAAAGACAGCAAAAAAACAGGTACTCACAATTAACTTCGGGCAACACGTAAATTCAACTTGTAATAAGACAAAAATGCGAGGCGCGCTCTGTTTCGAACAACGGCTCGTCAGGGCACTATTTATTTTTGTAAAAATTTACAAAAAATTATGGCACAAGGCCTAAAAGGGGAGGGGGAGAGGTTGGTTCTCACTTAACTATCCTATACCTAGCTAAACACTATCACGACCCATTCCACTCGTTACAATTTGCACAGTCACCAAAAGAACCCATCCATCTACTCCCAATCCTTCGTACACCACAATGCCAGAAACTTACAAGGGACACCTAAAAAGTGGGGAAATTAACCCGTGACAATAAAAATGTATTTATATACAATATAATATATACAATATAATGTAAAATATTTAATGAAAAATGAAATGATGGGAGGGGGATGAACCCAAAAATAAACTAAAAATACAACAAATTTTGAACTAAAATAATAATCAATGTTAGTAAGAACCGACCATCCCAGAAAAAAGAGTGGCCGCTGTATTCCGCCCAATGGCGAAATCAAGAAGCACACTCGCTAAGGGAGTGGGGAGGGGGGTAAAAAATTAGCGGAAGGGACAATAAAAGGCTGAACCAGCCGAGATAAAAAGAGACCAAAACAAACTGGGGAGGTTGGGAATCTCGGCATGGATTATAACAAAAGAGAAAGCCGGGTACAGGCTAGGAACACATTCATTCACTTTAACTAGGTACACAAGAGAGAACTAGCTTAACCAGGGGAGGGTTCCAGAGGAATCCACCCCGATGTAACCAGCAGATCTAAAAGAGAAAATCAAGATTAGCCCCGTTCAAACGAACCAGGCTCGCCACATTTACCCACCTTTTGCTAAAGTCTGTCGAAGTCAAACGTTTCCAATCAGTTCTAATCTTTATTTTGAGCTGATGCTCAAAATAACAGATCAGATCCTGATGTGAAAGACGCTGACCTCGCAAGACTTCCTCCAATTCGCGTCGTCCAAATCACCATTCGAGCCGTGGCTAGCAGCGACAGAAACACCATACGCTTCATCCCAGAGAACGGGGGCGACACATTATCACAGGCGAATGCACGATCAATGAGCACAAGCTCTCGCGGCTCGATACGAGCAGTCAACTCGCCGACCCGGTCCCATAGAGGGCGAACCCGCGAACAATGGTAGAAGGCGTGCGAAGCCGTTTCTTCCAAGCCAAGGTTGCAGCGTTCACAATCTGGCAAATCCGCCAGGCCCCATATGAAGGCCATGTCATTGAGAGGCAAGCGATTCCGAGCTAATCGCCAGGTGAGCGAAAACTCAGAGTTGTTGAGATAATCACTCCCTGGCGCCCAAGACCAGAACGAGCGAAACTCGTCCTCCGACAAGCGCAGCACATCACGTAGTGAATCCTTTGCGACGCCCTCCACTAACCCACGATAGAAGACTTTCCTCCTAGGCCGTGAAAGGTCACTGGACCGTGGAATGGCCCGCAGGGCCGCCAGACATTCGAGGAGAAAACTCGATCGCTCTCGAGGCTTACGGCACCGCCTCAAGATGGGGGGAGTGATAGTAAGTCTAGGGAACATGTCCCTCACTATCCCCCTAAGCAATGAGTCTTCGGAAATCGCTCGCCTGAGAAAAACCAACCTCGACGCAACCTTATGGCCCATCAGGTATGGCATTCCCAGGCCCCCATGACACGGACGTTGGTAACAGACACGTTTGTCGACATAGTGTTTGCGTCCTCTCCATAAAATGGAGAATAGCAAACGCTCGATCGCCTTCTTATGCCGTTTACAAAGTGGAAGTACTGACAACTGGTAAAGGATGATGGGAAAGACGTATGTAGCACACGCCTCAGCCATACCCTTTAAGGACAACCTCCTTCGGCGCCAAATCTTGGCCGACGCGCCTACCTTTGCCAGTACTTCAGACCAATTTTTCTCCAACTGTAGGTCGGGCCCGAACCACACTCCAAGAATGCAGACCGGGCCGTCCGTCCAGTCGAAGGGCCCCGGGAGGGTCAGACCCTTCCAGGCGCCTAACCGCAAGCCGGACGACTTGTTGCGGTTAATCTTGGCCCCTGTCACCTGTTCGTACCGTTCAAGCGCCTTCTGTACCACCTCGATGTCCCTGCGGGAGGACACGAAAGTAGTGACGTCATCGGCGTACGCGGAAACCCTGGCTCGAGCACCACCAGGGACAGCGATTCCACGTAGGGCCGGACTGCACGCCCTGTCCCTTAGCCGGCGAAGGAGGGGCTCCAACGCCAAAGCATAAAGTAGGGGCGACAGTGGACAACCCTGTCGGACCGACCTAGACAGCGCCAGAACGCCCGACAACTTTCCGTTCACCTGTACCACAGCCGTCGGGGATTGATACAGGAGGCTAATCCAGCGGCGGAAGTTGGTTTCGAATCCAGCTGCCTGCAGGACAGCCGCCAGATACCGATGGTCAACCCTATCAAATGCCTTGGACTGATCTAAATGGATCAGCGCGGCTTCGTCGTCGTCTTTTATCCCCTCTATGATCGTGCGTATCAGATGCAGGTTGCTCTGAATTGTTCGGCCCTTCACAGCACAAGTCTGCTCAGGTCCCAACAGAGACTCGGCAACTAATTGCAAACGATTTTGCAAGATCTTGGCCAAAATCTTTAACTCTGTGTTTAGCAGAGTTATGGGCCGGTAACCCTCTAGCTCCCTCCCCACACCCTTGCCTTTTCTCAACAGCGTGATCACACCCCTGGTGAACCGTTTGGGGATGGACCCCTGCCGGAACCAGTTGTTGAACACGACAGTCAAAATCGGGACAAAGATGTGCGACAGCCTCAAGTACAATTCATAGGGCAAACCATCGAGACCCGGCGATTTGCCACTGCCGACCTTCTTCAGCGCCGCGTAGACTTCGCCCTCCGTAATCTCTCCCTCGCAGCTAGCTGCATCAGCCGGCAAAAGCCGGGGGAAGTCAGCCAAATAGCTGCGAAACTCCTCATCACGGAGACCGGGCTCCTTGGTAAACAGGATCTCGAAATGCCGCCGAAACGCCTCGCACATGTCGTCAGTCGACCGCAGAGTGTGTCCCTCCGGGTTGCGAACCTCTCGAATGTACCGGTCGCCTCCGCGGCGAATTTCTTCCTTGCGCAGTTCTGCGCCCATATTCACAGCTTCGGAAGACATCTTGCTTAACTTATGTCTAACTACCTGGCCCATGTAACGATCGCTATTCGACCGGTCCACGGCCTCCTTAGCTATGGCTATCTCTAGGGGATCCCCACCAGCCACCGCCCGGGAGTAATTAGATCTAAGTGTCTTCACCTTGTCAGCCTTATCTAGTTTGAGCCGAATGCTGAACTGAGTGGTGAAAGACCTAATACTATCCTTAAGGTTATCCCACCACTTATTCCCGATGACTCCCCCAGTTAACGCCCGCTGCACTAAGTTAATTAGCTGGCGCCGGAAGTCCCGCCTGTCCAGTAAGGACACGTTGAACTTCCAGTAACCAGCCATTCTAACCCTATTTTCTAAATTTACCCGGGCACAAACGAGTTTGTGGTCCGAGTAACCTAGCCAGTGGAACGTGGGACAATCTAAGAAATCTAGTTCGGCTTCACGAACTAACATTCTATCAAGGTAGCTAGCCACCTTGGTAGAAGGCCAACTATTAGCCCACGTCCACATTCTCCCGCCCTTGTGATCGGCCCGGTATCTATCGACTAGACCGAAGTCCTCGATGAGATCGACCAAGCTACGATCACGTTCCTTCCCTCTAGCTCCCCGCCCTCTATCCAACTTGGGGTTCAGGATGGCATTCCAGTCCCCCACTAAGACGAGTCGCTTGGAATCCACCAGGAAGGGCTCCAACCGCCGAAAAAACGAGACGCGCTCCTCCTGGTCGTTGGGCGCATAAACCGCAACCAGACGAAACGCATTGCTTTTCACTGCAATATCGGCCACGATCAGCCGGCCCTCGGCACCGACATGGACAAGATCCACCTTCGCGTCCAGGGTACGCTTGACCAGCAAAGACACTCCTCTGGCCAGCCGGTTCCCATATGCTGAATAGACGACAAAGTCGTTAGACAGCACACAAGGCATCGACCTTGCAAACAAAGTGAGTCTCTTGGATCGCGGCGACATCCACGCCGAAGGACAAGAGGTCCCGGAAGCAGGCGGGCAGCCTTACTCCGATCCCTAAGGCCCTTCACGTTCATACTGGCTAACTTAATTGACATCATTTAGACCTGAAAAAGAGAAAGCAGAAAATTACTTCTGGTCACATACGGAGCGAAAATCAATGGGAGTAGGGACCCCGACGGATTGTCCAAGGTTGCCTGTGCCAATATCGGACGTAATTCGTCCGTCCTGGACAATACCGCCGACGTCCGTGGGAAAGGTAAGTTTTACCGCCCTATATAAAGATGGGTGGAGGATGACGGGGACCCTCCCAGCACAAAAGTGCGAAAGCCTTTGAAGATATTTTAGTGCCCGTTTGGGCCATTTTTATATCCGGGAAAGCCTCAACGGCCCCCTGCACAAATTCCCAGGCCTTTGTTCTACTTCCCCCGGTATTTCTGATCAAAGTCAGTACTCCGGGGGCGCCCGGGAAATTGGCAGGGTCCTCGATGGACTTTCCATCAATATTTTTTACCTTGAATAAAGGCCTTAGGAGGGCCTTCTTCTGAGAAGAAAGGTCCCTCTCTAAGGCCTGTCTGTCAATTTTGCAGACATCTTTGTTTGCATAACAGTTTCTTTGTTTTCCTCTTTTCGGGGAGGATTTATTAGGATTCGGGGATGGAATCGGTGAGGGTTGATCAGATTTCGGGGAGGAAGGTTCTGGTTGGGAGGAGGGTGTGGGAGGTGTAAGGGAAGGAGAAGGTATATTTCTTACTGGGGAGGCAGAATGACTCCTCCCCTTAAAGACAGTTCTGACAGGTGATGCAGGTGCAGATTGGGTCTTGGGGGAAGCTGTAATTCGCTCCGCTCTGCTACGCTCCTCCTTCTTTCCTTTTTTTATGTTGACATCCTCTTCCTCCTCTCGAGCCCTCTTTAAAGATGACGACCGTGGAGGAGGCATTTCCACATCCAAGTCTTGTTGTTGTTGTTGATCTGGTTGTTGTTGATCTGGTTGCTGTTTCTGTGGTTCATTTTGTTGTTGTTGTTGCTGCTGTCGAGACTCCTGCTGCTGCTGTTGCTGCTTTGCCTCCTTGCGAGGCTTCTTTTCTGGGGACGGAGATTTTTCATGTTGCGGAGGAGGGGAAGAAACTTTCTTCCCCCTCCTCACCACCTCCGTCCATTCCCCGCTTTTTGGCTGGGATTTTTTTTCCGGGGTAACTTGTTGTTTTTGACACCGGCAGTGTTTCCGGTGTCACCGGTGTTTCTTCCGGTTTCCTTGCCGGACACATTTTGAATGTGTGTCCGGCCAGACCACACGCCCAGCAGTGCGGCCTTCCTTCCTTCCACTACCACAAACAACTTTCTTCCTCTACAGAGCAAAATGTCTGGGACCTTCAAAAAATTTTCGCGGTCAACCACCACACTAACACATATATCTTCCGTGGCCACACCGGCCTTGCTGGTTATGCGTGCCACCTCTTCTACTGCGCCGAAAGTAGCAAAAAATGCTCCGACATGGTCACAGGAAATGTCCACCGGCACGCCATGTATAGTGATTTTTGTTTTTTCTCGTACCAAGGTACTCGGTCTGAAACCGAATACCTTTTGCTGTTAGTACATTTCCTGCCAGATCCATCGCCTCCCCCTCCGAGCCCAGCAAGATGTCCCACATTGCACGGGACCTTCTTGCCAGTACGCAAGGTACAATGTCCAGGGCTTTCAAGGCTTCTTCCATGTTCTCCCTACTGACAGCAATAAATTTTCGCGTTTTTTCATCGGCTGTCAGTAGAGAGATTGTCTTCTTTGCCACTACATTCACCACTTCTGGTATTGCTACCAATTCGTTGTCTTTTATGTAGTCTTGGTATTTTTCCCGCATTTGCGAGTAGTACTTGGCATCCTTGTTAACGGGTGCCTTTACCCATACCGTCGGTGAGGGAGTCACCGCAGGCACGGCATCAGAAGTTGAGGGCTGGGGAGACAAAGCCATAGCTTGACTTGCCCCCCCTCACAAAACACAAAAAATCCACAAAAAAGTTCAAACAGCGCGACGAAGACAGAACAAAGACAGCAAAAAAACAGGTACTCACAATTAACTTCGGGCAACACGTAAATTCAACTTGTAATAAGACAAAAATGCGAGGCGCGCTCTGTTTCGAACAGCGGCTCGTCAGGGCTGTATTTATTTTTGTAAAAATACAAAAAATTATGGCACAAGGCCTAAAAGGGGAGGGGGAGAGGTTGGTTCTCGCTTAACTATCCTATACCTAGCTAAACACTATCACGACCCATCCACTCATTACAATTTGCACAGTCACCAAAAGAACCCATCCATCTACTCCCAATCCTTCGTACACCACAATGCCAGAAACTTACAAGGGACACCTAAAAAGTGGGGAAATTAACCCATGACAATAAAAATGTATTTATATACAATATAATATATACAATATAATGTAAAATATTTCATGAAAAATGAAATGATGGGAGGGGGATGAACCCAAAAATAAACTAAAATACAACAAATTTTTTTTTAAATAAAATAATAATCAATGTTAGTAAGAACCGTCCATCCCAGAAAACAGAGTGGCCGCTGTATTCCGCCAAACGGCGAAATCAAGAAGCACACTCGCTAAGGGAGTGGAGAGGGGGTAAAAAATTAGCGGAAGGGACAATAAAAGGCTGAACCAGCCGAGATAAACGGAGACCAAAACAAACTGGGGAGATTGGGAATCTCGACATGGATCATAACAAAAGAGAAAGCCGGGTACAGGCTAGGAACACATTCATTCACTTTAACTAGGTACACAAGAGAGAACTAGCTTAACCAGGGGAGGGTTCCACAGGAATCCACCCCGATGTAACCAGCAGATCTAAAAGAGAAAATCAAGATTAGCCCCGTTCAAGCGAACCAGGCTCGCCACATTTACCCACCTTTTGCTAAAGTCTGTCGAAGTCAAACGTTTCCAATCAGTTCTAATCTTTATTTTGAGCTGATGCTCAAAATAACAGATCAGATCCTGATGTGAAAGACGCTGACCTCGCAAGACTTCCTCCATTCGCGTCGTCCAAATCACCATTCGAGCCGTGGCTAGCAGCGACAGAAACACCATACGCTTCATCCCAGAGAACGGGGGCGACACATTATCACAGGCGAATGCACGATCAATGAGCACAAGCTCTCGCGGCTCGATACGAGCAGTCAACTCGCCGACACGGTCCCATAGAGGGCGAACCCGCGAACAATGGTAGAAGGCGTGCGAAGCCGTTTCTTCCAAGCCAAGGTTGCAGCGTTCACAATCTGGCAAATCCGCCAGGCCCCATATGAAGGCCATGTCATTGAGAGGCAAGCGATTCCGAGCTAATCGCCAGGTGAGCGAAAACTCAGAGTTGTTGAGATAATCACTCCCTGGCGCCCAAGACCAGAACGAGCGAAACTCGTCCTCCGACAAGCGCAGCACATCACGTAGTGAATCCTTTGCGACGCCCTCCACTAACCCACGATAGAAGACTTTCCTAGGCCGTGAAAGGTCACTGGACCGTGGAATGGCCCGCAGGGCCGCCAGACATTCGAGGAGAAAACTCGATCGCTCTCGAGGCTTACGGCACCGCCTCAAGATGGGGGGAGTGATAGTAAGTCTAGGGAACATGTCCCTCACTATCCCCCTAAGCAATGAGTCTTCGGAAATCGCTCGCCTGAGAAAAACCAACCTTGACGCAACCTTATGGCCCATCAGGTATGGCATTCCCAGGCCCCCATGACACGGACGTTGGTAACAGACACGTTTGTCGACATAGTGTTTGCGTCCTCTCCATAAAATGGAGAATAGCAAACGCTCGATCGCCTTCTTATGCCGTTTACAAAGTGGAAGTACTGACAACTGGTAAAGGATGATGGGAAAGACGTATGTAGCACACGCCTCAGCCATACCCTTTAAGGACAACCTCCTTCGGCGCCAAATCTTGGCCGACGCGCCTACCTTTGCCAGTACTTCAGACCAATTTTTCTCCAACTGTAGGTCGGGCCCGAACCACACTCCAAGAATGCAGACCGGGCCGTCCGTCCAGTCGAAGGGCCCCGGGAGGGTCAGACCCTTCCAGGCGCCTAACCGCAAGCCGGACGACTTGTTGCGGTTAATCTTGGCCCCTGTCACCTGTTCGTACCGTTCAAGCGCCTTCTGTACCACCTCGATGTCCCTGCGGGAGGACACGAAAGTAGTGACGTCATCGGCGTACGCGGAAACCCTGGCTCGAGCACCACCAGGGACAGCGATTCCACGTAGGGCCGGACTGCACGCCCTGTCCCTTAGCCGGCGAAGGAGGGGCTCCAACGCCAAAGCATAAAGTAGGGGCGACAGTGGACAACCCTGTCGGACCGACCTAGACAGCGCCAGAACGCCCGACAACTTTCCGTTCACCTGTACCACAGCCGTCGGGGATTGATACAGGAGGCTAATCCAGCGGCGGAAGTTGGTTTCGAATCCAGCTGCCTGCAGGACAGCCGCCAGGTACCGATGGTCAACCCTATCAAATGCCTTGGACTGATCTAAATGGATCAGCGCGGCTTCGTCGTCGTCTTTTATCCCCTCTATGATCGTGCGTATCAGATGCAGGTTGCTCTGAATTGTTCGGCCCTTCACAGCACAAGTCTGCTCAGGTCCCAACAGAGACTCGGCAACTAATTGCAAACGATTTTGCAAGATCTTGGCCAAAATCTTTAACTCTGTGTTTAGCAGAGTTATGGGCCGGTAACCCTCTAGCTCCCTCCCCACATCCTTGCCTTTTCTCAACAGCGTGATCACACCCCTGGTGAACCGTTTGGGGATGGACCCCTGCCGGAACCAGTTGTTGAACACGACAGTCAAAATCGGGACAAAGATGTGCGACAGCCTCAACGTACAATTCATAGGGCAAACCATCGAGACCCGGCGATTTGCCTCTGCCGACCTTCTTCAGCGCCGCGTAGACTTCGCCCTCCGTAATCTCTCCCTCGCAGCTAGCTGCATCAGCCGGCAAAAGCCGGGGGAAGTCAGCCAAATAGCTGCGAAACTCCTCATCACGGAGACCAGGCTCCTTGGTAAACAGGATCTCGAAATGCCGCCGAAACGCCTCGCACATGTCGTCAGTCGACCGAAGAGTGTGTCCCTCCGGGTTGCGAACCTCTCGAATGTACCGGTCGCCTCCGCGGCGAATTTCTTCCTTGCGCAGTTCTGCGCCCATGTTCACAGCTTCGGAAGACATCTTGCTTAACTTATGTCTAACTACCTGGCCCATGTAACGATCGCTATTCGACCGGTCCACGGCCTCCTTAGCTATGGCTATCTCTAGGGGATCCCCACCAGCCACCGCCCGGGAGTAATTAGATCTAAGTGTCTTCACCTTGTCAGCCTTATCTAGTTTGAGCCGAATGCTGAACTGAGTGGTGAAAGACCTAATACTATCCTTAAGGTTATCCCACCACTTATTCCCGATGACTCCCCCAGTTAACGCCCGCTGCACTAAGTTAATTAGCTGGCGCCGGAAGTCCCGCCTGTCCAGTAAGGACACGTTGAACTTCCAGTAACCAGCCATTCTAACCCTATTTTCTAAATTTACCCGGGCACAAACGAGTTTGTGATCCGAGTAACCTAGCCAGTGGAACGTGGGACAATCTAAGAAATCTAGCTCGGCTTCACGAACTAACATTCTATCAAGGTAGCTAGCCACCTTGGTAGAAGGCCAACTATTAGCCCACGTCCACATTCTCCCGCCCTTGTGATCGGCCCGGTATCTATCGACAAGACCGAAGTCCTCGATAAGATCGACCAAGCTACGATCACGTTCCTTCCCTCTAGCTCCCCGCCCTCTATCCAACTTGGGGTTCAGGATGGCATTCCAGTCCCCCACTAAGACGAGTCGCTTGGAATCCACCAGGAAGGGCCCCAACCGCCGAAAAAACGAGACGCGCTCCTCCTGGTCGTTGGGCGCATAAACCGCAACCAGACGAAACGCATTGCTTTTCACTGCAATATCGGCCACGATCAGCCGGCCCTCGGCACCGACATGGACAAGATCCACCTTCGCGTCCAGGGTACGCTTGACCAGCAAAGACACTCCTCTGGCCAGCCGGTTCCCATATGCTGAATAGACGACAAAGTCGTTAGACAGCACACAGGCATCGACCTTGCAAACAAAGTGAGTCTCTTGGATCGCGGCGACATCCACGCCGAAGGACAAGAGGTCCCGAAGCAGGCGGGCAGCCTTACTCCGATCCCTAAGGCCCTTCACGTTCATACTGGCTAACTTAATTGACATCATTTAGACCTGTAAAGAGAAAGCAGAAAATTACTTCTGGTCACATACAGAGCGAAAATCTATGGGAGTAGGGACCCCGACGGATTGTCCAAGGTTGCCCGTGCCAATATCG
This sequence comes from Ascarosepion bandense, assembly GCA_037127315.1. Lineage (NCBI taxonomy): Eukaryota > Metazoa > Mollusca > Cephalopoda > Sepiida > Sepiidae > Ascarosepion > Ascarosepion bandense. Next base: position 1,693,841 of record JBBBDQ010001658.1, on the reverse strand, counting down.
GACGTAATTCGTCCGTCCTGGACAATGCCGCCGACGTCCGTAGGGAAGGTTAGCTTTACAGCCCTATATAAAGATGGGTGGAGGATGACGGGGACCCTCCCGGCACAGAAATGTGAAAGCCGCTGAAGATATTTTGTGCCCGTTTGGGCCATTTTTATGTTTGGAAAGGCCTCGACGGCACCCTGCACAAATTCCCAGGCTTTTGTTCTGCTACCCCCGGTATTTCTGATCAAAGTCAGTACTCCGGGGGCGCCTGGGAAATTGGCAGGGTCCTCGATGGACTTTCCATCAATATTTTTAAATTTGAAGAGAGGCCTTAGGAGGGCCTTCTTCTGAGAAGAAAGGTCCCTCTCTAAGGCCTGTCTGTCTATCTTGCAAATGTCTTGTTTGCAAAAAATGTTCTTTTTATGTTTTTCCCTTTTTGGGGAGGATTTATCTGGATTCGGGGAGGGATTATCAACAGTAGGGGAGAAAGTTTCTGATTGGGTGGAGGGTGTGGGAGGTGTGGGGGAAGGAGAAGGTATATGCCTTACTGGGGAGGCAGACTGACTCCTCCCCTCGACAAAAACAGTTCTATTCGGAGATGTAGGGGCGGATTGGGTTTTGGGGGCAACCGTCACTCGTTCCACTCTGCCGCGTTCTGCTACCTCTGTTTTTCCTTTTTTCTGGGATACCTCCTCATCCTCCTCCCGTCCTCTCTTCAAAGAAGAGGAGCGTGGAGGAGGCATTTCCACATCCATTTCTTGTTTCTGCGTCTGCTCTTGCTGCTGCTGCTTTTGCTCTTGTTGTTGTTGTTGTTTCTGCATTTCTTTTTGTTGCTGTTTTTGCTCCTGCTTCTGTTGTTGCTGCTGTTGATTAGCCTCTTTACGTGGCTTCTTTTTTTCCGGGGATGGTGATTTCTCCTGTTGAGGAGGAGGAGAAGCAACTTTCTTCCCCCTCCTGACCACCTCCGTCCATTCACCACTTTTTGCCTCGGTCTTTTTCTCCTGGGTAACTGTTGTTTTTGACACCGGCGGTGTTTCCGGTGTCACCTGCGTTTCTTCCTGTTTCCTTGCCGGACACATTTTGAATGTGTGTCCGGCCAGTCCACACGCCCAGCAGTGCGGCCTCCTCCCTTCTACCACAACAAACAGCTTTCTGCCACGGCACAGCAAAATATCGGGGACCTTCAGAAAGTTCGGCCTATCCACCGCTATGCTGACGTTTATGTCTTCCGTGGCCACACCTGCCTTACTTGTTATCCTTGCGACCTCCTCCACCGCTCCAAATCGAGCAAAAAACGCTCCAATATGGTCGCAAGCAATGTCCACAGGCACTCCATGAATAATTATCTTTGTTTTTCGAGTACCCAGATACTCCGTCTGCATCTGGATACCCTTGGCCTCCAGGGTATTCCCGGCCAAATTCTTCGCTTCCGTCTCTGTGCTTAATAAAACATCCCACATAGCACGGGACCTTCTCGCCAGTACGCAGGGTACAATATTTAAGGCTTTCAAAGCCTCTTCCATGTTCTCCCTGCTTACACTGATGAATTTCCGTGTTTTGACATCGGATGTAAGCAGGGAGATCGTCCTTGGTGCGATAACATTCACCACCTCCGGGACCACTATCAACTCGTTATCGTTAATATAATTTTTATATTTCTCCTGCATTTGCAGGTAATAGTCGGCATCTTTCTTAATTGGTGCCTTCACCCATACCGTCGGTGAGGGAGCCACCGCGGGCACGGCATCAGAAGTTGAGGGCTGGGGAGACAAAGCCATAGCTTGACTTGCCCCCCCTCACAAAATACAAAAATCCAACAAAAGTTCAAAACGCGCCACGAAGACAGAACAAAGACAGCAAAAAACAGGTACTCACAGGTAAACTTCGGGCAACAAAAACACGTAAATCCAACTTGCAATGTCAAAAAATACAAAAATGCTCTGTTTCGAACAACGGCTCGTCAGGGCAAAGGCAGACCAAGGACTAATCAAATAAATAGACACCTATTAAAGACTAACCCATTTGGGGGAAGGGGTTGTCTTTTTGTTAGCGCTCTGCGTATCTGCCTTTTTGTTAGCGCTTTTTGGTTAGTTGTATCGAGCACTTTTTTTCCCCTGGTGGTTCGTTCCGTTCGAGGGTTTTTTTTCTTTACTGTGAAGAACCGTATGTATTGTCGGTCCGACGCAGTTTTCTTCCTTTTTTTCCCCCTCTTTGTCCAAAGCTCTATAGCCGAGGACAATAACGGAGTTAGATTCTGCTGGTTATTCGTGGTCTTTAAAAATTACTTGTGTAACATTTTAAGATTAGAATACGTACAGAGTCGGTTTTATTATTATTATTATTATTATTATTAATATATATATATATATATATATATATCTCCAAGTGAATATATATATATATATATATATATATTAAAAAAGGATTAATTCAAAGATGTTGAATGGCCATTTCGATATGAAGATCCCCACGATATGAAGATCCCCATTTCGATATGAAGATCCCCATTTTTTTTTTTTTTGCGAACCCAGACGATGTCAATTTTTTTCTTTTCTTATTTATTTATTTGATTTTATTCTATCTTTTTCCTTTTCTTTTTCTTTCCCTTTATTTTTATTTTTATTTTATTTTATTATTTATTTTTTAATTTCTTTGCAATCTATTTAAAAAGGAAAAGTAGACTAATTTTTCTCCAGTTTCTGAAAGGTTTTTTTCTGTTGCTGAGGTGATGTGTCGTTCCCCGTGGGGATCTTCATATCGAAATGGCCATTCAACATCTTTGAATTAATCCTTTTTTAATATATATTTGCTCTGTAATATTTTATTACATGGAGCTCTCTTCCTGTATCATTTTTTAATATTAAAATAAACTTTTAATACTAATTAGGATCGGGTTTTTTGGAATTTACCTTCCTGCTTTTTTCCCTTGAATTGAAGTATCTGAATTAAAATATATATATATATATATATATATATATATATATATATATTCACTTATAATATATATATAATGGGGCTGGCTTTCCACCCCACTTACCTTTCACACATAATTCACCAATATAAGGTAAAGAATTGTCCATCTCCCTTCACACTACCTGATGAGACATTGTCCTTCCAATGTCGAAACAAAATGTACACTATGTAGTAGATGATAATTTGTGCATGTTGTAAACTATAATTTATAATAAATATTCATAGCTCTATTTTTATATTGAGCACTGTTTTAAATTAATATTTTGAACGTTGTTAATACTTTCTTCATTCCTTATTCACTTATATATATATATATATATATATATATATATATATATATATATGACGTAGAATATTTGGTAATTTAAACTCAATGTTAATTTCTTTATTAAATTTAACAGAGTAAGAAAATCTTGAAAAATTTTGTGTATTCTACAAATCCATGGGTAATAAACATTTCGAAGCCAAGCAGCCGCTCCTCAGATCCAAATCGTACACCAGTTATTGTTTAAAATCATCAAGAACATCGTCACATACAGACACTCACGTGCCCATATCGAGAAAAGATGTTTGTAGCGTCAATTTACAAAAAACTTTAACTCTCCCATTCAAAGAAAAAAGAAAAAGAAAAACATAGAAAGATTTAAAAAAAAAAATAGAAAGAAAAGGTGAACGAAAAGTATAAGGAGAAAGGAGGTTAAAGTTAAAGTCTTAGATCGACACCCAGCGTCTATAGTCTGGATACATAACTAATACACGTTAATGAAAGCGAGAGTATTAAACAGAATTGCAATTCGTCTGTTTTCTTTGAAAAACATGACATGTAAATTCAAACATTAAATTTAGTTTTAAAGATAATGGGTTGGATCTACGGTATTAAAATAAATGGTAAATTCTTTTTCTTAATAAAAATATAATATAAATACTAGTATTATTATTATACTATAAATGTAGTAAAAATAACTTAAAATATATAATTATAAAAATAAATATAATACCAAAAATAAAAGAAAAATTGAAAATAAAATAATCCTAAATTATACTACTAATAAAAATATTGAGAAATTCACTTTTTGGTCGTATACTTGCTTCCCTGACAGCTACAATTAATTTTAATGCAATGTCAATTACCATGTCTTATCTCCTTGACTCGAATCCTTTCCCTGATAACCCTTGTATAATGTTCTTCTTCCTTTTTACCTTACTCTCATGCAGCCCTCTTCACACCAGTGTTCTCATCCTTCTCTTAACCATTCTCTGACTCCCTTTGTATTTTGTTCTTCTTTCTCATCACTCACCTGTTATGTAGCCCCCTGCGCACCAGTGGCAATTCTGTCTTGCTTTGGCTGAAATGATTAATAATAATAATAATAATTACAAGAAGAAGAAGGAGAAGGAAAAGAAAAGAAAAGACGAGAACGACAGAAAAATAAAAAGAAACAGAAGAAGAAAAAGGAGAAGAAGAAGAAGAACAAGGGGAAAGACAAAAAAAAATAATAAGACCAAAAGAAGAAGAAGAAGATGAAAAGAGAATGACAGAAAAAGAAGAGGATGAAACAAGGAAAAAAAAAGAAGAAAAAACAGAAGCACTGAATGAGATAAAGAAAAAGGAAAAAGAGAAAAAGAAAGATGAAAATACTGAAGAGGATGTAATAAGGAACAAGAGAAGAAGAAAAATAAAAATAAAATAAAAAAGGAAACGAATTAGAGAAGAAGAAGAACGACAAGAAAAAAGAAAATAATACAAAAGTAGAAGAAGAAGAGAATTAAAGAAGAAAAAGACGGAACTAAAGATGAAGAAGAAAAAGAAAAAAATGCGACAGTAGAAAATGAAGAAAAAGAGACCAAGACAAGAGGTAGAAAGAACGAAGGAAGAAAAAGAAAAAGGGGATAAGCGAAAAAGAAGAGTATGAAGTGAACTACAGAAGAAGACAAAGAAAAAGCGAACAGGGAAGAAGAAGAAGAAGAAGAAGAAGAAAAAGAAGAAGAAGAAGAAGAAGAAGAAGAAGACTATAAAAAGATGAAGATAACGAAAGGAACAACGGAAGAAGAGGAAGGTGAATGGAAAAAGAGAAGCAAGCAGAAGAAAAAAGAAGCCAACGACAGAAAAAAAAGAAGAGGGAAGAAGAAGAAAAAGAGAAAGAAGAAGAAAAAAAAGAAGGAGAAGAAGAATAAGAAAAAAACGACAAAAGATGATTAAAAAGAACACGAGAAGAAAAAAAAGCTGACGAAGGGAACAGCGGATGAAGAGGAAGATAAAAGAGAAACAAAAAGAAGAAGAAGAAGAAGAAGAAGAAGCGGACGACACACAAAAAAAGAGGGTACAAGAAGAAGAAGAAGAAGAAGAAGAAGAAGAAGAAAACGACAAAAGATGATTAAAAGAAATACGAGGAGAAAAATGCTGATGAAGGGAACAGCGGAAGAAGAGGAAGATAAAAGAGAAACAAGAAGAAGAAGAAGAAGAAGAAGAAGAAGAAGAAGAAGCGAATGGCAGATAAAAGGAAAAGGGGACAAGAGGCAGAAGACGAAGGAAAGGATTAAGAAAATAAAAGAATAAAACGTCAAGAGAAGAAGAAAAATAGAACGACAAAAACTGAGAAAAAAAAACGGGAGAACCGATAAAGAAAACGAAGCAAACGAAACTGAAAAAATGAGAGAAAAATGGAACCAATAATAACAATAATAACAATAACAATAATAATAATAATAATAATAATAATAATAATAAGAAGAAGAAGAAGAAGAAGAAGAAGAAGAATGGAAGGACAGAAGGAGAACAAAAAGCAGGAAATAATAGAAGAAGAATGAAATGACAGAAGTAAAAAAGGAGGAAGAAGAAAAAGATGACGATGATGATGATGATGATGAAGAAGAAAGGAACGGCAAAGAAAATGATGAAGAAGAAGAGAATGACAGGAGATTTCTTCGTGGAAATATTTAACTGAAAACATCATTTTTATTACTGGTTAGATTGTTCTAGTTCCATGAGTCATGTCACTTCCGGATGTCATAGATATATCGATTTAAGTATTTTGCTCACCACTGCTATAGGCAAGTATTGAACTTGTAAATCTTTGGGTGAAGTCACTCGCCCTAACCAACAATTTAATTCACTGAGCTATGTGTCTTTGAGGGTACATGGCCTAGTGGTTGTGAGTTCCATACATGGCTACAGCAGTATTAAAAAAAAAGAAAACTTAAGAGTGTTGCATTAAATGGAATTATCCAGAAGTGGCATTAAGTAATGGAACGAGAACAATCTAACCCAGTGATCAAATAAAGGGTTAATCGGTCAATCAGTTAAGTGTCATATGTGATACACGCTTTGGGCGATCATGTTTTGAAAGAGATATGACTGCGGTGGATATCGACTCGGAACGAGAAATCGGGGAAGCGAGTTCAAATTCCAGTTGAATTCCTTGCATTCACTTACGAACAAATACCCTTAGGAAAGGTATTAATGTATACTATAATATTTCTTCTGATATTTTATTCCATAACAATGTGGAGCGCAAATTCTTCATTATGATCCCCATTTAGAATTAGTTGAAGAAAACAGGCCACATAATTCTTCTTCTTCTATGTGCCCTGTCCCTTCAGGACGTAGGCGATCATGGATCTCCACGTCTCCCTATCCTTTGTGGCTCTTAGTATGTTTGCTCCTGTTGCTCCTGGCAACCCCCGTTCCGTCATCCACCTGATCAGACTCTGCAGATATGTTATCCGCTGCCTTCCTCTGTCTCTCCTTCCTTCTATCTGACCAGTCTGTATCAGGTTCTCCAGGCTCTCCTTCCTCATTGCATGTCCCAGGAACTTCAGTTGTCTCTTCCTGATGCTCAGCATCAATTTCCTTTTTGTTGCCATTCTTTCTAACACTTCGTCGTTGCTTGTATGCTCAGTCCACGATATCCGTAGCATCCTTCTGTAGAACCACATTTCGGCCGCTTCCAGTTTTGTCCTCATTTTCGATGATATTGACCAGCATTCACAGCCGTATTGAAGAACTGACATTACGTAGCAGTCTAGCACTCTTTTCTTCGTTTCTATTGAGATTTTCCTGTGTGTTAGTATTTTGCTCATCTTCTGGAACGCGTCCTTTGCCATGCCAATTCGCCTTCGGATCTCCGTGTCGCACTTTCCATCTGTTAGAACACTTCCTAGGTACTTAAATTCTTGTACTTGTTTGATTCTGTTAACTCCCACCTGTATTTGGCATTTTGGGTTGTATCTTTTGCTGATGACCATGCACTCAGTTTTCTTACAGTTTATTTGTAGTCCTTTCTTGTCACTCTCCACTAAATAAGGTGATTTACTAAGCGTAGCTTAGATGTGGCACAAGCCGTAATTATGGGACAATAAATATTCACCAAGGGGACATTAAACTGACTACTTAGTCGTAATTAAAATAGCGAGACAAGTTTCCCGCCTTTTTTACTATTGAGTGATTTACTGAGTGTAGCAAATTAGTGACAGTCAGTTCAGTGACATACGTGAAACACGTTTGGACGATCATGTCTCTTTCGAGACATGACTGACTGGGCAGAAAATTATCCCACAGTAGGTTGCCATTGCTTTTTGCGATATACTGGTTACCAGTCAAGACTTCTTCTTCTATGTGCTCTGTCCCTTCAGGACGTAGGCGATCATGGTTCTCTACGTCTCCCTATCCTTTGTGGCTCTTAGTATGTTTGCTCTTGTTACTCTTGGCAACCCCCGTTCTGTCATCCACCTGATCAGGTCCTGCAAATATCTTATCCGTTGCCTTCCTCTGTCTCTTTTTCTTTCTATCTGGCCTGTCAGTATCGGGTTCTCCAAGCTCTCCTTCCTCATTGCGTGTCCCAGGAACTTCAGTTGTCTCTACCAGATGCTCAGTATTAATTTCCTTTTTGTTGCCATTCTTTCCAACACCTCATCGTTGGTTGCATGCTGAGTCCACGATATCCGCAGCATCCTTCTGTAGAACCACATTTCCGCTGCTTCCAGTTTTGTCCTCATTTTCGATGATAGCCAAGACTATAGAACCCAATCTGTCCTATGAACCCATAACTAGAAGGATGAGACGGAGTAATACCTTTCCCAAGAGTATTTTGGCGTAGGTGAATGAAAGTAGTGACATATAGTCGAAATTAGGGAGTACTAGGTTAGGAACGAACTCCCTACATAGTCGTAACAGTTTTTTCCCGCACTTCTAGCTTCAGGAAAACCCCTTCCAACTTTATAACTTCCAGTCAACTTAATCTGCAAAAATCTAAATGCAATAGTAATCGCTATTTGCTTTCAACTTGATCACTTCTTTCTCTTTCTGCTCACTCTTAATTTTTTCAGTTTCTAATTCGTAGACACCCCATAACTCTTTCTGTCATAGTGGCTTTATTGCCTTGCTTTGGGTGATGCCGATTAAAGAAAAAAACTACGTGGCCCAGAAAGGATCGAACTTACGATTAATACCCAGTAAAAGACACTCACCAATCACTCCATTGCGACGATTCACCTAACCCTAACCCGCTCCAGCTTTCAAATAACAAAACAAAAAACAACGGTATGACTTTGAGCTTTAAAATCAATAAAAAATCACGAATTGTCGATAACATCTGTCGCGCGCTGCAGTCAAAAAAACTGTACTCGGTTGAACCTAAGTGATAAAATGAAATTCTGTATCTAAACAAATTTGGGTTCTTCGCTGTAGTGAAAATATCCACGAGCTTGGTTCCCAAATCAATTCAATCAGAAAAGTGAATTCAATTTTCATCAGGTTCCACATATTTTGTGGCCTTGTGCTAAATCAAAGCCATGCTTAGAAAATAGCTAAACAATAAACGATATAGAATTATTAAAAATTAAAAGAGAATGCGCGGGATGTTCAGATAGAAATCATTCTCGCTTTTCTGTAAATATGAGCGGTTAAAAAATAGAAAATTCATTACATACCAAAATGAGAAAACAACTATAGTAGGCGGTCCATATCTCGTCCTCAACATAGTCGCCTTCTTAATGAATCGTCATACATGATACACGCTTAGGACGATCATGTCCCAAAAGAGACATGACTGACTGGACAGATGTTTATCCCCCAGTAGGTTGCCATTGCTTTCTGCGGTAGACTAGTTGCCAGCCAAGGCTATAGAACCCAATATTATTTTACCCATAGCTAGAGAGGGAAGAGATATATTATTATTATTAAGTATTAATTAGTGGGGAATCACTTTATTACTTCATAACAATATAAGACTGATCTCCCACTTTATGCCCAGTAGAAGTTAAGTACCATACACGAAACAGGCTTTGGGCGATCATGTCCCGAAAGAGACATGTCTGACTACGCAGAAGATTATCCTGCTATAGGTTGCCATTGCTTTCTGCGGTAGACTGGTAGCCGCCCAAGGCTATAGAACCCAATTTGTACTACTATTTAACCCATAACTGGAGAGAAGAGATGGATGAATACCTTTCCCAAGGGTACTTGTGCGTAAGTGAATGCAAGGTACCTATCGAAATCCTATCTCTGTTTTTATTAAAATAGATAGAATATTATAAATGTACAATGTACAACAAAATCAAGACAGCCGCTTGAACCCAGATCTCATCCGCAGCAAAGTCCTTCTCAATCGTAACACGACGGTCAGTCAAAATCTTTTTTTTTTTAATCGTATCACACCGAGCAAAGCGGTAACGCCATTGATGTGCAGGGGGCTACGTAATAGTGAAAAGATTGGAAAAGAGAAAGCCGGAAACCACATCCTAAACAGGGAACAAGGGATGAGCCTCTTCACCTGTTCAACAGACGTGGGTGGAGTGTGAACTGGGCGATAGATAGATCTATCGACACCAATTGAAAAAAACAAAAAACAAAGTGAGAAGATTGGAAAAGAGAAAGCCGGAAACCACATTCAAACAGGGAACAAGGGATGAGCCTCTTAACCTGTTCAATAGACGAGGGTGGAGTGTGAACCGGGCGATAGATGTATCTACTCTAATTGAAAAAAAAAAAAGAAAAAACAAAGTGAGAAGATAGGAGAAGAGAAAGCCGGAAACCACATTCAAAACAGGGGACAAGGGATGAGCCTCTTGATGTGGGTGGAGTGTGAACCGGGCGATAGATGTATCTACTCCAATTGAAAAAAAAAACAAAAAAACAAAGTGAGAAGATTGGAAAAGAGAAAGCTGGAAACCACATCCTAAACATGGAACAAGGGATGAGCCTCTTAACCTGTTCAATAGACGAGGGTGGAATGTGAACCGGGCGATATATAGATCTATCTGCTCTAATTGAAAAAAAAAAACAAAGTCAGAAGATTGGAAAAGAGAAAGCCGGAAACCACATCCTAAACAGCGAACAAGGGATGAACCTTTTAACCTGTTCAACAGACATGGGTGGAGTGTGAACCGGGCGATATATAGATCTATCTACTCCGATGCCTATTTGTAATACTTATAGTAGGCATAATAGTAAAATCCTTCAAATAATCTCACAAATTGAAGAGAAATGTCACAGAAAAATCCAGTTCTTCCCTAACATAGTCACTATCAACATCCATTGTGCCAAAAGTTTCACTCAAAAACTATGGCCTTTTTATCACTAATCTAAACTTATTTATAAATGGAACTTTGTCTGTGGGTGTGTCTGTGTGTGTGTGTCTGTATGTGCGTGTGTCCTTTACCTATAGATTCCGAAACGGCTGAACTGATTTTCTTGTAAATTTACACAGTTGTACTATAAGCGTCTGCGAGTGTTCTTAGCTAGGTATGTGTCGAGGTACCCACGATAAATATCAAAATCCATAATCGAAAAAATCGGGTTATAGAAGGATCGGTCCGATTTTAATCAAATTTGATACACTCATAGACAAAGACATAAGAAACGATATTCAGAATTTTCAAGGTTGCAGTTCTTAGAATAGTGCAGAAAATCGATAATATATATATATATATATTATCGACTCTTTATGCTCTCACACCCTGATTGAGCACTCTGGAAGAATGGTAAAATTTGAAAAACAGTAGCTACTCTGTCATGTCCGCATCGCTCATTCAGTAAATGAAATAGAGCACTCTGGCTATTGGGCACGAATACTGATTATATAAAAAAAAGTCTGCCCTCTTCTGCCGTGCGCCCATAGCCCAGCGGTAGAATCGCCGACCGACGCCAATTCGGTCGGGTTTCAAACCTGGGTTAAAAGCAATCGGAGTCTAACCGTACTGATGAGCTGTAATACAGCGAAACAGATCTGTCTGCGGATGACTATATATATATATATATATATATATATATATATATATATATAAGGCAAGATGTTTGTGTGTGTGTCTGTATTTTTTTTTCAGCTCTTTTGTTTTAGTTTTTGCTTCGGCTTTGGCTCTAAGTAGGTATAATTATAGTTCTTAGTTTCAGCCATGATACCATTTACTCAGAGGACTTATTTAGCCTTCAAACTTCAGTTTACGACGAAAAAAACTTGTTTGATATCGATACCAGGAAATCAAAATTTGACTTACATCCATTCATTATTCTTTCAGTCTACGGTTTCGTTTTAATTGGAAACAACTATTGCTTTTTAGTCTTTCGTGTCAATGTCCAAAGAGTCTGAGCTCCAGGACCATAGATTAGTTTTAAAGCTTTCATTACACCCGAGAAACGCCGGACTATACTACTATTTAAACTATATTTAATAATTAAATTATTCAAATTATCACGAATTAAAGAGAAATATCACAGGAATCCCAATGTTGTTTACAAAATCTCTGTCTATATCGATTGTGGCATGATGGTCATTCAAAAACCTCTTTTTCATTAAATACAGGCTTACGGCCATATCACGTTGAATACACCGATTCTCGCTCGATCACCGAAGTTAAGCAACGTTGAGCCTGGTCAGTACTTGGGAATACTAGGTGCTGTAAGCTTTTAGTGACGGATGTGCGTTGTGGTGCAGTGGATATCGGCTCGGAAAGAGAAATCGGTGATGCGAGTTCAAATTCCAGTTGAATATCCTGCATTCACTTAAGCACTGGTACCCTTGGGAAAGGCATTAATCCGTCCCTTCCCTCCAGTTATGGGTTAAAAACAGGATAAGTCTTGAGGACCCTGCCCTTAAAAACTAAACCCAATGAATCTTGGTACTCGAAAAGAAAAAAGTATTACTAGACACAAAACTTAGAATTTTTTGAAAGAAAAAGGTATTACCAGCAATAAATAAATACAATTTGGTTGGTAATAAATGATCCGCCGAGGTTAATATCCCCCCTCCAAAAAAACAAAACAAAAAAAACAAAACAACCAACTAAGCAATCATTAATTACATTAGTTTTAAGAGTAGAATCATCTAAATTGAAGAGTAATATTGCAGGAACCCCAATCTCGTCCTTAACATTCTCCGTTCATATCAATTGTGGCATGAAATTCACTCAGAAATTAATGCTTTTTTTGCATTAATTACAATAGATTTAATTGGAGAATCACCCATATTATAAGAATTTAGAAAGAAATATCTCATGATCCCAAACTATTTCTCAACATCGTCTTCATCTTATTCGATCATGACATAAGCGCCAGTCAAATATTTAAAATAAAATAAAAATTGACCCAACACAAGTACATCTCCTTTCCCGTTTAGAGTTTTTGTTTTCAATCCTTTCACCCCAAATAAGGCAATAAATGTCAATAGACTCCAGGGGGTTATAGAGTATGAATGAAACCGAGCGGACAATAAAAGAATCGTATTCGGGGAGGCAGACTATAACGTTGCATTTTTGAGGTATAGTGGACAGGAAACCAGAAGAAGCGAGAACTACTTGGGTAGAATCTATTGGCATAGAACTGATAGTTATATACTAGCAATCCCAAAAGTGAACTTAAGAGTCCTCAGTACCAAGCGTGTGCTGCATTTACATTTGTGGAGTCGAGGTACCAAATAGCAAAAAACTCATCAGAACAATTAACGCTAAAATATTTATAGAAAAAGCCAAATAAGCCATTTTACATCGGCAGCAAAGTGATTTAAACCGAGATGATCAAAACCAGATGTGACAGTAATATTCGATGAACGGACGAATAATAGAATTATAAATGTGTAAAAAAAAATACATTCTGGCGACATTAAATTGTTTAGCACGACACAGCAAACTGATATTCCAAGTCGCCAACCGAGCAGCCTATTCAATATAACAATTCCAATTCATCTGAGGGGAAAACGGACGACGAAAAATCTGCGGCGAGTATCACTTTTATCAGCTATTTTGATAGAAAGCAAAATGTTTCTTTACGATGCCTCTTCTAGCAGCAGGTTGGAGTTCATTTTAGCTTCAGTTGCCGATTTGAGTTTATCGAATCTAGCAGACAAACTTTTGAGACAACAATAAATATTTGTTTTATACGCATAACGAATCGGGAAAGGACGATATTATAAAAGTTCATTGATGAAAATAAGGAACATATTTGGTGGAAGAATAGAGCCCTAGGGAACGGTCGCATTAATGACAAAAATATCTGGAGTAGTATATGTTTAAAATAAAATTTAAAACAAGGTTTGATAGGAATGATTATTTCACTCCTGTTACAGAACAACCAGCTAGTAATCAACTAGAATAGAAGTTGAGTCCAACTGAAAAAAACACACAAGGGTAAATTGGTAGGTGGTTTAAATAATAACCTGGGAGATTCCATTCTGTTACAGGCAAGTCCATTCTGTAAGCAGTGATTGGCTGATAATTTCAGTGTGTACATTGAGCTCCATAAATAGTGAGCACAATATCCACCATTTATCTTTAGGCCATATAGAGACATGTATTCAGTTACAACCCTGTCTATTTTTGTCTGCCAACTGGACGCTCGTTGGACACATCAGGAAGGTGAGTCTCACAATCTTGAATGCTCACCTTCTTACAGGGAGACAAAAGAAGAACACCATGTTGAAAGGTAAATTATTTGACTTCTACAACTCCAAGCAATGCCATAAGCACAAAATAGTTTACGGGGAATAAAAAAATGAAAATGAAAAAGAAGACTGAGAATAGGGAGGATTGATAAAAGGACAAAGAATAAACGAGATTTAAGAAGACTTTTAAAATATCTATTTCCTCCATGGTGATCACTCCAGTATCATTTATCGATACCATTTTATTTTTCTCTACTTATTGGTGATTATATGGTTTCCAGATACCCTGTTTCTTATCTGACGGTGCTTAGCAGTATTTCATTGGTAATGCGGTACATATAGGTGCTGTCTCATATGGTTCAGTGACATCTAATTTTCAATACTTTTTTTAAAAAAATCAGTTCACTCTAAGCAAGGTGGGGATGTCGTTAGTACGCAGGGAATTACGAGGAATGAATGTGAAAATCTGTGATTGAAGAGATTACAAAAGATGAACGCGGTTCAAGAAGACAGAAGATACCGATTGATGTTAGAAAGAAGATTGAAGGGATGTAGTAGATAGACTAAACTATCGCCCGGTTCACACCCCACCCACGTCTATTGAACAGGTGAAGTGGTTCATCCCTTGTTCCCTGTTCAGGATGTGGTTCCCGGCTTTCTCTTTTCCAATCTTTTCATTCCTTTATTTATTTATTTATTTTAATTTTTATTTTCAATTAGAGTAGATAGATCTCTCTATCGCCCGGTTCACACCCCACCCACGTCTATTGAACAGGTGAAGAGGCTCATCCCTTTTTCCCTGTTCATGATGTGGTTCCCCGCTTTCTCTTTTCCAATCTTTTCACTCCTTTATTTATTTATTTATGTTATTTTTTATTTTCAATTGGAGTAGATAGATCTATCTATCGCCCGGTTCACACTCCATCCACGTCTATTGAATAGGTGAAGAGGCTCATCCTCTGTTCCCTGTTTAGGATGTGGTTCCCGGCTTTCTCTTTTCCAATCTTTTCACTCCTTTATTTATTTATTTTATTTTTTATTTTCAATTGGAGTAGATAGATCTATCTATCGCCCGGTTCACACTCCACCCATGTCTATTGAACAGGTGAAGCGGCTCATCCCTTGTCCCCTGTTCAGGATGTGGTTCCCGGCTTTCTCTTTTCCAATCTTTTTACTCTTACGTAGCCCCCTGCGCTTCAGTGGCGTTACCGCCTTGCTCGGTGTGATACGATTAAAATAAAAAAAAAAAGAAAAAGTAAAAAAAGTACACCGTCGGAAGTGTGAGAAAAAGCAACTATGAAGTAGAAGTGATGGTAAAACGGTGGGACCTACTGTGGAAAAATCTTCTACCCAGTCAGTCATGTCTTTTTCGAGTCATGATCGCCCAAAATTTGTATTACGTATGGTACTTAACTGACTGAATTGATTATCTTCCCTGAAAAAAATCAATAATCGCGTAAGAAATCACATTGCCTAATAATTTAACAAAAACTAAGAATTAAGATTTTTTTAAAAATAGAGCTCTTATCAGAATTAGACCATGGTGGGATATCAAATGATTGTGTTTAAGACGCGGCAAACAGATACAGTGCTGATGGTCAAAATACTGTAAGACTGACCAACAGAAATAGATAAAAAAAAGAATAAGCTTGTGTTGCACAGAATATGCAAAGGCAGTCGATAACGTACGAGTGTGGGCTGAAAAGTTCAGAGGCTGTCTATGAAGGATCTATGCTGGAGCTGTTAAATATTGCACATTATTAATTTAATCTTTTATTAATAACTGCATTTTTTTTGCAGTTACAAGGGCGAGCTGAAAAGTTTCGTATGCTGTCAATAAAGAAGTGACGATAGAACATGCATTAATTTTCTACTCTTTATTAAAAACTACACTATTTCATTACAGAAACGAGGGTTGTCCGAAAAGTTCATAGGTTGTGTATGAAGGAGTGACGCTAGAGATGTGAAGTTTTGCATGTATTAATTACAGCACTTTTTTTCTTAATAACTGGATTATTTCTTTTAAAATAAGCTCACATTTAACTTTTCAAAGAAGGCTTCAAAAGTATGTAGAAGAGGCTTCTCTTGAAAAGGTACAACAACGCATAAAAGTGTTTATACCAATGAAGTGAGACATTTATATAGTTTATAACGGGACTAGCAGTATAGCCCGGCGTTGCTCTGGTGTAATGAAAGCTTTAAAACTAATCCATGGTCCTGGAGCTCAGACTCTTTGGACGTTGGCACGAAAGACTAAAAAGCAATAGTGGTTTCCAGTCGTAAACTGAATTTTGAAGCCTAAATAAGTCCGCTGAGTAAATGTTATTATTAATCAGCGGACTTGCTGAGACTAAGAACTACAATTATATCTACTTAGAGCCAAACCCGAAGCAAAAACTAAAATAAAAGGGCTGAAAAAAATACAGAAATACAGGCAAATAAACACACACACACAAACATCTTGCCTTTTATATATATATATATATTATCGATTTTCTGCCCTATTGTAAGAACTGCAACCTTGAAACTTCTGAATATCGTTTCTTATGTCTTTGTCTATGAGTGTATCAAATTTGATTAAAATCGGATCACTCCTTCTATAACCCAATTTTTTCGATTATCGATTTCCGATATTTATCGGGGGTACCTCAATACAAAACCTAGCTAAGAACACTCGCTTATAATACAACTGTGTAAATTTTCAAGAAAATCGGTTCAGCCGTTTCGGAGTCTATAGGTAATGGACACACACACACACACGTTCCATTTATAAATAAGTTTAAATAACGGGATTTATTTTACATGGAGAAGATATAATTCAGAGAGGATTTTTATTGCCTGATGTACGCTTGAGTATAAATAGATGTGCAAAAAGAATTGAAGTATTTCTTTTAAAACTTTACACCCGGCAGTTTACTTACAATTTATGGCAGGCTTATTTTTTTTAATTATTAAGTATGTTTATTTTGTTGCTTGCTTTAAAGAAAAATATAGAAAAACCATGTATAATTTTTCTCATCAAAAGAACTGATTTCCGATTGGTACATTAGGTGATAAATTGATTTTTTTGTTGATGGTTGAGCTAGTACGAAGTCATCATGACTGAGGGCTTGACCTTGTTCACACTGTTGATCACGCCAGATAACGCGATCTCTCGCAGTAAAATTGGGTGAAATTTTGGCGCCGTCGATGGGTGACCTAGCAGGAATTCCATGTGACAGAAGGTTTGACCTTGTTCAGAGTGGTGATCACGCAATATAATGCTGTCTCTCCCAGTAAAATTGGGTGAATGTAACTATTTTGGCGCCGTCGATGGGTGACCTAGCAGGAATTCCATGTGATAGAAAGTTTGACCTTGTTCAGAGTGATGATCACGCAATATAATACGGTCTCTCTCAGTAAGATTGGGTGAATTTAACTCCTTGGGCGCCGTCGATGGTTGAGCTCACAGAAAGTCAACGTAACCGAAGGTCTTATCTTGTTCAGACTGTTGATCACATCTGATAATGCGGTCTCTCCCAGTAAAATTGGGTGTATGTAAGTATTTGGGCGCCGTCGATGGGCGAGCTAGAAGGAATTCTACTCAACCGAATATCTTATCTTGTTCAAATTGTTGATCACGCCACATAACGCGCGCTCTCCCAGAAACTGTAACTAAGGTCTGCACAGCATTATTGCAGTATAAATAAAAGGTTGTCTCTTTGGGTGGTAAACAAACACAAATGTGCCTGAGTTTGTAACGGGAATCAGAAAGCTGCAATGGTAGACTGGCATCCTCGGATACGAGGGTCAACCATATTTTATAGGAGAGAAATACCTCTCACCAGAAATACTTATTTCATAATGGTAAGACATTGAGCAACCATGTCTTCGTTTTACTAATTCTTTATTATTGTGAGAGATCTTTTTCTGGCATTGATTTTTTTAAAAAATGTATCACCCCAAACAAGGCGGTAACGCCACTGATGCACAGGGGGCTACGTAAGAGTAAAAAGATTGGAAAAGAGAAAGCCGGAAACCACATCCTAAACAGGGAACAAGGGTTGAGCTTCTTCACCTGTTCAATAGACGTGGGTGGAGTGTGTACCGGGCGATAGTTTAGTCTATTTACGCCAATTGAAAAAAAAAGAAAAGAAAAAGGAGTGAAAAGATTGAAAAAGAGAAAGCCGGAAACCACATCCTAAACAGGAAACAAGGGATGAGCCTTTTCACCTGTTCAATAGACGTGGGTGGAGTGTGAAACCGGGCGATATTTTAGTCTATCTACTCCAATTAAATTTTCGAAAATGTTGCAAACTATATATTTTATCGTCTGTTGTAAAGGAACATTTTTCCGATGATGATATAATGTTATTGTTTTTTTTGCCGAATTCAGCAATTTTAGCTTTTTAAATGTTCTGTTCAATTTGTACAGCGAGAATATTTTGAGGACCCTAAAAGTTATGCCTGGATTTGTCATCGGAGGTCACAATATAAACAACCTAAGGTACGCAGATGACACAGTGCCGATAGCAGACACGGAAAGGAAACTACAAGACCTCCTACAGAAGGTAGATGAAAAGAGAGTGAAAAGAAAGGATTATAAATAAACTGCAAGAAAACCGAATGCATGGTTATCAGTAAAAATGGTAGCCAGATATGCCAAATACAGGTCGGAGATACTAGAATCAAGCAGGTACAAAAATTTAAATACCTAGGAAGTGTTAGAGCAGAAGACGGAAAGTGCGACACAGAGATCCGAGGACGAATTGGCATGACGAAGAAAACAATCCGGAAGTTGAGTAAATTATTAAGAAACAGGACAATTTCGCGAGAAACAAAGAAAAGAGTACTGGATTGCTATGTGTTGTCAGTTCTTCAATATGGCAGTGAATGTTGGACAATATCATCAAAGATGAAGGAAAAACTTGAAGCAACTGAAATGTGGTTCTACAGAAGGATGCTACGAATATCATGGATCGAGCATGTGAGCAATGATGAGGTCCTAGAAATGATGGAAACGAAAAGGAAATTAATACTGAGCATCAGGAAGAGACAGCTGAAATTATTGGGAAATGCATTGAGGAAGGAGGGCTTAGAGAACCTGATACTAACAGTCCAGAGAGAGGGAAAAAGAGACAAGGGAAAGCAGAGGATAACATATTTGAAGGACCTGATCAGCTGGATGATGGAACGAGGATTGCATGGTGTAACAGTAGAAGGCGTGCTAAGAGCCATCAGGGATAGGGAGACGTGGAAAGCCATGATCGCTTATGTCCTGAAGGGACGGGCACATAGAAGAAGAAGAAGAATTCCTCCATTTCCTCTAATTCGTCAGTAGATGCCTTTAAAAATATCAAACTTGGGATGTTCTTAATATTTTAATGTTTGCTTCGTTTTGATCGATGCATTTCAGCAGTAAGATGGCTTTTTGGTTGGTATTAAAAGATTTCTGCATCTTTTTTAGACTTCGATTTTTTTCAATATCCACAGTAAAGGAAAACGATATATAAAAAGCCATGCATCAAGAAAAAGATTTATTCAGAAATTATAGCACATTTGGAAAATTTTGCGTATGACCCCCGCATATCTGTCAAAATGAAATGTCAGTGTTATTTTCATTTCAGCGTCATTTAGACGACAGTTCATCGCAAACTGTATATCAATTAAAATAAAATGGCCGTTTTATTTTAATTTTGGCTTCATTCAGACGACAATTTCTGCATCGGATTCTGTATATCAGTTAAAATGAGATGTCAGTGTTATGTTATTTTTGCGTCATTTAAGCGACAATTTATCCATAGCACCCTGTTGAAATTCGATGTCAGTGGTATTTTCATTTAGACGATAATTTACCCATCGCACACTGTATATGAAATGCCAGTGTTATTTTCATTT
This sequence comes from Ascarosepion bandense, assembly GCA_037127315.1. Lineage (NCBI taxonomy): Eukaryota > Metazoa > Mollusca > Cephalopoda > Sepiida > Sepiidae > Ascarosepion > Ascarosepion bandense. Next base: position 1,674,135 of record JBBBDQ010001658.1, on the reverse strand, counting down.
TACCAGTGTTATTTTCATTTTGCCGTCATTTAGACGATAATTTACCCATCGCAGGCTGTATATGAAATGCCAGTGTTATTTTCATTTTGCCAGTGTTATTTTCATTTTGCTAGTGTTATTTTCATGTTGCTGTCATTTAGACGATAATTTACCCATCGCACGCTGTATATGAAATGCCAGTGTTGTTTTCATTTTGCCAGTGTTATTTTCATTTTGCCGTCATTTAGACGATAATTTATCCATCGCACCCTGTATATGAAATGCCAGTGTTGTTTTAATTTTGCCAGTGTTATTTTCATTTTGCCGTCATTTAGACGATAATTTATCCACCGTGATTTCTATATAAATTCGTACCGCATGCGGTTTCTATTTAAATTTAGAACAAATCTCCTGTGCATGATGGTACATAAGTACGCCATTTGTATTTTAATATTAAATAAAGTCTTACGGATTTATGTCTATATATTTGCTAAGCGTAACTTTATCTGATACAAGCCGTATTTTTAGGGCGCGCAGTAAAGATTAAGCACAGTCTTTCAGAAGTAATGGATGTTTCATTTACTTATAAAAGCTTCCTGTTAAATACTCGACGTATTTAGTACGATTTGATTAGTCAGGTAAAAGGCCACTCCAGTTGTGACGGCCGTCTAGCATCGATAATGGTGTGTTTGAAAGGACTGACGAAAGCCATATAATATGTCAAAACAACATTTATTTCACATATAAATGCAAACTTGTGAAAACTGCAACAAATTAAAAACGAAACATAAAATAAAATACGAAAACATTACAGAGAAATAGGATTTTAGGGAAGTTTTAACTAAACATATTTATAAATGGAACTGTGTGTGTGTGTGTGACCGTTACCTATAGACTCCGAAACGGCTGAATCAATTTTATTGAAAATTTATACAGTTGTACTATAAGCGTCTGCGAGTGTTCTTAGCTAGGTTTTGTGTCGAGGTACTCCCAATAAATATCGAAAATCGATAATCGAGAAAATCGGGTTATATGGTCCGATTTTAATCAAATTTGATACACTCATAGACAAAGACATAAGAAACGATATTCAGAAGTTTCAAGGTTGCAGTTCTTACAATAGTTCAGAAAATCGATCATATATATAAATATAAAAGGCAAGATGTTTGTGTGTGTCTGCTTAACTGCCTGTATGTCTGTATTTTTTCAGCTCTTTTATTTTAGTTTTTGCTTCGGGTTTGGCTCTAAGTAGGTATAATTGTAGTTCTTAGTCTCAGCAATGATGCCATTTACTCAGAGGACTTATTTAGCTTTCAAAACTCAGTTTACAAAACTTATTTGATATCGATACCAGGAAATCAAAATTTGACTTACATCCATTCATTTTTCTTTCAATCTACGGTTTCGCTTTAACTGGAAACAACTATTGCTTATTAGTCTTTCGTGCCAACGTCCAAAGAGTCTGAGCTCCAGGACCATGGATTAGTTTTAAAGCTTTCATTACACCCGAGCAACACCGGGTTATACTGCTAGTAAATAATAAACGATGAATGAGGGTGTTTATTCATAGGCAGGAAAATTTTGGGTTTTGACATTTACGAAAAAAATGTAGAAAATACTCTTCGGAAATATAAGCAAAGCGTTAAAAATACATTTATAAAATGCTAAAATACTTAGCTGAAAACTTAACTTTAGGGGAAAAAAATGAAAAAAAAATGAAAAAAAATTACCTTTTCTGGCACACTATTAGCAGTCGTTAACTAAAGCCAGTGTCTCGTAGCTGGGAGAAAAAATATCGTGTGACCATCCTCATTGCTGTCTGGAGCTGAAAAGGGCGTTTTAGGCATTTCGCCTGAGAACAACGACTGTGTATTCCTACGTCGGAGGTATAAGGAAGCGGACAACATTTTAACCTGTTTAGGGAAAGGAAGGGTACTAATTTGTCTGACGATATTATTCTAAGGGGTGAGAAAGCCACGCGTAAAGAGGTCGCTTTAATATTAAACAAACAAGTGAAGAGATGTGTACTTGGCTACTGGCAACTGTCAGAGAGAGTCCTCTTGGTTAAACTGCGCGGAAGGCCCCTCAATATAGCTATTATAGTAGTTTATGCGCCAACAACTCAAAGCTCGGAGGACGAAAGAGAATCTTTCTATTCAATACTGGACAGTGCTAAGGCTCAGTGCAAAAGCCAAGAAGTTAGGATAATAATGGGGGACTTAAATGCAAAGGTAGGTAAAGATAGAGAAGGAGACACGAACGGCAACTTCGGACTAGGAGAGCGCAACGAAAGAGGAGAAAAATGGGTCCAATGGTGCTCATCCAATGACCAGGTCATTACTAACACCTGGTTCCAAAAAAACACCCACGGCGTTTATGGACATGGAGAAGTCCAGGAGGTGACACGAAGAACCAAATAGATTATATAACGATAAACAAAAGATTCAGGAATGCAGTAGTCCAATGCAAAACATACCCAGGTGCTGACTGCAGAAGTGACCACGTTCCCAGTCATCTGCAAACTAAAAGTGAAACTCCGAAGACTGAAGAAGCCCAGCATATCACCAAGGCTGCAATACGACACGCTAGAGGACGATCTCACCCTGCAGAAAGAATATAATAACAGCGTGAGGAAGAAATATAAAGAACAAATTGGAAAAGGATACTCAAAATGGGATTCACTAAAAGAAGCGATGGTGACCTCAGCGAACAACATAGCCCCAAAGGAAATCAGATGCAGAAGAAAAAACGAGTGGATGACCGAAGAGATCCTCCACATGATGCAAAGGAGACAAAAAATAACGCCAAGACACGGAGCAGAGTACAAAAAACTTCACAAGGAGATAAGGAACAAATGCAGACAAGCCAAAGAGGAATGGCTCAACAACAAATGTGCAGAAGTAGAGAGACTGAGCAGGAACAACAAAGCAGAGATGCATAAAGAGATAAGAGAACTGACAGGACAAAAAACCTGCTCCTCAACAGGATGCATAAAATCCAAGGAAGGGACAATCATATTAGAGAAAGAGGAAATACTCCAGCGATGGGAAGAATATATAAAGGATCTCTTTTGCGACAAGAGAATGCACAAGGAGATGGATGGACCGGAAATACTGAAATCCGAAGTGGAAGCTGCAATGGCCAAAATGAACAGAAACCAAGCACCTGGCCCAGATGGCATAGTGATAGAGCTGCTGACAGCCTTAGAAGAATATGGCATAGAAAAGATTACCGACATAATAAACGAAATTTATAGCAGCGGAATAATACCAGACGACCTATGCAAGTCGATATTTATAGCGCTGCCGAAGAAACCTGGTGCAAACGAGTGCGAACTACACAGAACTATCAGCTTAATGAGTCACATTACAAAACTGATTGTCAGAATCCTGATGAATAGAGCGAGAAGCAGAATCAGGCCAGAGATAGGACAGGAACAGTGCGGGTTCGTCAAGGACACTGGAACAAGGAACGCCATATTCATGATTAGGATGCTCTCTGAAAGGGCATTGCAAATGAAGAAAGACTTGTACCTGTGCGTCATTGATTACGCGAAGGCATTCGACAAAATACGACACAAAGAATTGATGGAGATGCTGGGCAATCCTCGACATTTTCGGCAAAGACATAAGAATAATCAAGAATCTCTACTGGCAGCAAACGGCCTGCATACGGACAGGTAACGACCTCAGTAGATACACAAAGATAGAAAAAGGCGTAAGACAAGGATGTGTCTTTTCACCGGATTTGTTCAACCTATACATCGAGAATATTTTGAGGACCCTAGATGACACGCCAGGATTTGTTATTGGAGGCCACAACCTGAACAACATAAGATATGTGGACGATACAGTGCTGATTTCATGCAGAAAGTAGCAGTGGAGAGTGACAAGAAGGGACTACAAATAAACTTTAAGAAAACTGAGTGCATGGTCATCAGCAAAAGATACAACCCAAAATGCCAAATACAGGTGGAGGATAACAGAATCAAACAAGTCCAAGAATTTAAGTACCTAGGAAGTGTTCTAACAGGAGATGGAAAGTGCGACACGGAAATCCGAAGGCGAATTGGCATGGCAAAGGACGCGTTCCAGAAGATGAGCAAAATACTAACACACAGGAAAATCTCAATAGAAACGAAGAAAAGAGTTCTAGACTGCTACGTGATGTCAGCTCTTCAATACGGCTGTGAATGCTGGACAATATCATCGAAAATGAGGACAAAACTGGAAGCGGCCGAAATGTGGTTCTACAGAAGGATGCTACGGATATCGTGGACTGAGCATACAAGCAACGACGAGGTGTTAGAAAGAATGGCAACAAAAAGGAAATTGATGCTGAGCATCAGGAAGAGACAACTGAAGTTCCTGGGACATGCAATGAGGAAGGAGAGCCTGGAGAACCTGATACTGACTGGACAGATAGAAGGAAGGAGAGACAGAGGAAGGCAGCGGATGACGTATTTGCAGGGACTGATCAGGTGGATGACAGAACGGGGGTTGCCAGGAGCAACAGGAGCAAACATACTAAGAGCCACAAGGAATAGGTAGACGTGGAGAGCCATGATCGCCTACGTCCTGAAGGGACAGGGCACATAGAAGAAGAAGAATGGAATACAGGGTTGGCTTTGCCGAGAAACGAACCTACTGATTTTACAAAATGGGATCTGGTCGCAACAAGAATTTAGTCCTATTTTTTAGGGTAACTTGGCAGCAGCCACATCGATAGACTGAAATCACTAAGCAGCAACAATAATCACCAAGACTCGGTAAAAATTATCGCACCATGAAAGGCCTTATATTATTTTTAAAAAGATTATTTAAAAAGTGCTCTCTTGTCTAACGTAGAGGTATCATTTTAGGGCACACAGTGAAGGTGTAACAGTAACATTGGCACCGGCCTGCTGTACACAACACGGTAACCATTACCACATATTTCGGTTACTAGAAGTATTTACTTGTACCCAAATTTTGGTAATAGGTTACCTGAGACTGTTTTTATCAGATATTTTTATTGTTGTTTTCGTTCCCTGTTTAGGATGTGGTTTCCGGCTTTCTCTTTTCCAATCTTTTCACTCCTACGTAGCCCCCTGCGCATCAGTGGCGTTATCGCCTTGCTCGGGGTGATATGATTTTAAAAAAAAGTTATAGATTGGGTGGTGTTTCCTTGCAACTTTCTATAAGATTTTTAGAAAAACCTTCATTTAATCTTGCGTGTCTCGAGACATATTTTTCTCTCAATTTATAAATATTTTATGGTTAGCAAAACTGAGATCTTCTTGTTTGTGCGCCGTGTTCCCTCAGAATGTAGACGTTTGTGGCTCTCCACAATTTCCTGATTTTTACATCTTTTAATAAATATTTTTTTTTGTTATTACTGCTAAAATCAGTTACTCCGTTCATTTGCTTAATCTCAAATATATCATGCGCTGTTTTCCTCTGTACCTCTTGCCCTCAAATAGTATAGCGAAGAAAACGGTGCCTTACCTCGTCAAACCAAGCGACAGCGCGTCGCGTTAATACTACGACGGAAAATGCAGACGAAAAAGATTACAGACCCAAACAGAAAAAAGAGGACACATATTCCGCATAACATGCTCAAGAAAGAATATTAAAAAAAAAGCCCGTCGCAGGAGTCGCTATAGGAGTGTATGCAAATATTTGGCGTCCTCTCTGAGATGTCGGCCAATAGAAAAAAATTGATCGACCGATAAAAGTAGTCGTTGTTCTCGAAGCGAGGAGGAAGGTTTTTAGGTTTAACTGGTTAGCAGTTCGCCATATTGTACCGGCGAGTTGAATTGTCAGCATTTTCTTTTTCTGGCCCGATATTCGAGTAATTTGCGAGAAAATATTTCCTATTTTTGGTGTGTAACAGAAATTCTAAGTTTTCCTTGCTCATTATATGCACCATAAATATCAACTGTGTCTTCCAGATGTAAAGTACAAGTTTCCTTTTGCTACCATATTCCTTAAAACCTCGCTGTTGTTGATACGTCTGCTTCATGTTACCATCAGCAACTTTCTATAAAAACGCATTTCTGTTACTGTAGGTTTGTTCTTAATCGTTGAGGAGATGGTCAAAAATTCACTGCCATATAGAAGGGCAGGTATTACGTAATAGCTTTGTATTCCTTTCTTTATTTTTAAGTGTTGTGGGATGGCCCCTTTTTGTATATAATAAAGACCCGACTGAGTTTACATATAATTCTGCCTATACAGAGAACAGCAGACTTTAGTTGATCTGGAATCACAGTTGTAGTTGCAGTTGGTCTGAGCTTCTTCTTCTTCTTCTTCTTCTTCTTCTTCTTCTATGTGCCATGTCCCTTCAGGACGTAGGCGATCATGGCTCTCCACGTCTCCCTATCTCTTGTGGCTCTTAGTATGTTTGCTCCTGTTGCTCCTGGCAACCCCCGTTCCGTCATCCACCTGATCAGGCCCTGCAAATATTTTAGACGCTGCCTTCCTCTGTCTCTCCTTCCTTCTATCTGACCAGTCAGTATCAGGTTCTCCAGGCTCTCCTTCCTCATTGCATGTCCCAGGAACTTCAGTTGTCTCTTCCTGATGCTCAGTATCAATTTCCTTTTTGTTGCCATTCTTTCTAACACCTCGTCGTTGAATCAGTTACACGAACCTACTATTTCACTTCGAGACTGTATATATCTATTTCTACTAATAGTATTCCTAAATTGACTAACCCGCGTTCCAGTTCGTACGTTACGTTCAATATAACTTACATTTTTTATCTCCATATTTGTTTTTGTTATTTATTATTTTGTGCGGTTTTTCACCTGGAATCCATGATATTAACGATGTTTTTCTATCTCTTCATCCTCTCTATAGATTTTGGAATTCGAAGATGAGGAAGAGACTTGAGGCAACAGAAATGTCCCTTTTTAGAATCATATTTCTCTCTCCTAAGGTCTCTTCATCTTTGAGTAGATTATCCAGTATCCATTGTCATATGAGGACAGATAGCAATTAATAGTAATCTTTTCTAACGATGTTTTCTGCCTCTTTATAATTTCCTTACCATTTGGAATGTTTAGATGGGAAAGAAACTTGGGAAAAGAGGAATATCCTTTTTTTAGGACCACATTTCTGTTGCTTCAAGTCTCTTCTTTATCTTTGAGTAGATTGTCCAGCTTTGCCTTCCATATAAAAGGGCAAACACAACGTTATTGTTTAGTATTATTTTCTTTGTTTTTACCAATTTTATTTTCTCTTTTAATACTTCGATTATATTTTGTACTGCTAAGATGAAAAAGAGGCTTGAGCCAATAGAAATGTCCTTTTTTAGAACCCAATGTTTGTTGCTCTACGTCTCTTCTTCATCTTTGAGTAGATTGTCTAGGATCAACTGCCATATATTAGGACAGATATCATGCAATAGTTTAGCATTATTTTCTTTGTTTTTAAAGATATTTTTCTGTCCCTGAATATTTTGTTTTCTCAATGCTTCCTCGAATTTCAGCTTTACTACCTTGGGTTAGAAAAATTGCCAGATATGTTTTTTTAATCATATCACTCCGAGCAAGGCGGAACGCCACTGATGTGCAGGGGGCTACATAAGAGTGAAAAGATTGGAAAAAAGAAAGCCGGAAACCACATCCTAAACAGGGAACAAGGGATGAGCCTCTACACCTGTTCAATAGACATGGGTGGGGTGTGAACCGGACGATAGTTTAGTCTATCTACTCCAATTGAAAAATAAAAAAGAAAAAGAAAACAGTGAAAAGATTGGAAAAAAAGAAAGCCGGAAACCACATTAAAATGTTGTACTTGTTTAATATTGGCATCTCCGATTTATATCTCAAAACAACAATAAATGTAAATTGAACCTTTTAAATGTCGGGTAACGAATACAGAAATATCTAGCACCCACTCAGGGTCGAATTCGCTAAATGAATACAATACTCTCTCCAAATTATCGAATTATTTTGAACAGATATTTTACCTTGACATATTTGGAGAGGATACTTGAACAATCCAGAATCTATAGTTGGAGAAAATCACTTGCATGAGGACTAAAAATGAATTCAGTGAATAGAAAATAAAAAGATGTGTGAGACAAAGATGTATCTTCTCACCTACTGGGTTATTCTGAGAATAATTAGAAGTCCTACGAAGATTCATTGTTAGTGGCCACAACCTGAACAGTATAAGATACACAGATGAACTGCGTTGAAATTAAACGCGGAGATTAATACACAAAAAAATCTCATAGAAGTAAATGAAAGAAAGCAAGAATAATGGATTGAGCATCAATTGAATGAATTTCAATAAAAAGAAACAGCCAAACTGTCATGGCGGCATCACCCACAATGGAATTAACTAATCCAACCATTACATATACCTCCTCTCACAAGAGATGAGTGTAGAAAGCCAGGTAGATAGCCTAAGTAGCCTGGGAGTAGCCTGATAGTGTAGCCAGAGGAGAGCGCACTGAACATAGCCGAGAGTCGTGTACGAACACTGCTACCATAACGACCATTACGAGTCCCCGTTCGAGGGTCGAATTATAATATTACTCACTAACCCGTATTATCGTCTTACTAACAAAGTTTCAAGTGTTGTATTTTGCCGTGTTTAATATATACTCGTTATTTCCTATTTTGGTTGTTATGTATTATTTTTGCTGGACCTTTAACCGGGTCCACGACACTAACATGGAAATTACAAATTGCAGTGATCAATATCAAGCAAGTAAAACAATGAAATATCTGAGAAGTGTTTTAGGAGCCCAAAATATTAAGTACATGCCAGGGATGCTAAAATGAAACAGGTACAGAAATTCAAATACCTGGGAAGTGTTCTAACAGAGGACAAAAAGTGCGACACAGAGATCCGAAGATGTCCTGGTATTGCCAAGAATACATTCCAGAAGCTGAGGAGTGTATTGCGACAGGAAATCTTTGCTGCAAAGAAGATTGGTTGGTTGGTTGTTTTGTTTTATGGCATATCAACCTCGGCGGGTCATTTATTGCCAACTAATTTTTTTATTTATTTATTGCTGGTAATGCCTTTTTCTTTCAATAATTTATTGTTGTTTTTATATAAGTTTGAGTCTAGTAATACTTTTCTTTTCGAGTATCAAGATTCATTGGCATTTGTTTTTAAGGGCAGGGTCCCCAAGTCCTACCCTATTATTTAACCCATAACTGGAGGGAAGGGACGGATTAATACCTTTCCCAAGGGTTACCAGTGCTTAAGTGAATGAAGGGTATTCAACTGGAATTTGAACTCGGCTCACCGATTTCTCTTTCAGAGCCGATATCCACTGCACCACAACGCACATCCGTCACTAAACGCTTACACATACCTGGTATTCCCAAGCGGTCACCCATCTAAGTACTGACCATGCTCAACGTTGCTTAACTTCGGTGATCGAGCGAGAACTGGTGTATTCAACATAATATGGCCGTAAGCCCTGCAAAGAAGAGAGTATTGGATTGTTACGTGGTTTGTCCTCCAATATGGTCTTGAATGCTGGACAATCTCATCAAAGGCGAAGGAAAAAAACATTAAGCAACTAAAATGTGGTTCTACAGAAGGATGCTGAGAATACTATGGACAGAACATGTGAGCATCAACAAAGTTTTAAAGCGGATGCGCATGAGAATGAAACTGAGAGTTAACATTAGGAAAAGACAGCTGAGTTTTTTGGGATATGTGCGTTGTGGTACAGTGGATATCGGCTCGGAACGAGAAACCGGGGAGCCGAGTTCGAATTCCAGTTGAATTCATTGTATTCACTTACGCGCAAATACCCTTGGGAAAGGTATTAATCCGTCTCTTCCTTCCAGTTATGGGTTAAATAGCAGGACAGATTGGGTTCTCTAGCCTTGGTCGGCAACCAGTCTACCGCAGAAAGCAATGGCAACCTACTGTGGGATATTCTTCTGCCCAGTCAGTCATGTCACTTTCGAGACATGATCGCCCAAGCGTGTATCACGTATGGCACTTTAACTGACTGAATGAGTAAAGATGGCTTGGAACATCTGATGCTCACGAAACGGAAGGAGTGACAAGAGAAAACAATGAATGACATACTTGATGAACTTGAACAAACAGATGGCGGAGCGTGGGTTGAGTGGTATAACAAGAGAAGAGATGTTAATTGCTACAAGCTTTTTGGAGATGTGGAAGGCCATGATCACCTACGCCACAAAGAGACACGGGACATAAAAGAAGAAGTTTTCACATAAGAAGGATAGGATTGTGCGACATCGAAATCCAAAGTAATACTGAATGGATGATTGCAATAAAACTAAGCAAAATATTAAGAAACACGAACATTTCGTTAGAAACAAAGAAAAGTAAATTGAAATTTTATGTACGATCAGTCCTCATATAATGGATAATCATATCACTGATGAAAAAGAAACTTGAGGCAATAGAAAGGTAATTCTACAGAAGACTAGTATGCATTGAACATGCTAGCAACGACGAAGTGTTAAAAAGATAGAAATTAAAATGACACTGATACTTAACATAAGTTTCCGTGCAAATAAAGAAGAAAGAAGGCTCGAAAAATTTGACACTCACTGGATATATTGAAGGCAGGAGGAACAGAAGAAAATTGCGCATAACCTACCCAACGAGCTTGTGCAAATGGACGGAAGAACAGTTTTTACGGGAGATAACAAACACAAAATTTACTAAGAAGTCAAACGTGCAAGAAATTGGTGATTGCAGTTAATGCGACATAATAAAGCTGGCAGATGTAATCCAGAAGCTGAGTAGCGTATTAAGAGACAGGAAAATTTCGCTGGAAACAAAGAATAGTGAATTTTTATGTGATGTCAGTACAGTGTAACCCGGATATAAGAGAGTTGTCAATACCGTATAAGCCTGCTCTTATATCCGGGTTTGGTCCATTTTATATACATTGCCACTTATATATCCGGGTTTCTCTTATATCAGGGTATCTTATATCCGGGTTATACTGTACTTCAGTATGGCAGCGATTAGTACACAATCTTTTCAGAGATGAAGAAAATACTTGAAGCAACTGATATGCGGTTCTACAGAAAGATAGTGAAGATATCATGAACAAAATACGTGAGGTTTTAGAAAAGATGGACACAAAAAGGAAACTATTATTTAACAACAGGAAAAGACAGCTGAAGTTCCTGGGATATGTAATGAGGAAAGAGGGCTTGGAGAATCGGATACTCACGGGGGAACAAACGGAAAGAGAAACAAGAGGGAAGCAATATATAACCTACTTGATAGACTTGGGCAGATGGATGGTGGGGCGGAGATTGAGTGGGATAACAGGAGAAGAGGTGTTAAGAGCAACAAGGGATAGGAAGATGTGGAAGGTCGTGATTGCCTACATCATCAAGGGACAGGGCACATAGAAAAAGAAAATCAGATACGTACTTGAAGAAAACACAACTTTTATTGAGACATTTTCGAAAATTTATCTACATCGGCTATAAAAGAGGTTTCTCTGATCGAAAAATGTGACGCTATTTAGACAGCGAATAACCCGATGAAGCAACATTGAATTTTGCTAACGATGATTCCTTCTACCCAGGGGGACGCAGATCCGAATCCTGTGGGAAAGCGGATATTCATCCTTAATAAAATTTCTCGAATATTCAGACCGGTGGAAGAAAATAAATACCTATACTGTTGAATAAGTAAATAGTGTCTAGTCAAATAAAAATTTCCACTAAAAAGTAACGTTTGAAGTAATACAATCTGTCAGATATATATATATATATATATATATATATATGTCAGATTAAGTAAATTGCAAGCACTATGTATGCTTATTTTTAGTAAAATCTGTTATCTTTCGTGTATTACAATAAAAAAAATGTCAGAAATAAGCTGTAACGCTGACAGATGCTATTTTCATTTATTTCTTAATATACCCAAGTACTTTCAATCTCTTTCCGAGATCCTCTTCAGGGGTGCGAGTTATGGTAACAAATGTAACCAGAAAACTGTGTTGCTAAAAATTACTGTACATTTTTCTGCTTCAAATATAACGGTTGACAAATCACTAGCGTTCTTTAAAACCTGAAAATTATCCAAAATGGAATATTTTATATGTTGTACCGTCATGGTCATGCACGTGTTAAAGCATGAAAAATGTTTTTTTACAAACATTTGAGAACATTACGACAGTATTCATAGCTGATTTTAATAATTGACGACTTAAGTGTTTTAATGAATATTGCCTCGAGAATCTGTAGTTTGCTTTTGTTGTTTTCTTGGTGTAGGATAGTTGTATTATCGATCATTATTTTTTTATGAAAATATAAATGAAAGAAACATTATCCGGATTTTATTAAAAATAAGCAAACATAGTGTTTGCAGTTTATTTAATCTGACATGTTTAAAAGAAAATTTGCTGCCTAAATACATAATATATACACACACACACACAGAGAGAGAGAGAGAGAGAGAGAGAGAGAGAGAGAGAGAGAGAGGTAATACCATAGTCAAAAAACTTTTAAAATTATTGTTTTACCTATAATTCTAATTAAAGTGCTAATTGATTTTTTCTGTTTCTGTATTCTACTGTTTTTTTACTTTTTACTTTTATCGGTTGATTAATTGATTCATTTTTCATGGCTTAAAATAATTTTGCAGGTTATTTAAAGCCATTTGTAGCTTGTAATCCTCTTTTGTAAATAATAATGATTTACTGATACGTTGGACTATTTACTGATACGTTTGGACTTAGCTGAGTAGGGAGAAAAGGTGGATTGTTACTTTCTCCAAAGGCATTTGCATGTAAGTGAATTTAGCAAACATAATCAGAATTTGAACTCGGCTCTCTAATTAACAGCATCTATTATTTCCAAGCGACAACCGATCTTGGTACTGACCAGCCTAGATGTTGCTTAACTTTATTTATGTTGCTGGAAACGCTCAACATGATAAGGCCGTAAGCCTTTTCGTTTGAGGAGCCATTAAATTTATCCTCTCTATTATAATAAAAAGCGTTATATACATACCGCTTTATATATAATATATATTGTCATCCGCAGAGAGATCTGTTTCGTTGTATCACAGCTCATCAGTACGGTTAGACTCCGATTGCGACATAACCCAGGCTCGAAACCCGACCGAATTGGCTTCAGTCGGCGACTCTACCAGGGCCACGAGACGTTCGGTGGAAGAAGGCAGTCTGTTTTACGCATATCATATTACGCGCCCAATAGCTAGAGTGCTCCAATTCATTTTTACTGAATGAGCGATGCGTACACGCTAGAGTGGCTACTTTCTTCCAGAGTGCTCAATCAGGGTGTGAGAGCGTAAATAAAAAGCGTTATATATATATATATATATATATAACGCTTTTCATATATATATATTATGATATATATATATATATATATTATGATATATATATATATATATATATATATATATATATATATATATGGGCAGAGTAATGTATACATCAATAGGTAACAGGACCTAATGATGGATAATAAAAAATAAAAATAATATAATCGGTTTTAAAGTAAGTTGACACTTTGACCGTTAGGAAGGAAGAAAAAAGTATGTATTCCTAAAAAATTGAAACTACTTACCAAATTTCAAAATAAATCACCATTCTGGTTAGTTAAATGGAACACACACACGAATTTTAATGTCTTCCCACGTCCATAAATAACAAACGTGACGTTTCTTGTATTTAAATGAAAGTCATTTTCACAACTAACACCAAAGATTGCTTGAAGACGAAATAGAAATGTCGAACAATAGAAATTTCCGCGTTGCAATGTATTGTTAATTTATGATTGAATGATGATATATATATATATACATATATATATATATATATATATATAATCATTTAATATAGCCATAGTCACCGAAACAGTGACATCACCCCTGATCGGCGGCTGATGAAGACAGGGTATTGCACGTGCTAACACACGTTGTATGTTACAAATATATATATACTAGCAGTATAGCCCGACGTTGCTCGGGTGTAATGAAAACTTTTATATATATATTATCGATTTTCTGCACTATTGTAAAAACTGCAGCCTTGAAACTTTTGAATATCGTTTCTGATGTCTTTGTCTATGAGTCTATCAAATTTGATTAAAATCAGACCACTCCTTCTATAACCCGATTTTTTCGATTATCGACTTTCAATATTTATCGGGGGTACCTCGACACAAAACCTAGCTAAGAACACTCACAGACGCTTAGAGTACAACTGTGTAAATTTTCAAGAAAATCGGTTCAGCCATTTCGGAGTCTATAGGTAACGGATACACAGACACACAGACACACACAGACAAAGTTCCATTTATAAATAAGTTTAGATATATATATATATATATATATATATATATATATATATATATATATATATACCTCCTGTCATGCTCATGGAGAGAGAGAAGGAGAGGGAGAGAGAGAGAGAGAGAGAGAGAGAGAATAGCGAGAAAGCGTCGACTAAGTTTATTCTTTTTATGACCTTTAAACTTTACTACATTACGACCAGTTATAAAAGCTCTTGTCGCGTGTTTACTCATTAACAATGCTTTGTTATTTTATATTTCGGGAATAATTATATCGTCGAGTAGTAAAGAATTACACTCTCGTCCGCAGATTGAGCACTATGGAGGAATGATGGACTTTACAAACCGTAGCTGCTCATCGCTATTTACTCATCGTTCATTCAGTAATGAATTTGAACACTGTCAGCTACTAGCGTATGCTTACATTGTGTATATAACTCGATAAAGTTTACCTTTCTCCACTAAGCCCTCATAGCTTAAAGGTAGAATCGCCGACTGATGTCAATCGAGCCGAATCTCAAACCTAGCTAAAAGCAATCGCATGTCTAACCGTACTGATGAACTGTGATACAGCGAAACAGGACTGTCTCCATGTGCTTTTATATATATATATATCATCTCTATTAAAATAAAGTGAGTTGTGTGTAAGTCTTATACATATATAGAGTATCAAGGCAGCAGATAATTTTCTAAACATATATTGTAAAAAAGAACACTCAGTGAATGTCTATTATGTTTAATCATGAGCCGTTCTAAAGACAGTATTTTTGGCTTTCTGGTGAAAATAAAGTAAAACATTTTCTAACATTTGAATGTTTTTTATTTTGCTGGTTCTAAGCTTTCGGCTCACATTAGCCATCTTCAGAGAGGTTACAGGGACGCTAGCATAAAGACATCCACTATCAAAGATTATATTATCTTGTGTTGACATTGCGACGAAAACAGTCACCGAATAGCAGACGCAGGTCGCAAATTTGTAATGCGGTTCTATGAAGTCAAACCACATGAGAGACTGAAATGTTAACAGAACCATATGTCTAAATACAATGTAATATGTTGTGTCTAGATTGAAATGTTATTTTATTGAGTGTGGGTTGCTTTGAAATTAAAACCAAAATACGATGTTTAGAACGGCTCATGATTAAACATAATAGATATCCGTTGTCTGTTATATATATAGTCATCCGCAGACAAATCTGTTTCGCTGTATCACAGCTCATCAGTACGGTTAGACTCCGATTGCTCTTAACCCAGGATTGAAACCCGAACGAATTGGCGATTCTACCTCTGGGCTATAAGCGCTCGGTAGAAGACGACAGACTTTTTAGCATATACATTATCATCATACACGCCCAATAGCCAGAGTGCTCTAATTCTTTACGGAATTATATATATATATATATATATATATATATATATATATATATTCCATTTTAAACGAGTTATTACGCGACACAGGTTTCTACCATGAGTTGTGTCTTCAGGGAATTTTCAATAACTGATTTTACCGTTTACCGTTTTTTTTAAGAACGCTCAGTAACGGTGGTTCTTTTGAACGCTCCCATAGCAGGGGATTTTTGGATACGCAATGTTTAAAATTACAAGAATATATACCGTTTTCATCCATGGTTGTATGAACCTAATAGGTATTTTTAATATGGTTACGCTTAGTCATAATTCATGGTAGGAATCTGGGTCGCGTAATAACTCGTTTACAAATAGAAAATATTCAAAAGTTCTACAATATAATTGTATTGAACGCTTTTTAATACAAATGTGCACGTGCCTATTTTTATTTTGACCAAATCTAAGTAATTAAACAATCTATATATATATATATATATATATATATATATAACGTAGAATATTTGCTATTTAAGTCAGGTAAATTCCGATAGAGACGAACTCAAAAGAACTCAATGTTAAATTTATTTATTTATTTATTTATATAATTTAACAGAATAATATAATCTAGAAAATTTTTTTAGATATTCTATAATTTCGTGAGTAAGACATATTTCACTGCCAAAACCTGCTGCGTGGCTGACCCAAATAAGACACCAGTTAATATCCAAAATCATCCAGAAAAGAATCACATACAGACACTCACGTGCCCACATCGAGAATATATATTTGTAACGGAAATCTACAAAAATATTTCCTCAATCATTCAAAAATAAACAAAAGAAAGAAAGAAAAATAAAATGCAGAAAAATCATAAACGGAAAATGGAGAAAGAAAAAGAAAAGAAAAGGAGAACGAACAGTGTAAGGAGAAAGGAAATTAAAGTTAATGTCTTAGATCGACACCACCATCTATGGTTTTGCTACATAACTAATACACGTTAATGAAATCTAGAGTATAAACTAGAATTGCAATTCATCGGCTTTCTTAGAAAAACATGACATGGAAATTTAACATTAAATTTAGTTTTGAAGATAATGGGATGTATCTATGGTATAAAAATATATGGAAAATCATACATTTTAATACAAATTAAAATATAACTACTAGTAGTATTATATTCTAAATAACTAAAAAATAACTTTAAAAATATAATAAATAAGAAAATGATAAATAAAATATTAAAAAACAAACTTAAAAAATTTACTTAAATAATATTAATAACATAATAATATTAATATTAATAAATACAATATATATAATATATATATAAATATATATAAATAATAATAATAATAATAATAATAATAATAGTGAAAACCTTAGTAAAGAAGTTAACATATACCAAAAAATAAAGATATCATATAACATTGAAAAAAGAAGAAACAATGAAATTAAAATATATATATATATATATACATACATATACACACACACATACCCACATATTCATGTATATATATATATACACATCATCAAACATCCAAATGTAAATATATACATATACCATATATATTTTTATTAACATATACACACACAGATATATATATATATATATATATATATATATATATATATATATATATATCCGCATATTCATATACACATATACATACAATATTAAAATCTAAAATATTATAAAACCATTACAATAATATAACTATAAAAATAAGTTAAAACAATGTTGTGGGTAAAACGTTTCCAACGGTAAATTCCAGATTTTTCTCCAAAAGAAACCAAATTTTTGAGTTAAATTAATTTAAAGTATAATTTTGATCTTGCTAAATTATTTTATATTTGTTGTTATGCCTGCATTTCATATCAATTCGTTTCTTTGATTAAGGAGTTTCTTTGGATTATTGTATTTGATAATAATCAATTTCTCCTCCAGGCATAAATAACATCTATCCCTGAAGTTGTTGGGAGTGTTAGCATATTTTATTATCCTCCATGTGACCAGTGGGGTAATTCTCCATCCTCTTATCTCCTATTAGTAATTTAGACAGAACTGCAGATATCTACCTGCAGATATCTATATATAAACTCTTTTTTTGCTAGGGTCCTCATCTGGAAAAATAGTGGCTTCAGCTTTGTGAGAATTACACCTTCCATCAAAGGGGCGGTTGGTTTTATTGATGCAATTGCAGGAAAGTTTATTTTCAAGAGGTTTGTTATGGAAGTTTTTAAGTATTTTATTATTATGAGAATTAGTTATGTTTTGCATGTTATTGGTAGTTGAATAACTAATTTTAAGATTTTTTATGTTAAATAATTTACTTGGGGGTTATTTTGGTGGAAGTGTACATATATATATATATATATATATATATATATATATATATATATATATATATATATATTAATTCAGGTACTTTAATCCAAGCGGAAAAAGCAGGAAGGTAAATTCCAAAAACCCGATCCTAATTAATATTAAAAAATTTATTTTAATATTAAAAAATGATACAGGAAGAGAGCTCCATGTAATAAAATATTACAGAGCAAATATAAATTAAAAAAGGATTAATTCAATGAAGTTGGATGATATATATATAGAATAAAAAGTGTGAGAAGCCGTGAACGTTTTCTTTAAAGTGTATATTTATTGTTTTTGTAATTATACATGTTATGATACATTAAGTGTCCATAATAGTATTTGTAACGCTACAGGTGTTTCGAGTCTAAAATTGACTCTCTTTAGACAAATAGATTTGTGATTTTTCGATTGAGTTCCTCTTATTTCTGGTCGCGAGCTTGTTGTTTTATAAATAAGTAAGTAGAAAAAATAGGGAAATAAATAAAATCAGTAAAACAAACTAAAATAAGATAAAATAAAATACATCAAATGTTGGCACATTGAATGGTCTGTTTTTTCCACATCAGCATGTGTATAAATGGATAAACAGACAAATAAACAGATGAATCAAGTGTTTATCCCGATCTGAAGTGGTTTTGGTCTGGGTTGACCTTTTTAGTGTGTAAAAATTATCCTCTAGTCGCCTTAGCTTTTTTTTTTTTTTTTTTTAATCATTTCACCCCGAGCAAGGCGGAAACGCCACTGATGTGCAGGGGGCTACATAAATGTAAAAAGATTAATTAGAAAAGAGTGAGGAGTACAAACTAGTTAGAAAGGAACAATAGAAAGCAGGTGCGATGACAGATACATAGGTGGAGAGAAAGGGAAGGTTATACGGGGGTGGGGAGAGAGCTAGAGTCCAGTGGTTAGTAGATGAGTATTGACTTTGCATTTAAATTTCTGGAGGTTGTAGTCGTCAGGAAATACGGGATCGAGTTCTACAGGCGGGAAGTGCGAGAGAAGAAGCTGCAGGAGTAGAATTGTCGTCTGCATTTGGCTAACCTGACTGTGAAAGGATGGGACCCAATTGCCAGTCTGGTTGCACGAGTAAACACCTGTTGAGGAGGCATCAGTGACTTAAGTTCGTCTGAGCATAAGCCATGAAAGTATTTATAGAACAGACAAAGGGAGCTTATCTTATAATCGATCATTTGGTTGCTCTTTATTGCTTTGACGGTGTTTGCATTTGGTGTGTGTGTGTCTGTGTGTTTGAGCGTTTTTTATTTATTTCGTCTGTATGTTATTGATTTGTTTTTATGGTATAAATATATAGATGTTACTCTGTTGCCAAACTTAGGGGTTTGGATTACTATCTTAATATAAAATACTGTGTAGTAGTTACAACAATATATATGTAGCCGTCATTTTAGACGGCATCCCGATATAAATATTTTGCTGTCATTTTTAACGGCCCGCGCCCACTCGAATAGTATAGTGTTTATGTCTGGATAAACTTTTGAATTTTATATTTTTTACGTGTCTTTTTTAAAATTTTGCCGTTCTTGATATTTTCAGCGATTTACTTTCCAAAACCAAAATGAAGCATTCGACGACAATGATGTCTGCCTCTGTTACTTGATTATTGCCTCTCAAACAGTTTTCGCCACAGGAAATTGGTTATCACTTTTAAGATGACAACCGGGAAGACCAGGTTGCGTGATATTGGGAGAAAATGTGTCTTCAAGACAGATCACAGTCAAGGACTGTCTGAAGAATGTGAGTTTGTCAAAAAAAAAATGTGAAACAAAATTGTTTCTCCTGTTATCATAGCATCATGAATATTGCGCTAAAATTTGTTGCATCGAATCATATAAAAAAACATTGTGGAAATTAATCGAAACAACTGCTTTAGTTTCTTTTCTTTCATTATACGGTGGTCCTGGACATGACGGTAAACTGCATCCGGCAGCAAAGCTTCTGATTGAGAGGTAGTAAGTAGCATATAACCACCTCTTAATTGCTGTTGTTCACAGGTTCAGCCTGACCCAGAGTGGTAAGACCTGTTAGGGTCCCAGCTATGGGCAAATAGTTAACCCCAAAATATATATTTTTGAAGTAAGAAATAACCAACAATACATTTTTGAAGAAAAAGTTGTTACCATTACACATTTTTTAGAAGAAAATATCTCAGTAAAAAAAATTTTTGAATACAAAACTAGAAAATATTTTCAGTTTTCTAAAATAAAACACAAAAAATTTGATTAAAATCTGATTAAATCAAACTTCTCGCTATAACTGAACATTAAAAAGATATCTTACAAGCTCACATTTTGGTATTAAATAACCCACAGAGATCGATATGCCGTTAAACAAAACTCAAACACAAAATTCATCATACGGTCAGTTTCAGAACAACTGGATTTACAGAGTGTAACCCATTTCAACTTTTACTTCAGATTAGCTCATTTGCAGTGGTGTGCATCAATATGCCTCTATTTTCGGGGTGGATGAGGAAATTGTTTGACCTTTAAAAATATTACGTCATCCGTGATTACATCAGGTTACATCACACCCAAACACCATTGTATCAACCGTCGATTAGTTGTCCTGCGGTCATATGCAATGGACGTTACTCCAAGAAATCGTACTGAACCCACTAGCAAGCCTTATAGAGAGATCGTGGATATTTTTGATGTCAGCCTTTCAACAGTCAATCATATCATCAAAACGAAGAGACAAACTGGAGTCATCAGTCCAAATACGTAAAGAAAAACGCGACCGGAAGAGAAAAACATCGCCATGAGTCGACATATACGTAATCAGTGAAAGTGTAAAAGTTCCTAGGAAAGCATAATTCATTAGGTTTCCTATTAATTTGCACAAACATACATTAATATATATGTCAGACTAAATAAATTGCAAACATTGTGTCTGCTTTTTTTAAAATAATATTTTAATATATTGGAAGCAAGAAAAAATTTACAACACAGTTTGCGGTTTATTTTTTGTTACCACAACTCCACCCACGAAGATGATCTCTGAAGGAGACTGAAAGTACTTGGAAACATTGAGAAATGAATGATGATAACATTTTTCAGCGTTACATCTCATATCTTACATCTTTCAATTATAAAACGCGAAAGATTATCCGTGAGTATGAATGGATTTTAAAAAAATAATAAGCAAACACATTGTTTGCAATGTATTTAATCTGACATGTCTAAAAGAAAGTTTGTTGCCTAAATACACAAATTAATATAGATATATATATAGATATTTTTTTCTAAACATATACTGTTATAAAAGACAATGAATGTCTATTATATTTAATCATTAGCCGTTCTAAACGTCGTATTTTGGCTTTAATTTCAGTTAAAAATAAAGACAAAAATTCTCCAACATTATATTCTGCTCCAACGAACTTAAGTCACTGGTGCCTCTGCAACAGGTGTTTACTCGTGCAACCAGATTGGCAACTGGGTCTGACCCATTCACAGTTAGATCAACCAAATGCAATTATACTCCTGCAGCTTCTTTTCTCGAGCTTCCCGCCTGTGGAACTCGCTTCCTTATTCTTGCTTTCGTGACGGCTACAACCTCCAGGAATTTAAATGCAATATCAATACCCATCTCTTAACTACTTGACTCCAGTTCTTTCTTCACCACCCCGTATATCCTTTCCTTTCTCTCAACCTTTGAAACTGTAATCACACCTGCATTCCCATCCTTCTCTTGCTCCTTTCTAACTGGTTCGTCTTTCTCTTCACTCTCTTCTACTTAATCATTTTACTCTTATGTAGCCCCCTGCACATCAGTGGCGTTACCACCTTGCTCGGGGTGATACGATTAATATATATATATATATATATATATATATATATATATATATATATATATATATATATTATGTACTTCATTAGCAATTCCTCTGATATGCAGTTTTGATTGAAGACAACTGACAATGCATTGCGATTAAGCTTTTTAACAATTCACACTTGCATTCGGAAGAGCAATTTTCTTTTGAGATGAAGATTGTGTAAAATGTGTCCATACGATATGTGGCTCTCTTTGTCTTATCATTCATAGTCAATGAAATCTATCTATCTATCTATCTATCTATCTATCTATCTATCTATCTATCTATCTATCTATCTATCTATAACTGTTTGTATTTTTGAAATGATGTATTGCAAATATTTTTACTATTTATATTGTTCGAACTTCTATCCTCATCTTTATTGTTATATCCACGACGTATTCAGGCCGAAATGTCGTGGATACGAGAATATAAGGACAACTGACTGATCCATGTAAATAGTGCAAATAGTTAAATAGCTAATCTCAGAAATATAAACAAATCTTGAAGAAAACCAGAAAGTTCAAAGGCAAAACGTCGTCAATATGCCAATAAAGATGAAGGTAACACTCAGAACTATGTGAATAATGCTAATTATTAACAATAACTTATCTCAGAAATGTAGACACATTTTGAAGGCGGAGAGTACAAAGACCGATACATCATAATATTGCAATAAAGATGAGGACAACACGAAAGGTACATGACTGACTAGGCAGAAAGTTTTTCCTGCTCCGACGAACTTCAGTCACTAGTGCCCTCTCCACAAGAATTTATTTGTGCAACCAGACTGACAACAAGGCCCTACTCATTTACAGTTAGATCAATCAAATGCAACCGAAAATTTTACTTTAACAGCTTCTTTTCTCGCACTTCCCGCCTGTGTAACTCCCTTCCGGATACTTGCTTTCCTGACGGCTACAATCTCCAGGAAATTAAATGCAATGTCAATTCCTACCTTTTATGAACTTGAATCCAATCCTTTCTCCATATCCTAGAAACTGACTCTAAAATAACCTTGAAAAAATCCCTTCACATTTCTTTACGTGCTGGCTTTTGATTCTACATGATTCTTAGTAATTACTTGTTATTATGAACGATGTCTAATGCGACAGTCATATGATGTGATAGAACATAGTGTAGGAACGTTAATTGAAAAGGGTAAAAAAGTATTATTTTAGTTTAATTTACAAAGCCATATTTTTTAATTTTTTTTTTTATAAGCGTTTCACCCCGAGCAAGGCATGTCACTGCCACTACTGTGCAGGGGGCTACGTAGAGTGGAGAAAGGCTGATTAAATATAGGAAATGACAGAGGGTGGGTGATAGGCGGGTAAGGATACCGAGAATGAGGGTTGGGTAGATGAGAGTGTTGTGAGAATAGTTGGGAGTTAGTGTGATAGGAGGTGTCTATTGACCCTACATTTAAACACCTGGAGATTGTAACTGTCGGGAAAGCAGACTTGTGGAAGGGAGTTCCACAGGCGGGAAGCGCGAGAAAAGAAGCTGTTGGAGTAGAATTTACGGTTACATCTTATTTGTTTAACTGTAAAAGGGTGGGACCTAGTTGCTAATCTAGTATCTCGTGTAAATTCCTACTTAGGCGGCACCAGTGATCTAAGCTCATCGGAGCAGAAGCCATGAAAGTACTTGTAGAAGAGGCACAGGGAAGCCACATCACGCCGGTGAGAGAGCGGCTGCAGCCGGTCTGCCAAGTCAGTATCAACCACGTTACAGATCCTCCTTTGTATTTTGTCAAGGAGCCCAAGGAGAGCAGCAGGGGCACCCGACCAGATATGGCAGCAATATTCAATACACGGGCGGATGGTAGATTTGTATATGTGCAGAATAGATTCAGGTGGGAAAAATTTCCGGGCTCTGCACAGGGAGACGACTTTCATAGCAGCAGATTTGGCAATGGATTCAATATAGTCATTCCATTTGAGGTCCGCCGAGAGTGTAATGCCTAGGAGGCGTAGTATTTTACTCTCTGGGAGGCTAGCCTGTCCCATGCTAATGGGAGGTAGATGCGATTGTCTATGGTGATTAGTTGATAACAGCAATATTAAGCTATATTAATATATGAAATAATATAAACTTACTTATAAATGAAACTTTGTCTATGTGTGTGTGTGTGTGTGTCCGTTACTTATAGACTCCAAAACGGCTGAACCGATTTTCTTGAAATTTATACAGTTGTACTATATGCGTCTGCGAGTGTTATTAGCTAGGTTTTGTGTCGATGTACCCCCGATAAATATCGAAAATCGATAATAAAAAAAAACGGGTTATAGAAGTAGTGGTTCGATTTTAATCAAATTTGATACACTCATAGAAAAAAACATAAGAAACGATATTCAGAAGTTTCAAGGTTGCAGTTCTTACAATAGTGCAGAAAATCGGTATATAAACGGCAAGTAGATATAATTGTCGTTCTTAGTCTCAGCCATGATACCATTTACTCAGAGGACTTATTTGGCCTTCAAAATTCAGTTTACAACGAAAAAACTTATTTGATATTGATACCAGGAAATCAAAATTTGACTTACATCCATTCATTTTTCTTTCAGTCTACGGTTTCGCTTTAACAAGAAACAACTATTGCTTTATAGTCTTTCGTGCCAACGTCCAAAGAGTCTGAGCTCCAGGACCATGGATTAATTTTAAAGCTTTCATTACACCCGAGCAACGCCTGGCTATACTGCTAATATATATATATATATATATATATATGTGTGTGTGTGTAATCGTTTCTTATTTATGTATTTTAATTTAATCTTTTTCGGCGTTTATGCTCCATTTGGAAAAAAAAATTAGCTTTACTGTTTTGAAGTTCTCTTTATTTATTTATTTATTCTGTAAAGCGAAGCCATTCCTAACAAGATAGTGGCCGTTACTGGGTAGTTCACCTACCCCTCCCCCATCACCCAACCCTGTGAAATCTCTAAGTTTCGTAGATGGTCTGTTCTTCAAATTCAATTCAGTATACGTGGATCATCACTATGCTATATATATATATATATATATATACTAGGAGCGATTGGTAAATTGTCGCAATAATTTTATTATTTCAAATATTCTTTAGGCTGAGTCTGAGCTTCAGGACCATGGATTAGTTTTAAAGCTTTCATTACACCCGAGCAACGCCGGGCTATAGTGCTAGTATATATTATATTCGTATTGTCTAAACAGTCGTTACTTTATATTGAAAGGCTTGTGTATTCGTGTAGAATAAATTGGAATGCACTTCTTGGGCAAATGGATTAGACGTACATTTATATTAGGAACAGAATAAAATATAGGTTATACCTGAACACAGGTAATCTCTTTTCATATTTGCAATGCGCTTTTTTTAATATGCGATTTATATCAATGGTATTTGCAGAATAGTGACATTGATACATAGGTTGATTAATAAATAACGTCTCCAAACATACAAGAGTATTTGGAAAACAGGACGGAAATAAGTATATATATATATATATATATATATATATATATATATATTTATCTCCAAAATTATAACGGCTTGTTTTAAGTAACATTGCTTATATTATATCTAAATCTCAACTTATTTATAAATGGAAATTTGTCTGTATGTGTATGTGTGTGTCTGTGTCCGTTACCTATAGACTCCGAAACGTCTGAACCGATTTTCTTGAAAATTTACACAGTTGTACTATAAGCGTCTGCGAGTGTTCTTAGCTAGATTTTGTGTCGAGGTACCCCCGATAAATATTGAAAACGATAATCGAAAAAATCGGGTTATAGAAGGAGTGATCCGATTCTAATCAAATTTGATACACTCATAGACAAAGACATAAGAAACGACATTCAGAAGTTTCAAGGTTGCAGTTCTTATAATAGTGGAGAAAATCGATAATTTCATCCAAATCCCTGAGTTTTCATGCAAATCTTCTGTCAATATCAAAAGATCATGGGGAGATGGGTCTACAAATAATCGGACAGTCCGAAGATGGTTCCAGAAATTTCGTACTGGTGATGAGAGCCTTGAAGATGAAGAAGGTAGTGGACAGTCATGTATTTTTGACAACGAACGATTCCAAATAGTTGTTAAGCAACACCGATGTCAAAGTGTCAGAAAATGTCTCAGACGCTTAATTTAAACACTGTAACCGTCTCAATCATTTGCAAAGTAATGGCAAGGCAATAAAAGCTTTTCATGATCTTAATGAAAATTAAAAACGTAGGCTTTTTAAAGTAGACTCGGTGCTATTTCTGCGTAACACTAATGATCCCTTTCTTTAGAGTATAGTCACTTGTGATAAAAAGTGGATCCTTTATAATAATCCTTCTGCTCCGATGAACTTAGATCACTGGTGCCCCATAAATACAAATTTGCACGAGATACTAGATTAGCAACTAGATCCCACCCTTTTACAGTGAAACCGATAAAATGCAGCCGTAACTTCTACTCCAACAGTTTCTTTCCTCGCACTTCCCGACTGTGGAATTCTCTTCCAAACGATTGCTTCCCCGACGGCTACAATCTCCAGGAGTTTAAATGTAAGGTCAATAGACACCTCCTAACACACTAACCTGCTCCCATTCTATCAAGCACTCTTCCCATCTGCCCGACCCTCATCCTCGCTATCCTTACTCATCTGTCACCTTTCTCCTGACATTTTCTATGTCTATCCACTCCTTCTCTTTACCTTCCCCTATGTAGCCCCATGCGCAATAGTGGCAGTGGAATACCTTGCTTGGGGTGAGATGATTTAAAAAAATTAAAAAAATAACCGTATAATAAACGATCAGATCAATCGATCAGATCGTGATGAATTTCCAAAATATTTTCCAAAGTAAAAGCTAGATCATTAAAAGATTATGGTGACTGTCTAAGGGTTTGCAATTGGTGCCTTTTTATATTTTAAGCACTTAAGCACAATTTTAAATGATAAAACAATTACGTCCAAACCATAAATGGAATCAGCTTTCAAAAATTTCGTTGCACCACTTAAATAAGAATTCTATAGAACGCTTTTTAGGACAAGTAGATTAATTGAACAGATTGTAAAATGATGTAAATGTATTTTGCTCCCAAATTATGAAGACTTTTTTAGGCAATGTCTCTAATTTCATAAAACATATTTTACAAAATATAGATTAATAAAAATTTTTATCAACAACGAATAAATAATCTCGTCGATCGATGGCAGAGGTGCATGAATTCTCAAAGCTCGTAATTTGACTAATTTCAGCATTTCTACAGTTAATCTTTCAAGGATGAAATTATATTTCAGAAATCGATCATTATATCTGTAGCAACATGACAGAATAACGAAATAGACCTAAATATGGGGTCAACTTATTTCTCTCTAAAATTATGAAGGATGGTTTAAAGTAATGTCTCCAATCCAATAAAAAAAAAACAATTAAATAACATAGATTAATATAAATTTTATAAAAATGAACGATGCTGTTTCTCTGTTTTTCAAGTGATGTTTCCAATTCTGTAGAACATATTTTAGAACAGTTAGAATAATGAAACAAATATTAACAGGGACTCAATTTACTCCCATTTAATTATCTCCAAATGTTTGATGACTGGTTTTAAATAATATATCCTATCCAATAAAACCGATTTTAGACTAGATAGATTAAAAAATCTTTTATCAAAATGAATCCCGTGTATTTTCTGCAAACCGAAGACAATCGATTCTTAAAACTCAAATTTGGTAGATCTCGTTTCCGTACAGCTAGAATAATGAAACAGAATTTAAAATGGAGTCTATTTATTCATCTTAAAACTTTTGAAGACTGGTATTAAGAATGTCTCCAACCCAATGAAACAGATAGGTTAATAAAACTGTTATCAAAATGATCCAAGCCAATATCTAGAGAAACTTAAGAGAATCGATTCTTAAATGATGTTTCTAATCCTATAGTACATGTTTTAGAACAGATAAAATAATGAAACCTATCTTAAAACGGAGTAAATTTTTTTTCTCTTCAAACTTTTGAAAGCTGGTTTTAAGTAATGATTGCAATCCAATCAAAAAACCTTTTAGACTAGATAATTTTAAAAAAAGGCTTTTATCCAAATGAACCACATGTATTTCTCAACAAACTTAAAAGAACTGATTCTTAATGATGTCGAGCTAAAAGTGGGTCTTCGGAAATATAACACGAAACACGAGGTGTAGGTTAAAGAAAGATTTATTTACAGGAAAGGTTACAAAGAAGAAATTACAATAAGCAGAGCTTACGAATCCAGGATAGTCCTTGGTAGTCGACTGCGGTCATGCGCACAGTGCTACTGTTTGTTTTCCCCCTACTGCTATCACACACCTATTAGTATAGTAGTGGGCGAGTCCATGTTGAGGTGAGTTTGGTTTCTACAACACTTAAATAAAGTTTCGAATTCTATAGAACGCGCATAGTCATCAGCAGAAAGAGCAGCCCAAAATGCCAAATACATTTAGCAGATACTAAAATCAAGCAGTTACAAAAATTTAAATACTTGGGAAGTGTTCTAACAGAGAACGGAAAGTGCGACACAGATCTGAAGGCGAATTGGCATGGCGAAGGACGCATTCCAGAAGTGAGTAAAGTATTAAGATACAAGAAACTTTCACTAGAAACAAAGAAGAGAGTACTAAATTTCTATGCGATCTCAGTTCTTCAATATGATAGTGAAAGTTTTTCTTAGTTTGTTGGCTGTACTTAACAAGACAATTTTTGTATATCTCTTAAGCTGGGGTTTCCAGGGATTCTTTCAATGTGTTGTCTGGTTCCATTTATTATTATTCAAAGTGCACGGACTATCACTGGTACGATTCCTGTTTTCAATTTCTACATTTTTTTCTATTTCAATTTCCAGGTCTTTATATTTTGACAGTTTTTCGAATTCCTTGATTGCTATGTTACAATCCGCTGGACAAGCCATATCAATTAATAAGCAAGTTATTTTTGTTTTTTACCAATAAAGTCCGGCCTAATTGATTCAATTTTCCTGTCTATGTAGATCGTGGATCCTATATACTGGTGGCATCTATTTCTGTAACCAGTGCTGGGTGATATTCATACCAGTGTTTATTTACATATTTTTCATAGTGTTTGCACATTGTCCAGTGTATATTTAGCCCCACTCTATCGTGACGATTTTTATATTCATTTGGGGCAACTACAGAACATCTTGAAATTAAATGCTCTATTCTTTCTTTGTATTTATCACTGAACCTGCATTTTGGATCCACGTTATTATATATGATATTTGCTTGAAAGCTCGTAGTGAAGGCGCTGCAAGAATAAAGCCCTCACTTCAAACTTTAATCCAGATACACGTAACCATCGATGAGTATTAACTTTATCAACATTGAGTTTGTTAGCTCTTTCTGGATATTGGCCATGCAGAGGTTTGTCTTGCCAGCGTTGTTTCATGTGTTCAAGAGCTTTATCCTTGGCCTTCTTTTTCATCTTGTTTACCGCAAAAATATTATTATTGTAGCATACTGACAAAGACAGTTTTCAGACAAAAACGCTTGACGTTCTGACAACAGAGATAATTAGTATATAACTACACCACAGTACTACAACTCCTTATTTACCAAAGACCTAACCAAGAATTATAAAAAAATTTAATATCTGCACTAATAATATAATTGACAACATTAATCTTCCTAGTAAAATTATAAAGGTCAAGTTAAAAATTAGCGACAGAGTAAACAAAACAGCCCGATTGAAACTTACATCATAATCAAGCATCCCAAACCGAACTTGATTGTAACTGCACAACTAGAATAATTAATCCTACCAAAACTTAAACTGGTAGAATTAGTAAACACATTTTAAAGAGAGTCAACCGACAAATCAAACATAATATTGGATTAACCCAATGAAGGTGTACACCTGAAGTTTTAAATTGGTTCGAACAAATTAACAAAAAAAAAAAAAATATATATATATATATATAACCACATACTCCATGACCACACAAAATTTAAAAAAATTAACAAAAACCCGACACACCAACTAAAATCTAAACTTAATAAACTCATTAGTGCCAACAACGCTGATCAGAATTCCTTAAAACTCCCTAAAATTATTGGTGACTATAAACCTGGTTACATATACGGAACCATAAAAACTCATAAACCTAACTATCCTCTCCGCCCTATCATATCCCAAATTCCTACTCCTGTATACCAGTTAACTAAACATATTAACCAGCTTATCACACCCTACCTTCCGAGTAAATACAGCATAAAGTCAACCCTAGAGGCAATCCAAATCCTCAAGAGTGAAAAACCTAATAATGAAATCATAGCTTCACTTGATGTGAAAACCTT
Source organism: Ascarosepion bandense (assembly GCA_037127315.1). NCBI lineage: Eukaryota > Metazoa > Mollusca > Cephalopoda > Sepiida > Sepiidae > Ascarosepion > Ascarosepion bandense. The sequence goes on along the minus strand of JBBBDQ010001658.1, from coordinate 1,644,007 downwards.
TTTACTAATGTACCCGTCAGTGAAACTATTGATATAATTGTCACTGTCTTCGACCATCCGCCACGGTAGGGATGGACTTATATTTTCAATTCAATTATCTTTATTGTTAATAGCTTAAATGTTCTATGTTTACTGTGTGTTAATATTTACTCTTTGATAATGGCTTATGTGAGCCGAAAGCTTAGACCCGATAAAAAATTCAATTTATTTAATATTATTTAATATGTAGTTTATTTAATATTTATTTAATATGTAGTTTATTTAATATTTATTTAATATGTAGTTTATTTAATATTTATTTAATATGTAGTTTATTATTAAATATTATTTAATATGTAGCTTATTTATTTATATGTAATTGATTATATAATATTATATAATATGTAATTTAAAATGTGTGTGAGCTTAGTTTCAGGGCTTTGTTTTACAGAAAAAAATAGAAAATATCATCAGACTATTTCTCTTCCCAAGTCTCTGATTCGGACCTGGAACGAAATGTGTATACAACAGAACTCAAAAGAAATAATAATAACAATATTAATAACGATAATTTGAAAGAGAAAGCCAAGGATTAAGTTCTTGAATGGGTGAAACAACACAGGCAAGACAATCACCTGCATGGCCAATATCCATAACATGCTAATAAATCTAATGTTGATAAAGTTAATACTTATCGATAGTTATGAACATTTGGATAAAAGTCTGAAACTGAAGTCTTTATTCTTGCAGCAGAAAAACCAGTCTTATCACCACAAATCTTTGAGAAAAAAAATAAAGTGGACCCAAAATGCAGGTTCTGTGACAAACACCAGGAAGTAATAGATTATCAAATCTCAGGATGTTCTGTACTTGCCCCAAATGAATATAAAAATTGTCACGATAGAGTGGGATAATATTTATACTGGGCAATGTGAAAACATTTTGGAAAATATTTAAACAAACATTGAAATTTACAGAAATATAATTCAATTATGTGTTTTCAGTTCTTCAGTATGAAAGTAAATGCTGAACAATATCATCGAATATGAGAGAAAAACTTGAAGCAACTGAAATGTGGTTTTACAGAAGGATGCTGCGAATCTCAGGGATCGACCATGTGAGCAATGGTGAGGTCTTGCAAATGATGGAAACAAAAAGAAATTAATACTGGGCATCAGGAAGAAACAGCTGAAGTTCCTGGGACATGCAATGAGGAAGGAAGGCTTAGAGAATCTAATACTAATATATGATACAGGGAAAAAGAAACGGGGGAAAGCAACGGATAACATATTTGAAGGACCTAATCAGGTCCATTCTATGGATTACACCATCTACACAGACAAGAAAACTGAAGCAAATTGGCCGGACATTATTGTCAAAAACCAAAAGTAAAACTTACCTACTAACTGCTATGATTTGTCCAGTGGATTTTAACAAAGCAACCAAGGAAATTGAAAAATCTATCAAAGTATAAATACCTGAAAATTGTAAGAGAAAAAATGTGAAAGTAAAAAAAGAATAGTACCAGTGATAGTAAGTGCGCTTGGTATGATAAAAAAAAATAAAACGTCACATTGAAAAATCTTTGGAAATCCGAGCCTAAGAGATAGTCAAAAATTGTCTTGTTGAGTACATCCTACACACTAAAAAGAACTTTATCCATGTAACGCCAGTGATAGTATTGGGGATAGAAAAACAAATGAAATGTAGCTATAACAGCACACCACTAATTGTCTAAGGTCTTTCCGCAGACTTGATTGGTACTGCAACTATATCAGAAAACGAAATATGATGAACATGATATTACTTTGATTACTATTACTTCTTATTGACAGGCCCATATTTGCAGATTGTTTTTATATAAAAAAAATGTCAAAACATTATCCAAAAACATTCATTTAGAATTTGAAATATACGCTCGTTCCATCATCCCTCGTTCCACCATCCGCCTGATTAGGTCCGTCAAATATGTTATCCGTTGCTTTCCCCTGTCTCTTTTTCCCTGTATCATATGTCAGTATTAGATTCTCTAAGCCTTCCTTCCTCATTGCATGTCCCAGGAACTTCAGCTGTTTCTTCCTGATGCCCAGTATTAATTTCTTTTTGTTTCCATCATTTGCAAGACCTCACCATTGCTCACATGGTCGATCCCTGAGATTCGCAGCATCCTTCTGTAAAACCACATTTCAGTTGCTTCAAGTTTTTCTCTCATATTCGATGATATTGTTCAGCATTTACTTTCATACTGAAGAACTGAAAACACATAATTGAATTATGACCTAAAACTAAGTAATTAAATAACTATATATATATATATATATATATATATATAGTCACCTGTAGACATTCTTGTTTTGCAGTATCATGGCTCATTAGTACGGTTAGACATCCAGTTGCTTCTAGCCAGAGTTGAAATACGACCGAATTTACATCAGTCGCTAATCCTGCCTCTAAACGTTGAGCTCTCGTTGGAAGAAGGCGGACTGTAGCGTGTTATATACTCAATGTGTATGCACGCCAGTAGCCGAGAGTTTTCAAGTTCATTAGTGAATAGACGACGCGCAAATGCGTGAGTAGCTACTGTTTTTAAAGTCTACTATTACTATCTCAATAGGTGGGCTAGAGAGTAAATAATTATCCGCAGACAGTTCTGTTTCGCTGTATCACAGCTCATCAGTGCGGTTAGACACCTGATTGCTTCTAGTCAGAATTGAAATCCCACCGAACTCATTCGGCGATTTTACCTCTGTTACTGCGTTTGACAAATCCACAGTGGCAGGCAAGGCTGTCATTGACAGGAGAAGCGTACTGTCAACTTTTTTTAAATTACCCGCTGTTGATCCAGATATTCAAGTCGGTCTTGCTCAAATCTTTGTGTTTAATTTAACTAATCGAAATATAAACTTTGTTTCAAATTTAAAGTAAATCTCCATTCTGATCAGTTAAATTGAACACACACATAAAGGTTTCTGTCTTCTCATTTCCCATTAATTTGTATATTAATATAATAATAATATAATCCGTCTCTTCTCCTTCTAACCATGGCTCAAATACCAAGACAGATTAGGTTCCATAGCCTTGGCTGGCAACCAGTCTACTGTAAAAAGTAATGGCAATCTACTGCTGAAAAATTTGCCTAGTCATTTATGTCTCTTTCGAGACATGATTGCGTAATCGTTTATCACGTATGGCATTTAATAAAAAGACTGATATCTGCTGATTATTTCAGTTATTGCTGCTGTGAGTATTTGAAAGTGAGTGTGTTTCTAATTTGCTACAGTTCTCTGTTTGTGAATCCGTAGCACTAGTCATAATGTTTAAAGAAGGATAATCTTTGGCAAAAGCTGCGGGTTTATCCCTTTTAAAACCATTGATTTTCGGGAGCAGTTCCATGGATTGGCGCCATGGATGGTATAGTTCTGACAAGTTCATGTGTAAGAAAGAATTCAGATTTAAGATAAATATGGAAGATCATGCCGGTAATACATTTTTACAACGTCAAAATATATTTTACTTTAATTTTTTGGTTTTGTTTTGGCATTGTTGAAACAGTAACTTGTTGTTTCACCTTCGTAGAGAAAAAATCAGGATCGTCAAAATGATATTTACTTTTTTTTTTTATCAGCGATGGGTTCTCGGAAAAACAGAAGGAATAGTACCAGCAATACATTCTACAAACTGATTTCTTACAAAGAAAACATATTTTATTTATACGAACCTATCCTATTATTTTGTCGGAATTAAATAACCAATTGCGATACACCTTAAAAACAAACAAAACCAAGTTTAACTATTGATCTGAGAAAGCATTGTATAAAGCCAACAGATTAGATATTTCTGACGACTTTGGTATCCATATAAAAGTATCTATCTATCTATCTATCTATCTATCTATCTATCTATCTATCTATCTATCTATCTATCTCAGAATGTTTATATCTATCTATCTATCTATCTATCAAAAATCTGGTGTGGGCGACAAAGTTAACTTTTCAGCTGAGCTTGGAAATGACCTCCAATCCGTAGTAGACCGGGGTAGGAAATACTTTCTCTGTTTGGGTTTCGATCTCAAATCTCACTGACTGAATTACTACTAATTTCTGTCTCTTATATCAGCGACTACGTCACCTTTTGACACGGTTTTTACTGCCATTTGGAGGCCCACACTATCTAATCATGGCTACGCTGGTTTCAAAACAACCAAATATTTTCCTGGCACGGAGAATTTCCCCGCAATCATAACTTTGACACCAATCAAATATTCATCAAAACAATATCCATTTTTGGTGGGGCTAGCCAGTTGGCATATTTTTGATGTTTCGTAAAATACACTTTTTCTAGGAATTAGGCAACAACTCAAACAATATTTAACACTTATATGGGGGAATTCGATTAAAAAAAACTATTGAATATCAAGAATGAACTCCAGCCAGCAGGACGGGCATAATTAAAATGGCGGTACAAAAAAAAAAAAAAAAAGAATTAAAACCAAAAAAAAAAAAAACAATTGCGCAAATGCCCTTGGGAAAGGTATTAATTTCTTTTTTATCTGCTTTTTTCCGTTTATCAATTTTCTATATACTTTTTTCTCTCTTTTTTTTTAAATGTTTTTGTAGATTATCGCTACAAATGTCTATTCTCGTTTGGGCACGTGAGTGTCTGTGTGTAATTCTTTTCGGGATTATTTTGAATATTAACTGTTGTATCTTTTGGGTGCGACGAGCAGCTTTTTTGTGCTGCGAAATACGTATTACCTATGAAATTGTAGAATAACTAAATTTTTTCTAGATGATATATATATATATATATATATATATATATATATATAATCTAGAAAAAAATTTAGGTATGCGCACTGCTGATGAGTCCCAGACATAGGACGAAACGGCCGTCCAGTGCTTTCTGCATTCTGTTAAGGTCTAATAAAAAACTTGATGAATTATCTAATTATTTCAAAAGTCCTCCTACAATTTCAGTTTATATCCTTGCTTGAACCAGGTTATAAAGCTCCGGAGTGAGCGACTTGGTTTGGGTAGTCGTGGCTCTGGGAGGCGCAGTCCTATGGTTAAAGGAACTTGGATGAGTTCCTCCTAGGAATATGTGAATGAGAGACGCTATATCAAATTTAATTATTTACCTCGTCGTCACCAAGGCCCGTGTTACAGTTGGTATGACATCTGCTTAATAACATTACTGTCTGGGTTTCCATACCTGGTAGTGGATGCGCACTGCTGATGAGTCCCAGGTATAGGACGAAACGGCCGTCTAGTGCTTTCTGCATTCTGTTGAGGTCGAATAAAAAATTTGATGAATTATCTAAAATATATATATATATATATATATATATATATATATATATATATATTTGGAGTAGATAGATCTATCTATCGTCCGGTTCACACTCCACCCACGTCTATTGAACAGGTGTAGAGGCTCATCCCTTGTTCCCTGTTTAGGATGTGGTTTCCGGCTTTCTCTTTTCTAATCTTCTCGCTTGGTTTTTGTTTTTTTCAATTGGAGTAGATAGATCTATCTATCGCTTAGTTCACACTCCACCCATGTCTATTGAACAGGTTAAGAAGCTCATCCCTTGTTCCCTGTTTAGGATGTGGTTTCCGGCTTTCTCTTTTCCAATCTTCTCGCTTGGTTTTTGTTTTTTTCAATTGGAGTAGATAGATCTATCTATCGCCCAGTTCACACTCCACCCATGTCTATTGAACAGGTTAAGAAGCTCATCCCTTGTTCCCTGTTTAGGATATGGTTTCCGGCTTTCTCTTTTCCAATCTTTTCACTATTACGTAGCCCCCTGCACATCAATGGCGTTACCGCCTTGCTCGGGGTGATACGATTAAAAAATAAAAATAAAAAAATAAGGAGAGAGAGAAAGACAATGCAAGAGAGTTTTTATTAGTGTTATAGGACGGCAATGCGAAAACTTTATCAAAAGCATTTGGCACCGAAACCTGGAAGCTATTGAATTGCAGTCTCATATGTTATTACTATAATTTATGTTAATAATTTTAGTTATATAGTTTTTATTATACGCTAATAATAATTAAATCACTATAAATGTTCTAAATCCGTATTGAGCACTTTATAAAAATGTAAAAAATTACAAATTGGGAAATATATACCACTCAATTTATACCGCGATATTATGGACTCTCCCGTCGTTTTCATCGTATGAGTGTCTAACTCAGTTAGACGACCACAAAAAGAATTGTTCAGAGTTGTGAAGGCTTGTCTAGCATCATCCACACTTTTTGGAACTGCTGATAACAAACAATCGGTGCAGGAATTCGCCACACATCGCATGAACAGCAGAGCTCAGTTATTTAACCCATAACTGGAGGGAATGGACGGATTAATACCTCTCCAAAGGGTACCAATGCGTAAGTGAATGCAGAGTGTTCGACTGGAATTGGAACTGAGCTCACCGATTTCCCTTTCCAAGCCGACATCCACCGCACCACAACGCACATCCGTGACTATATATATATATATATATATGATGGAGTTTTGAGTTTGAGTTTTGTTTATCGGCATATCTACTCAGTGGATTATTTAATAACAAAAAGGCGGCGTTTTAAGGTATTTTTCAATATTCGGTTATAGTAGTTGATTCAGTAAGATATTAATGGAAATTGTTTTTCTTTTATTCTTATTTTTTTAGAAAACTGAACATGTCTTATAGTTTTGTATTCGAAAATGTTTTGCTGCGAATATTTTTTTTTCTTCAAAAATGTATTGTTGGTAATAATTTTCCTTAAAAATGTTGATTTTTTTAATAAAAGACTATTTGTCTGTAGACATTTCTATAAAAGTGTATTTGATACTTTCATAGTGTTTTGACTCCAGTTTGGGGGTTAACTATTTGCCCATAGCTATCAGTGATAGTTGTAGCACCCTGTCAGGTGCTACCACTGCGGCTCAGGGTGGACCTGGGAACAACAGCAATTAAGAAGTGGACCCATGCTCCTCAAAACCTCTCAATCTTTCTGTCGGATGCCTAGAACCAATATATATTTTTCTCATATATTCTGAATATAGAGAGAATATAAGTAATAATTGCAATATATATATATATATATATATATATATATATATATATATATATATGAAATAAATAAATAAAATGAAATAATAAGGCACTGTTAAAGAGGTAACACGTGACGAGATCTTTTATAACTGGTAGTAAAAGGAATTATATATAGAAATAATACGCATATATGTTTATTATATTAGACGGGATATGTGCGTTGTGGTCCAGTGAATATCGGCTCGGAACGAGAAATCGATGAGCCGAGTTCGAATTCCAGTTGAATTCATTGCATTCACTTACGCGCAAATACCATTGGGAAAGTTATTAATCCGTTTCTTCCCTCCAGTTATGGGTTAAATAACAGGACAGATTGGGTTCTATAGCCTTGGTCGGCAACCAGTCTACCGCAGAAAGCAATGGCAACCTACTGCGGATAATCTTCTGCCCAGTCAGTCATGTCTCTTTCGAGACATGATCGTCCAAGCGTGTTTCAAGTATGGCACTTAACTTAAAAATTGTAATCCCTAAATATGTGTGGTGCCAGATCACACAATAGTCTTGCAATATTGCAGATATATGTTGGTTAAAGAGTATGTGGAACTTGCGGACAATACTTTAACATTGCAATCAATAATTTACCAACACCACAAAGAGATTGTCTATATTTAAGGAAGGTCAATTGCAATAGTGGAATATCTTTTTAACTGACACGTAACGATGCATTTGAGCATGTCAATTATAAAATTAGAATGTTTTTTTTTTAGTAAAAATACACACAAAACGCTAACGGTCACATAACAACGCATCCGCACTGTTTAATTTGATCACTGAAATATTTTCTTAACATGAATCAGCGCTGGTCAATTACAACCTTAGAATATTTCCTTCATTTTAGAATGCAAACAATATGTTTCAAGCCTCATAAAGATGCATTCGTGCTGGTCAAATAAAACATGAGTCTATTTACTTCACGTTACAATACGTAAAATGTTTTAAGCCACATGAAGATGCATTCGCTGTGGTCAAATAAAACATTAATATATTTACTTCAAGTAAAAATACGTACACAATGTTTTAAGCCACATGAATATGTATCCGCGTTGGTCAATTATAACATTAGGGTATTTCTTTACTTTAGAATACGTAACAAATGTTTTACGCCACATGACAATCCATCCATACTGGTCATATACAACATTATTATATTTTGTCCATGTTAAAATACGTAAAAGATGTTTTAGGCCTCATAACGATACATCACTCCAACATTAGAATATTTCTTTCACGATAAAATATATGAAAAATATTTGCGGCCAAATAATGTGCGTTGTGGTGCAGTGGATATCGACTTGGAACGAGAAATCGGGGAGCCGAGTTCGAATTCCAGTTGAATTCCTTGCATTCACTTACGCGCAATTAACCTTGGGAAAGGTATTAATCTGTCTATGGGTTAAATAACAGGACAGATTGGCAACCAGTCTACCGCAGAAAGTAATGGCAATCTACTGTGGGATAATCTTCTATTCAGTCAGCCATGCCTCTTTCGAGACATGATCGCCCAAGCGTGTATCGCGTATGGCACTTAACTGACTGACTGATGATGCATCGGCACTGGTCATTTACAACATTAATAGATATCTTTTACGTTACAATACGATTAAATTTTTAGGCCGCATGAAGAAGTATGCACACTGCTCAGTTTGAACATTGGGATATTTCTCTAACGTTACAAACAAAATGTTTTAGGCCATATGCATCCGTGCTGCTAACGTAGAACATTAATATATTTTTCTCATATACAGCATAAATTTTCTCTTTTCGAATCGTAACGTCAAGGAAATATGTGAATGTGGTAACTGACAAGCGCTGATGCATTGTCATGTGCCCTAAAATTGTATATATTGTAGCGTGAAGGATATTCTACTGTTGTAATTATCCAGTGCGGATTCATTGTCAAAATATTTTAGGCCACATTACGACGCAACCACGCTGGTCAAATACATCATGAGAATATTTCCATCACGTTACAATACGTACAAAAAGTTTTAGGCCAAATGACAATGCATCTATGCTGGTCAAACACATCATGAGAATATTTCCATCACGTTACAATACGTACAAAAAGTTTTAGGCCAAATGACAATGCATCTATGCTGGTCAAACACATCATGAGAATATTTCCATCACGTTACAATACGTACAAAAAGTTTTAGGCCAAATGACAATGCATCTATGCTGGTCAAACACATCATGAGAATATTTCCATCACGTTACAATACGTACAAAAAGTTTTAGGCCAAATGACAATGCATCTATGCTGGTCAAACACATCATTAGAATATTTCCATCACGTTACAATACGTACAAAATGTTTTAGGCCAAATGACGATGCATCCATGCTGGTCAAACACATCATTAGAATATTTCCATCACGTTACAATACGTACAAAATGTTTTAGGCCAAATGACGATGCATCTATGCTGGTCAAACACATCATTAGAATATTTCCATCACGTTACAATACGTACAAAATGTTTTAGGCCAAATGACGATGCATCTATGCTGGTCAAACACATCATTAGAATATTTCCATCACGTTACAATACGTACAAAATGTTTTAGGCCAAATGACGATGCATCTATGCTGGTCAAACACATCATTAGAATATTTCCATCACGTTACAATACGTACAAAATGTTTTAGGCCAAATGACGATGCATCCATGCTGGTCAAACACATCATTAGAATATTTCCATCATGTTACAATACGTACAATCTCTCTAAGGTCCATGATGATGCATCCATGCTGATCAATTACTACATTAAAATATTTTCATAACGTTACAATACTTACAAAATATTTTAGGCGTCATGACGTTGCATCTGTGCTGGTTAATTAGAACATTAGACTAATCACTTCACGTTACAATACGTACAGACTATTTGTCGCCATATCAAGTTGCTTCAGCGTTGTTTAGTCTCCCTGAACCTAAAACACTGCGCCTCCTCGGGTTAACTCTCCCAACAGACCTCAAGTAGAATGACTATATAGAATCCATAGCTAAATCCGCTGCTAAGAATTTCGGTTCTCTGTGTAGGGTCAGGACGTTTTTTCCTGTCTGAAACAATCCTACACATCTCCCATCCGACCGTGCATTGAATACTGCTGCCATATCTGGTCGGGTGCTCCTGCTATCCACCTAGGATATGTAATGTGATCGATCCCTACTTGGCAGCTAAATACAGTCACTTTCTCACCGGTGCAATGTGGCTTCCCTGTGTCTCTTCTACAAATACTTTCACGTCATAGTTTTCTGAATGCCACGTCCCTGTTTCGTCTACAATCACTGCAATTAAGTAACATCGATCCTTGTCAGGATAGAATTCGGTGACCGCTTGATAATGCCATGTTCTCTAAATGTTGATGTTCGCTTGGTATAATGTACAATCGGTTGGTATTTTAAGAATTTTGATTCTTTCTAGGTCATTATACTCACTTACGTAGGCTTAGTAAGATTAACTTCCGTGCATATAGTCTTTGGAAACTCATGTGTCCGCCACTTTTCCTCCAGCAATCAATTTTTAGTAAGAACTGTATCAGTAAACTATGATACTTCCGAAATATACTCTCAATCTCGTCATATTTCCTGGCTTTAAATAATCAAAAATTATGGATAAACCATAAAATCTACTAAGTGAATCAACCAAAACCGTATAGAGCACATAATTCGTTTTCATTTTTTTCCAATTCATAATCAATAACTTTATGAATGAATGTACGTTCTTTTAATGTTCTTTTGAACGTCTGTCCAGATTTTGTCATTTTAACGTTACAAGGAATCGTTGTCGATAAATTATAGGGAGTTGTTAAAATGGCGGCACAGCATTTATATAGATATGCTGTTTAAGAGGACGGCAAAGATATATATATATATATATATTGATCTAACTGCTATTGAATATCTTACATTAAGACATAAGGAAAAATGATGCAAATCCGTGAGAGTTAACGGAGGGTAATTTATTATGTATAGAAAAATAAACAAAACAGAAGACGGTCTTTATTATAACAGAAATGAAAGAATATATTTCACAAAACACGTCAACTAAATTATTAAAATTTTTTTATGGCATATCAACCTCGGCGGGTCATTTATTGCCAACTAAATTTTATTTATTGCTGGTAATACCTTTTTTCTTTCAACAATTTATTGTTGTTTTTATATAAGTTTTTTGTATAGTAATACTTTTTTCTTTTCGAGTATCAAGATTCATTGGGATTTTTTTAAGGATAGGGTCCCCAAGTCCTACCCTGCTATTTAACTCATAACTGGAGGGAAGGGACGGATTAATACCTTTACCCAAGGGTACCAGTGCTTAAGTGAATGCAGGGTATTCAACTGGAATTCGAACTTGGCTCACCGATTTCTCTTTCAGAGCCGATATCCACTGCACCACAACGTACATCCGTCACTAAACGCTTACAGCACCTGGTATTCCCAAGCGGTCACCCATCTAAGTACTGACCAGGCTAGACGTTGCTTAACTTCGGTGATCAAGCAGGTACCGGTGTATTCAACTTGATATGGTCGTAAGCCAAATATTGAAAAAAAGGCACTGTTAAAGAGCTAACACGCGGCAACTCTTTAATAATTGGTAGCAAAGAAAATAAACAAAGCTGACGCCGCGTCCCTATTGTCTCTCTTTCCATTTATTATGCTCTCATTACGAGTGAGTTCTCTAGAGAGGAAAATCTTTGAAAAAACAGTCACTACTTCCACAATTTATGCCTTACTCTTCAGCAAAGAATTGAGTTTATTCAATGACTAGCGTGTATATACCCCGCTTATATATAAGACGCTAAAATTTCCCTTCTCTGATTCTATACGCCTATAGCTTAAGGGTTAGCCACTCCGAATAACACCGAATCGGTCGAGTTTCGATCCCGGCTGGAAGCAAGTAGATGGCTAGCCACACTGATGTGCTGTGATACAGCAAAGCAGGCTTGTATGTGGATGACGTATATATATAACCTTCTTGATTATAATGGAGAGGATATACAAATAAATACACAACGTTATAGTTGAGAGGATATATATATATATATATATATATATATATATATATATATATATATTCTCTCAACTATAATGTTATATATATATTTTTTCTGAATACGTTGACATAATTATTACAAAACAAATAAAATAATAAGTCACTGTTAAAGAGCGAACACACGGTAAGATCTTTCATAACTGCTAGTAAAGTTTAATAACCAGTGGTAAAGTCAATGAACAGAGCCGACGCTCCCTCTCTATTGTCTCTGTTTCTGTGAGCGTGAGGGGAATTATATATATATATATATGTATTACTGATTCTTGACTTAATGTAAATGACGCTTGCTTGAAGTAATCCAAAAAGCAAATTAAGGAGAGTCTGCTGAGGAAACTAGTAGTTCTTTTGGTAAACATTTTTTGCATGATCTTCTTCGAAAGATTCGACGCCATTGTAGTTACTGTATCGTCCAGCAAGCTATCCGATTGGGCACAACTGAATCATTCTCCGTATTTAAATAAGAAACTATCTGGATATTTATTTTCTATCGTCAGTCTATATCATTCTGAAAGATGCGTCAGTAGTCAGGACGGTGGTAATAATTTCATATCTCTAGCTAGCAGTGTAATAGGAAAGATAACATTAGGTTACGAGCACAAAGAGGATAGATAACTTTTGAACTTTTCCTGCGATTGAAATGTTAAGAAAAGGACCCAGGTGGCAGTAATAAAACTTTGCAAAATGTTTGTCTTAACCTTTTCTTTCTTCTTCTTCTTCATCTTTTTCTATGTGTCCTGTCCCTTCAGGACGTAGGCGATCATGGCTTTCCACGTTTCCCTATCCCTGGTGGCCCTGAGCACGCCTTCTCCTGTTGGACCATGCAACCCTCGTTCCGTCATCCACCTGATTAGGTCCTTCCCCTGTCTCTTTTTGTCTCTATCTGATACTATCTTTGTTAGTATCAGGTTTTCCGATCCTCCTTTCTCATTGCATGTCCCAGGAATTTCAGCTCTCTCTTCCTGATGCTCACTATTAATTTCCTTTTTGTTTCCATCATTTCTAAGACCTCATCATCGTTCACATGATATTCGCAGCATCCTTCTGTAGAACCACATTTCAATTGCTTCAAGTTTTTCCTTCATCTTTGAAGATATTGTCCAGCATTCACTGCCATATTCAAGGACGGACAACACGTAGCAATCCAGTACTCATTTCTTTGTTTCTAGCGAAATAGTCCTGTTTCTTAATACTTTACACAACTTCTGGAATGCTTCCTTCGCCATGCCAATTCGCCTTGGGATCTGCGTCGCACTTTTCGTCTTCTGTTATAACACTTCCCAGGTATTTAAATTTTTGTACCTGCTTGATTCTAATATCCCCGAGCTGTATTTGTTATCTTCGACTGCCCTTTTTATTGATTGGAATACAGCGGAAATGATGGTGTTTCAACACCTGGAAAGAAGCATGGCGTGTCCTAGCTATACAGTTGGTTTGTTTAGTCGTTTTCCATGGCTTTTGGGTATTTACCCAAATCCTGCTCACTGATTCGATACGTGACACGAAGTCAGCTTTTTTAACGTGGGGTTTCCGATGTGTACACTCGGGCAAAATTACCTCGACCTTGCACATAGTCTCGTCTGTGATCTTCTCTGTAAAAATTATTTTTCTGTATTTCAACTGAATGGTAATTATATTGAATATTTTATTAAAAAATATTTTCACGGTTGAATTTTTCAATTATAAGTTTTTGTTGCTATTATTAAAGCGAAAAATTTGTATTTAAATATATAAACGCTTAATCCTGTCGTTTTTAGGTTTTATTCCGAAACTTCCTTATTTAGAATATGAGTGTTTTTTTTTGTTTGTTTTTTTTTGGGGGGGGGGGCTTAAGTATAAATTTGAATATGTCCTTGGAAATGAACGCTTCCGTGGACATATGCACTAATTTCAATATCTGGTGCAATACTGAAAAAATTATCGTCTGCAAAATTTTTCCTTTCCGTAAGCTTGTCAAAATAATATCAAAATAATCTGAGCGCCAAAAACTAACGGATGTATTCAGATTTTCACCGGTTTCTTCGGATATTCCGAATGAAATCCTAATTTTCTAAGAACCGAAATTCATTCGCAACTTTAATTTATTAATTTGAATAGATGGCAGAATTATTGTAAATCGCTATATAGACGTATTACAAATGCCCTCTATATTACTATTTATACATATTAACTGTGCTAATAGGTAATTCATTTCAAGTTGAAATTATTGTTTTCATAACTTGAATGTAAATGGCTCTTTAGATTTTCAGTCTATAATATAAAAGTCGCTTAAATATTTAAATAATAGGATAAATATAACCCTTTGTTTACAATTATGCGTATTTAATTTACGTATTTATATTAAATTTAGAAAAACATTAGTAAAGTTTTTTCTATGTGTAAAATCTTTAATATAATATAGTTCAAAATTAAATATTGAGGTTTTTTAATAATACTGTCTTTTTGATAAGTAAAAGACAATGAAATTAGTTTCTGGTTTAGTCTAATTAACGGAAAAGATTTTAATTACTGTTTTTCAGCAGTCAAAGGGAGATAACTTACAACTTTCAGTAAGTTTTTCTTAAAAAAATATAAAATTTAATTTTTCGTAAAAATTTGTAAAAATCTGTTACAACTTTTATCGTACTAGCATAAAGGACCTTTTATGCAGACAATCTATTGTATGTTATTGTTCTTTTATGATTAAGAAAGTTTGTTTTTTTGGAATGGACTCTCGGAATTTATAGTCCTTATTTCGATAACGGTAACAGCAAATTCCTAAAACCACAGAGAAATTTTTTTTTTTAATTAATCCTTTACGCTGCTTAAAAGATTATTAAATCTTTTTCATCTCTGCTTAAAGACAAGCTCGAGTTTGCTTGTCAATACTTTGTAGCCGCAAATATTCGAATCTTTAGAATAAAAGAAACAATCTCATTTGAACAATTTCTATAGAAATGTTGGCAGAACAGCTATAGGCATGTAGTGGTTAAAAATCCAAGAGGTCGAAAGATTCTATAAGACGTCAGTCAGTCAGTTAAGTGCCATACGTGAGACAAGCTTGGGTGATCATGTCTCGGAAGTGACATGGCTGACTGGGCAGAAGATTATTCTGCGGTAGACTGGTTGGCAACCAAGGCTATAGAACCAAATATCTCATGTTATTTGTCTCATAGCTAGAGGGAGAAGAGATGCATTTTATAGTAATTAGTGGGGGATCAGTTTATTACTTCATAACAATAGAAAAACGATTCCCCACTTTATGACCAGTAGAAGCCTTAATCATGACTCCAACTATTATATTCAATCAGCCAGTTAAGTGCCATACGTGAAACACGCTTCGGCGATCATGTCTCGAAAATGACATGGCTGACTGGGCAGAAGATTATCCCGCAGTAGGTTGTCATTGCTTTCTGCGGTAGACTGGTTGCCGACCAAGGCTATAGAACCCAGTCTGTCCTATTAATATCCAACTATTATATTCAGTCAGTCAGTTAAGTGCCATACGTGATACAAGCTTGGGTGATCATGTCTCGAAAAAGACATGACTGACTAGCCAGATTTCCCGGCAGTAGGTTGATAATGTCCAGGAATTTAAATGTAAGGTCAATAGACATCTATCTCTCAAGCTCTTTTTTCTATCTACTTCACTCCCATTCTCGGTATCCTCATCCGTCTATTGCCCTCCTCCTGACATTTCCTATAACTAACCCCTCTTTCTCATCATTTTTCCCGATGTAACCTCCTGCGCAACAGTGGCAATAGAATGCCTTGCTTGGGGTGAAATGATTTTAAAAATATGCTTTCTTCATAGGTAGGGTTTTTGCCTTCAATGGTATAGAACCCAATCTTTTTAAATAGTTACCCATAGCTGGAGGAAGAAGCCACGAAATAATGCCTTTCTTAAGGTATTTTCAACGAATACAGTTTACGCGTTACGATTATATAGTATCATGCTGGAATAGGTTTTGCACTGTTTCACAGCAGACTAAGTAATCAAGACGTCTTGTTGACCGAGGGCAACTCCTAGCCAAGGGTGGAGATATTACTGAAACTTCGTTAGTGATGATTCTAAGAGATGAACACATATCGGCAATATGATTTC
This sequence comes from Ascarosepion bandense, assembly GCA_037127315.1. NCBI lineage: Eukaryota > Metazoa > Mollusca > Cephalopoda > Sepiida > Sepiidae > Ascarosepion > Ascarosepion bandense. The sequence continues at coordinate 1,627,788 of JBBBDQ010001658.1, read as the reverse complement.
CCGCGAGAAGAATATGTTGTACAGAAAGGTGTATAAATAACCGCTTCATAGTAGAGTTTGGCGAGTGTATTTGGGAAACAATTCTCACTGGCTGCTACTTACTTTCGGCCTTTCATCACGTCTAATCTACGCTTACAAATCTATTGGTTACTTCAACGTAGTGTAATGGTTAGAAAGATTTTTCTAGCTAAATTAGTTACAACTGAATAGTATGTTCGTTCTTCACAATGCTCCATATTTTCTGCCTTGTGCCACATCTAAGCTACGCATCATTGGTCACTTCGATGTAGTGTAAGCTTTTCTCACGAGATCAGTAACGACCAAGTGGTAAGATTGTTACTCACTGTTGTCATATCTGGTCAGGCGCCCCTGCTGTTCATCTCAGTTTTCTCGAAAGGCTCCAAATGTAATTGGTCCCGATCTGGTAGCTCGACTTCAGCCACTTTCTCTTCGATGGGATGTGACTTCCCTCTGTCTCTTTTATAAATATTTTCATGGCTTCTGTTCTGACGAACTTGGGTCACTGGTGCCCCGTCCACAATAATTTACACGTGCAACCAGACTAGCAACAAGGTCCCACACATTTACAGTTAGATCAACCAAATGCAAGTGACAATTCAATTCCATCAGCTTCTTTTCTCGAGCTTCCCACCTGTGGAACTCCCTTCCATATACTTGCTTTCCTGACGGCTACAGCCTCCAGGAATAAAATGCAAAGTCAATTCCCATCTCTTATCCACTTAACTCCAGCCCTTTCTACATTACTCCATGAATCTTGTTCTTTTCTTTTCTCTCTACCTACGCAACTGTCTTTACTTTGGTGTTCACATCATTCTCTTACACTTTCTCTTTCACCCGCTATAGTTGGTTCGTCTTTGTCTTCACTCTTCACCTGCCTAATACTTAAACTCTCTTATGTAACTTCCTGCACCCTATTTTCGACCTTGTGCCGCATATACGCCACGCCTACAAAATCATTGGTCACTTCGATGTAGTGTTATGACTTGCAAGCTTGTTACGCAAGATCACTTGCTTACTGAATAGAGAGTTCGATCGTCAATGTGTGCCATGCTTTGAACTCCGAAAATTTAAATGTCAATCATTATCTACTGGCTTTTTGATTACACTTCTACTGCTCTTGCTCCTTGATAATATTTTTCTCTTTGCTCATTTGTTTCACTCTCAGTAACCCCTTATATCTTAGTGGGTTTCATGCCTTGCATAAAGGAAAATGAATCAATGACAATGAATGATATAATAATAATACCTTGTCTTACAATTTTGTCTACCTTTTTCACCATAATGTCGCCACCCTTATATATATATCTTAGCTTAGAATTACATATTACGGCCTATAGGATGAAGATCGTTTGCTTCCGCGTCATATTAGGTGTCAATTCTTTGGAAAGGTTTTCCTTTGAAATTAGATACAGAAATATCATATACGGGTCGCTTGCGGTTGTGTCTGGACAATTCTTGAAGTCTATTTGCTCCGGTGATTAATGATGCGCCAATTAATATTAAATTGATTAGAGATGAGATCTAATTGCCAAATAGACTGTTTGCCGCTGTTGGTTTAAAGGTTACGGATTACGTTACGCTGTCTGCATTTTACGCAGGGGCGTTTTCTCATTCATAGAATTGAGAATGATTGATATCGTAATCAGATAATCTTTACTTCCTCGAAGAAACGCTTAAACATCCAAAAATTGTTCGCGATGCTAAATACACAATCCTTTGTTTTGTAGTGGTAATATAAAGGACATTCAAAATTAACTACTGAATACCTACGGATTGCTTCCTTCGCCAGGCCAATTCGCCTTGGGATCTGCGTCGCACTTTTCGTCTTCTGTTATAACACTTCCCAGGTATTTAAATTTTTGTACCTGCTTGATTCTAATATCCCCGAGCTGTATTTGTTATTTTCGACTGCCCTTTTTATTGATTGGAATACAGCGGAAATGATGGTGTTTCAACACCTGGTAAGAAGCATGGCGTGTCCTAGCTATACAGTTGGTTTGTTTAGTCGTTTTCCATGGCTTTTGGGTATTTACCCAAATCCTTCTCACTGATTCGAGACGTGACACGAAGTCAGCTTTTTTAACGTGGGGTTTCCGATGTGTACACTCGGGCAAAATTACCTCGACCTTGCACATAGCCTCGTCTGTGATCTTCTCTGTAAAAATTATTTTTCTGTATTTCAACTGAATGGTAATTATATTTAATATTTTATTAAAAAATATTTTCACGGTTGAATTTTTCAATTATAAGTTTTTGTTGCTATTATTAAAGCGAAATATTTGTATATATATATATATATATATATATATATATAATCGATTTTCTGCACTATTGTAAGAACTGCAACCTTGAAACTTCTGAATATCGTTTCTTATGTCTTTGTCTATGAGTGTATCTAATTTGATTAAAATCAGATCACTCCTTCTATAAACCGATTTTTTTATTATTATCGATTTTCGATATTTATCGGGGTTATCTAGACACAAACCCTAGCTAAGAACACTGGCAGACGCTTATAGTACAACTGTGTATATTTTCAAGAAAATCGGTTCTTCCGTTTCGGAGTCTATAGGTAACGCACATACACACACGCACAAAGTTCCATTTATAAATAAGTTCAGATTTACATTTAGTCAAAACGAAGCTGCTATCTATTAACAACCACAGACAATTGCTCCTACCGCCCCCCAATAGCATGGTTTAGGCTAGTCTCCCTGAAAGCAAAACACTGCGTCTCCTCGGGCTAATTCTCACAATAGACCTCAAGCGAAATGACTATATAGAATCGATTGCTAAATCCGCTGCTAAGAAAGTCGGTTCTCTGTGTAGGGCCAGGAAGTTTTTCCCATCTGAAACAATCCTGCACATATACAAATCTACCATCCGAGTACTGCTGTCATATCTAGTCGGGTGCTCCTGCTATCCAGTTTCGTGTCCTTGCAAAAATTCAACAGAGAATTTGTAATTTGATCAATACCGACGTGGCAATCACTTTCTCACCGGCGCAACGTGGCTTCCCTGTGTCTCTTCTACAAATACTTTCAAGGTTCCCTGCTGCTTTTTATATATGAATTTACTCGAGCTACAAGGTTAGCAACTAGGTCCCACCCTTTTACTGTGAAACCAATAAATTAAAAACGCAAAGTCTACTCCAACAGCTTCTTTTCTCGCACCTCCCGCCTGTGGAATTCCCTTCCGTTTACTTGCTTTCTCGACAGCTACAATCACAAAGAATTTAAATGTAAAGTCAATAGTCATCTTCTATCTCATTAACCTGCATCCTCTCTCTCATGCTTCTTTCTCCGTCCACATTACTCTCATCAGTATTCTCATCCTTCTCTTATACACTTATCCTAACACCCTCCTATAACCTGTCACTCTTTCTCATAACTTTTCTCCTATGTAACCCCCTGAAAAACAGTGGCAGTAAAATGCCTTGCTTGGGTCGATATGATTATAAACAATAAACTAATTTGCTAGAAAAATTCCATTCGACGCTATAGTTGGATCTTCATTTCGGAAAAAGAAAAAACGAATGGATATCAAATGAGATTCTCGATATGATTCAAAGCAGGTAAAAACAATGCTAACACACATATTTCTATATTCTACAGAATATAGAAAGCTACACAAAGAAATAAAAAAAAATGCGGACAAGCTAAAGAGGAATGGCTCAACGAAAAATTTACTGGAATAAAAATAATGAATATGACAGATAAAAGAGATATACTTAAAAGTAATAAGAGAATTAACAGGACAAAAGACATGCGCATCAACAGGCTGGATAAAATCCAACGACGGAACGTTCATATTAGAGAAAGGAAAATATTAATATAATATTAGAGAAAGATCAGAACGTGAATAAAATAAATTAATTCGATTTAGTTAAATTTCCAGTTTGAGGTTTAACTATTTGTCCATAGCTGGGACCCTACCAGGTGCTACCACTGCAGGTTAGGGTAGACTTGGGAATAACAGCAATTAAGAAGTGGATCCATGCTCCTCACAACTTTCCAATCAAAGGTCTTGCTGCCGGATGCCTATGACCAAAATATATATTTCTCATATATTCTGAATATAGAGAGAATAAAGGTAATTATTGCAATACACACACACACACACACACACACATGTATATATATATATATATATATATATAATAAATAAAATAGAGAGAATATAAGTAATTATTGCAATATATATATATATATATATATATATATATATATATATGAAATAAATAAATAAAATGAAATGATAATAAATATGATTCTCGATATGATTCAAACAGAGGCATAACAATACTAACATACGAGACAGAATATAGGAAAGTTACAAAAAGAAACAAAAAACAAATGCAGACAAGCTAAAGAGGAATGACTCAACGAAAAATTTGCTGAAACAAACTGAATGAATATGACAGATAAAAGAGATATACTTAAAAATACTAAGAGAACTAACAGGAGAAAAGACATGCGCATCAACAGGCTGGATAAAATTCAACGATGAAAAGTTCTTATTAGAGAAAGGAAAATACTTTAGAGATGGAAAGTATATTTCGAAGAACTATTCCACAACAAAAGTTAAGAATCGGCTCTATAAAGAAATACCAACGGATCGGAAATATTAAAAACCGAAGTGGAGGCCAAATTGAGCAGAAACAAAGCGCCATGGTCAGGTGAAATAGTAATAGAGATGCTGGTAACCTTAGATTATTTCGACATAGACAAAATCACAGAAACAATAAATTGACTACTGTTGTGACGTACCGGAGACACTAAGCAGATCTATTTTCATAACACAGCCGAAGAAACTAGGCGCAAATGAATGTGAAGTCCACCAAAAAAAAAAAAAAAACAGTCTAATGAGCCTGTGGTGATACCGAGCAAAAGCGATGGACCGGGTGTTTGCGTTTTCACGACCAAAAAGCAAATGACCAAATTAAAAATTAATTAAATCGTAATTTTCTAGTTAGCGAGCCTACGCAAATTTTATTTATCATCCAATGGGAAGCCCAGAACCAAATACAAGTGTGAAATCCCAGATGGTCTGCTGTGATCCAAAAAGAAGATATAAAAAACAGATACAGAAAACATCGACGGGCAGACCGACTCGAGGAGAAGAGAGTAATCAATATCCCCTTGACCTAAGTTCGCCTCCCTTACCTCTTTCCTTTTTCCTATCTCAAAAACTACTTAGTGACCTAAGGAGTGAATACATCAAAGACATTCCTTATTTACACGCTCCCGAAATCCTAAGCATTAATTCTCTTTCAGTATTTTATTGCCATGAACATTTTAACCTTCGTTGGACCTATACTTCATGTATTACTTCAATTGGAAAACAATAATTGATATGTGCTATATATAAAATGTTATTTTTCTACTCAAATTGCCTTTCTTGATTTGTAATTATTTTATGACTTATAGTGGGCTATCTACAACAAGGCCAAATTCCGCTAACCTGCAACAGTATAGAGCTACCCTTCACTAGAACAGACTCTCCACTACTAACTAGCAGAAAAGTATAGATAAGCAACCCCCTATGAGCCAGATAACAAAACTCATCTGAATTCTGATGAATAGAACGCACAAATTCAGACCATAGATAGAACAAGAACAATGCGGGTTCGTCAATGACACCGGAACAATGAACGTTACATTTATTCTCAGAATGTTCTCATAGATGATGGAAAGTGCGACGCTGAGATCCAAAGATGCATTGACATGGCCAAGGATGCATTTCAAAAGCTAAGCAGAGTATTGAGAGATGGGAAGATTTCGTTGAAAGCAAATAAAAGAATACTTGTCAATTATGTAATATCTGTCCTCTAATATGGCAGCGAATGTTAGACGATTTCCTCAAAGGTGCAGGAGAGGTTTGATGCAACAGAAATGTGGTTCTATAGAAGGATGCTGAAGATACAATGAACCGAACATGTGAGCAATATCGAGAGTGTGGAGAGGACAAAAAATGAAACTTAGCATGAGGAAGAGACAACTGATGTTTCTATGACACGTAATGAGAAACGATGATTTAGAGAATTCAATACTCACAGGACGGATTGAGGGAAAAAGAGACCGAGAAAGAAGCGCGATACATACTTGATGGACTTGAGCAAGTGGATGGCGGAGCGGGTTTTGTGAGAGATACAAAGAAATGTTAAAAACCACAAAGGACAGAGGTAAGTGGAAGCCCATGTCCGCCTACGTCCTGAAAGGACACCGCATATAAAGAAGAATAATTCAAAGAATACCCTACGTCCCCTACCACGTTGCTAGTTGGTTAATATATATGAATACAAGAATTAAAATATATAGTAGCCCGTAAGTGTACAAAAATTGAGTTACTTTCTGTGTGAATAGCTTTTGTTAAAAATATGAGTTTTCACTGACAGAACTTGAATCTATTAGCAATTTTTTCAACAATTCTGAGACGAAGTTCCAAACCAGGGGATGAATATTTATATATTAAACATTACAAAAAGATTCCAACATCACGTGTAGAATGATATGACACTTCCCTATGGTATGAATGGATCAGATTCAAGAATCTGCTCAAAGGCTGTTGATGGTTGCGTCAGCACGAAGCCACAGACTTTAGAGTGCACTTTTTCTAACTAAATGTTGGAACATTAATTACATTGTTCAGACTGTTAACTTCATTTTTATTGCCATATTCGGTAAGTGTACAAAAATTGAGTTACTTTCTGTGTGAATCGCTTTTGTTAAAAAATATGAGTTTTCAATGACAGAACTTGAATCTATTGACATTTTTTTAATTCTGAGACGAAATTCCAAACCTAGGGACAAATATTAATATATTTAACATTACAAACTTGATATCAGAATTCGAATCTCAACATGCTCAAAAGGTTAATATCGCCCCAGGAAGAAGATTTTTATTGCCATATTCGGTAAGTGTACAAAAATTGAGTTACTTTCTCTGTTTATCACTTTTGTTAAAAAATATGAGTTTTTAGTGACAGAACTTGAATCTAATAGCAATGTTTTTTTTCGCAATTCTGAGACGAAGTTCTAAACGTAGGGACGAATATTAATATATTTAACATTACAAACTTGTGATCAGGATTCGAATCTTGAAGTGCTCAAAAGGTTAATATCGCCCCAAGAAGAAGATTTTTATTGTCATATTCGTTACGGCCGTTGCACGCTTCGGATTCCTTCAAGTAATTTATCCTCAGGGACATATGGCCCAGTGGATAAAAGTATTGTTTAGATCACGTGATTGACCCAAAGTTTTGTGAGTTCAACAGTGGCGAGCAGATAACTTAGAAAGTTGAGTTAAAGGGAAATTACTTAGACATCTGGAAGTGACATGACTCATTGAACGAGAAAAATATACCCCAAGAGTTCAGTCCGAAATTTCAATTATCTGAAGAAGGCCGGAGCGTACAACAGCCGAAATATCGTGAATATGAATACGGTAATGAAGATAAGAACAAAAGGACGAATAATGTAAATAATGTAAATCCCAGAAGCATAGAAAAATATTAAATGTAGGAAATAAGAATTCTCTCTTGAGTTAGTTAAATTCGAAACAGAGCCATCTACTCTCCAGGCTACTTTCATACGAGAAAGCAAGGCAGCTGCACGTGACATACAATCTCTTCTGACATCTAACTTCTACTGCAACCAGCGGGCTTAATTTTTTCTGCTGACTCATGTTCTTGAGTACACTCAGTAATGGCTCAACTTTAAATTTACAGTGGCAAAATCTAGACAACAAAGAACACGTATATCTAAACTTATTCATAAATAGAACTTTGTCTCTGTGTGTGCGCATGTGTGTGTGTGTGTCTGTGTGTGGGTGTCCGTTACCTAGACTCCGAAACGGATGAACCGATTTTCTTGAAAATTTACACAGTTGTACTATAAGCGTCTGCGAGTGTTCTTAGCTAGGATTTGTGTTGAGGTACTCCCGATAAATATCGAAAATTGATAATCGGAAATATCAGGTTATAGAAGAAGTGGTCCGATATTAATCAAATTTGATGCACTCATAGACAAAGACATAAGAAACGATATTCAGATATTTCAAGGTTGCAGTTCTTAAAATAGTGCAAAAAATCGATAATATATATTTATAAAAGGCAAGATGTTTGTGTGTGTGTCTGTTTATCTGCCTGTATGTCTGTATTTTTTCAGCCCTTTTATTTTAGTTTTTGCTTCGGGTTTGGCTCTAAGTAGGTATAATTGTAGTTCTTAGCCTCAGCCATGATACTATTTACTCAGAGGACTTATTTAGCCTTCAGAATTCGGTTTACGACGAAAAAACTTATTTGATATCGATAACAGGAAATCAAAATATGACTTACATCCATTCCTTTTCCTTTCAGTCTACGGTTTCGCTTTAACTGGAAACAACTATTGCTTTTTAGTCTTTCGTGCCAACGTCCAAAGAGTCTGAGCTCCAGGACCATGGATTAGTTTTAAAGCTTTCATGACACCCGTGTAATGTCGGGCTATACTGTTAGTATAAAAATATAATCATATATTTTTTTCTTCGTCGGTGAGGCTTGTGTAGATCGTACATACATACAAAAGATCCGTACGGTCGGAAGCCAACAGGAGTTATCTGTCTTCAGCCAAACATTCTAAGCTTTATATCGTCTTAAACTTCTTATGCATTTTTTGTTATTTTCAGGTTGCCGGTTTGTTGACTTATATGCGCCCGTATGTATCTGACAATCTTACCCGCCGGCCAATTGCTTTTCAAGGCGAATGTCACTTTTTTCGTTACATTTTGAAATCATCTGTGGCTGGATATATCCGTCAACCACCTTTGTACTTTGTTGACCTCACCCACGGCCGGATATACCTGTGAGTTACTTCTACCGTTCAAGGTAATATATTACAAAAAGCCACCCTTTTCAATGGACAAATATACGAGAACAATGTTTTAACAAATTAAAAAAAACGAATCTTCAGTTCCACCATGATAAACAGAAACTTTATTAAGTTAGCATGGAGCTTTCTTTTAATACAATTCTTGCAAAAGTAAAATTACTCTCAAACTTTTAACTTATATTTTTTCACAGTTGTTAATTAATTATTGATTTTTAAAGAAAACATGGGGTTTTCTTTTAATATGCTTCTTTCAAAAATAAAGAATGTCTCTCAGACATTTAACATTTTTTTATTCACAGTTTTTAATTACTTATTAATATTTTTACACAATTTGTATTAGAATCAACACTATTAGTGCAGTTTGATCAGGAATTTTCTTTCAGATTTGCTTCAATTGAAAGAGATTTACATTATCAAACTCCTCCAGAATTATTTTACTGCAGTATTGAAGATTACTGAACAAAATGTGTAAAATATGTAAAAAAAAAAAGAAAAGAAAAAAAGAAATAGAACAATTTAATAATTCACATTTTTAATGTTAAATAACGATATTTATGTTGTCCGTCACCCTGTCTAAAAACATCATTACTGCTAAGAATCCAAAGTTCTGCAGTCTGTTAAGTGCCATACTTGATACACGATTGGGCGATCATGTCTCGAAAGAGGCATGACTGACTGTTGGCATTGTTTTCTGCGGTAGACTGCTTGCTGATCAAGGCTATAGACCCTAATCTGTCCTGTTATTTGTCTCATAGCTAGCGGGGGAATAGATGTATTATATAATTAATTAGTAATTAGTGGGGGATCTTTTTATTACTTCATATCAATAAAAAACCGATCCCCCACTTTATAACCAGTAGAACCCTCAATCATGTTTTCAACTATTATATTCAGTCAGTCAGTTAAGTGCTATACGTGATCCAAGATTGGGTGATCATGTCTAAAAAGGGGCATGACTGACTGGGCAGAAGATTTTTTCGCAGTAGATTGGCATTGCTTTCTGCGGTAGACTGGTTGCTGAGCAAGGCTATAGACCCTAATCTGTCCTGTTATTTGTCTCATAGCTAGCGGGGGAATAGATGTATTATATTATTAATTAGTAATTAGTGGGGGATCTTTTTATTACTTCATATCAATAGAAAACCGATCCCTCACTTTATGACCGGTAGAAACCTTAATCATGTTTCTAACTATTATATTCAGTCAGTCAGTTAAGTGTCATACGTGATACAAGATTGGGTGATCATGTCTAGAAAGAGGCATGACTGACTGGGCAGAAGATTTTTCCGCGGTAGGTTGCCATTACTTTCTGCGGTAGACTCGTTGCAAGCCAAGAATATAAAAACCCAATCTGTTCTGTTATTTAATACCTTTCCCAAGGGTATGTGCACTAAGTTGATGCAACGAATTTGAACGGAATTCGAATTTGGTACCGTATCACACATCAGTAGCAAAGAAAAAAAAACAAAAAAAAAAACATAGATTTCTTTAAATGTTACCCCAATTTACAAAAAGCCAGCTATTTGAAACCTGTCAATTTTTTCTCTTTCTGGGAATAAATCCTAATTTAGCAGGACTTACTTCCTTCCCTTCTGTCTTTCTCTCATCAGACTTTTACTTCAACACTAATGGTTAATAATATATTTTTTTCTTTGAAATTAACAAACCAGGTATCAAAGTCAGAATGCAAAGCAGTAAACATATTCATTTAAAAAAATACGATGATGTTTGAAATGTTTTTACCGGTAACGGTAAATAGTGTAACCTTTTTTATTAAATTAACAAACCAGGTATCAAAGTCAGAATAATAAGCAGTAAACAGGCTCATATGGAAAGATAAGATGATCTTTGAAACTTTTTACCGCAACAGTAATGGTTAATAATGTAACCTTTTCTATTAAATTAACAATCAGGTATCAAAGGCAGAATGCTAAGCAGTAAACAGGCTCATTTGGAAAGATAAGATGATGTATGAAATCTATTCATACATTTTCACTGTCAAAAATTTTTTGAATTGTATCTGAATATTAACCAAGATATCTTCTACTTTCTGTTGTTGTTTCGCTGATATATTCACACAACTTATCAGCCAGTCGACGAGGTCAGAAACCGGAAATTAATAATGGATATTATGAATGAATTAAGCATGAATAAAAAAAAATCAAAGTTAAGACAAGGTCAACTCTACAGACGAGGGTTTCATTGATTTATGACATCCGTGTAAAACAAGTGATCAGTCAAATGATGAACGCAGCAAAGGTCAAAGTATGAATGTCACTGACAAGTTTGCGTTCCTGAAAAATGGTCTGGAAGGTCACGTTTTATCACATTTGAGTCCATTAACTAGCGAGATTTTAGAAGCAGTAGTGAGCCTTTGTTATTGAAACGTTGTAGCAAAATGACCTGGGCTTGTTTTCTGTTAATAAAACATTCTCGAACAAATAACGTTGCAAATAATAATAAAAATAATAACGTCTCTCTCGCCTTATATATATATATATATATATATATATATAAATTCAGGGAGAGGACCCAAGGTTTTACTATTTCGAGTACCCCGGCGTTTATTTTATTATAAAGATATAGATATTATAGAGTTAATATAATTATATAAATATGAATTAATTGTACATTGCGACACGGAAATTTCTATGTTTCGAGATATATTCTCTTCATCAGGCAATGTTAGATGCTGGAAGTTCCAGATGCAGAAATTTCCGTGTCGCAATATACAACTAATTCATAATTATATATATATATATATATATATATATATATATATATATATATGCATGTGTATATGTGTGTGTGCGCGCATGTAAAAATTGACGTACTTATATACAAGTAGATGAAGAAGTAAAGAATATTATACAATGAGTACAAATTATACCCCGTTAATGATTTTATATTTTTACATTAATTTGTTCATATTTTATTAGTTAATTATTATTATTATTATTCTTATTATTATTATTCTTATTATTCTTATTCTTCTTCTTCTTATTATTATTATTATGTCATTTTTCATCATATTTCGATTTCTGCTTTGGTCTCACTACCAACCAAGTCTGCGGGGGGACCTAAGGCAGCTCGTGGCGTGTTGTTATGGCTCCATTTCATGTTTTTCTATCTTCCCTATCATCCCCAGCATTACATAGATAAAGTTTTCCTTAGTGTGTGGGCTGTACTTAATAAGACAATTTTTTGTATATCTCTTAAGCTGGGGTTTATAGGGATTCTTTCAATGTGTTGTTTTGTTCCATTTTTTATCATTCCAAGTGCACATACTATCACTGGCACAACTCTTGTTTTCAATTTGCACATTTTTTTCTATTTCAATTTCCAGGTCTTTATATTTTGACAGTTTTTCAAATTCCTTGATTGCTATGTTACAATCCGCTGGACAAGCCATATCAATTAATAGACAAGTTTTTTCCTTCTGGTTTTTAACAATAATGTCTGGCCTGTTTGCTTCAATTTTTCTGTCTGTGTAGATGGTGTAATCCCATAGAATGGTTACATCTTCTATTTCTGTAACCGGTGCTGGATGATGTTCATACCAGTGTTTGTTTACAGCTTTTCCATAATGTTTGCACATTGCCCAATGTAAATATTGCCCAACTCTATCGTGATGATTTTTATATTCATTTGGGGCAAGCACAGAACAGCCTGACATTAGGTGGTCTATTGTTTCTTGGTGTTTATCACAAAACCTGCATTTTGGATCCATATTATTATGCATAATATTTGCCTTGAAAGTTTCTAGTGAAAAGACTTTGGTCTTGTGCTGCAAGAATAAAGCCTTCAGTTTCAGACTTTAATCCAGATGCACGTAACCATCGATGAGTATTAACTTTGTCAACATTGGATTTATTGGCACGTTCTGGATATTGGCCATGCAGAGGTTTGTCTTGCCAGCGCTGTTTCATCTGTTCAAGAGCTTTATCTTTGGCTTTCATTTTCATATTTTTTGCCGCAATAGTTGATTCTTGGCTTCTGTTTTGCTTTTCTACAGAATCTACTAACTGTAAATCTTGTTTGTATTTACTGCCTTCTTTTATTATTGAATATTTTTTCTTTCTTTATTCATGTTGCCTTACTAATTGTATCATCCAATCCTTTGTTGTTTCTATGTATGTTAGTAAGCCAATAGTTGTTGTCTTGTATGACAATTCCAGCTGAATAAGACCTCTTCCACCTTCTTTACGGGGTATGTATAGACGGTCTACATCAGCCTTTGGATGATGCATCTTATGCTTAGAAAGAAGCTTTCTTGTTTTAGCATCCATTCGCCTGATGTCTTTTAGAGTCCAGTTTAAGATGTTAAAGCTATATTGGACAACTGGGACAGCAAGGCTATTAATGGCCATAACTCTGTTCTGTGAATTTAATTCAGTTTTTAATATCATTCGTAGCCTTCTATAGTACTCTTTACGCACTATTTCTTTCATTTTTTTATGGTGAATGTTTTCGCTCTCATTTACACCTAGGTATTTATAAGCTTCTTCTGGTTTCAATTCTTTTATTGTTACAGCAGGGTCTAAGCTAATTGAGGATGTTTCTTGTATTGATCCACGTAAAACTGTAGCTTTAGCACATTTATTCAAATTGAATTTAATTTCAATGTCTTCGCTGAAGCATTTTACAGTTTGCAGAAGACCTTCCAGCTCATTATCATTCTTAGCATATAACTTTAAGTCATCCATGTAAAATAGATGGCTTATTTTCTTTTGGCCTATTTTATAACCACACTCTGTCTTATTAAGTTGACTGGTTAGTGCTATTAATGATATGCAGAATAGTAAGGGAGATAAAGAATCACCTTGAAATATACCTCTTTTGATATTTATTTCATCAGACTTATAGGTTCCATTTATATGATTGAGGTAAAGGGTTGTTTTCCATATAGACATGCACTGTTTGATGATATTGATGATGACGGGCGATATCTTGTATATATTTAAAGTTTTTAAAATCCAGGAATGTGGCACACTATCGAATGCCTTTCGATAATCTATCCAGGCAGTACTAAGATTTTTCTTTGTACTGTAGCAGTTTTCCAGGATCATTTTGTTAATTAGCAATTGGTCTTTACAACCATAACAGCCACGTTTGCACCCTTTTTGTTCAAGCGGTATCATGTCATTTCTTTCTAAGAATAAATATGTCTGTTTTGTTAAAATAGATGTTAATAGTTTATATGTTGTCGGAAGACATGTAATTGGTCTGTAGTTTTTCGGGTTGTTTGTGTCACCATTCTTGGGTAGAAGAAATGTAATTCCTTTGGTCATCCATGCAGGAATTTTAGTGGGATCGTCAACCATTTCTTGAAGTTCTTTGGCTAGTTTTTTATGTGCTGCATTTAAATAATATAGCCAAAAGTTAGGAATTTTATCTATACCTGGGAATTTCCAATTGTGTGCTTTTTTTAGTGCAAATTTAACATCATCTTCTGTAATTCCAGACCATGTCTGTTCTGGTTTATTTTTCATTCATTCTATCTCTTACGCAATCCAATGTACTTCCTTGCTATGTTCTTTAGGGCAAGCCCATATCTTTTCCCAGAACTGTGTGACTTCTTCCATTCTGGGGGGGACTGTCACTTCAATTCTTTTTTTACCTATTTCCCTGTAAAATCTCTTTGTATCAGTCTGAAAAATCTTGTTTTGTCTGTAAAATCTTGCTCTTTTTTTCATAGCGTCTTATTCTTTGAGCCTTCAGTTGGATTTTTTGCTTTATTTTTTCTTTATTTGATAAGACGTCATTTTCATTCCTGATGTTATATTTTCTTTCGGCTCTTCTGCTTTTCCTAGTTCTTACATTTATTCCTCTACTTATTATTATTATTATTATTATTATTATTATTATTATTATTCTTATTATTATTATTACTATTGTTATTAAAAAGTTTTATGAAATGGTGTTATTGTTATAGTTAAGAATAATAATTAACACTTTTCCCCAGTTTTTTTAACATTCTTATCATGCTCGATATAAATATTATTGTCATAAAACCAAAACGATAGAAAATTAGAATGTACAAAATGAAGATAGTATTACCGTTAGAATTAATATAAAATATAAAAAGCTGACAATTCAATTCTTCTAGTGAATATACGTCCCCTAAATTTCCTGGCATGTATTTGAGAATGGCCTACTAAAAGTTGAAGCCAAGGTCATCTAATCGCTTGGAATAGAAATAGAGCTTCCTGTAAGAACTGACACTTTAAAACTAAGCCGCCTCGCTCTGTTTTTTTCCTCTGGATAAATCTAATCCATTCATTGTTGTGAGGGATTTGGTCTGAAGAGCGGTCTGTAAGAGCTCCACGAAATTAGCTAGTACCAATGGATTTATAAGCACATGTAATTTATTTTCACTCTCATTCTCTCTCTCTCTCTCTCTCTCTCTCTCTCTCTATATATATATATATATATATATATATATATATTGTTAAATATAGGAGACAATGAATGTCTATTATGTTTAATCATAAGCCGGTCTAAACGTCGTATTTTGGTTTTAATTTCAGTTGAAATCGTCGGTGATGGTGGGATGTTACTGTATTACCGCCTTAATAACCTCTCTAAAGATGGATGTTGTGGGCCGAAAGCTTAGAACCAAATTAATAAAAAATTATCCAAATGTTGGGGAATCTTTGTCTTTATTTTCAACTGAAATTAAAGCCAAAATACGACGTTTAGACCGGCTTATGATTAAACATAATAGACAGTCATTGTCTCTTATATTTAACAGTATATGTTTAGAAAATTATTTGCTGCCTCGATACACTAAATATATATATATATATATATATATATATATATATATATATATATATATATGTATGTGTGTGTGTGTGTGTGTGTATTCCGTTAAAAACTATCGATAAGAACACAAAAATTACGCTACAATCAAAACATAAGGATATAAAAAAACATCATCAGAAAAATTACATCCATGAAAAGGGCTAATAAAGTAGCTGAAAGGGCTTGGAAAGTAAATAATTATTGAACATTTTTACACTTCTGATCTACAGCAAAAAGGAAACATGTAAGAATACAGAAAAGTTACATAGGAGATAATAAAATCTTCCTTGTCGGTCGTTTTTAACGAAGCATTTTCAAAAGGAAGATTGCTGCCTATATATATATATATATGTATATGTATATATATCCAAACTTATTTATCAATGAAACTTTGTCTGTGTGTGTGAATGTTTGTGTGTGTGTGTGAGTGTGTGTGTGTGTGTGTGTGTGTGTGTGTGTGTGGTGTGCCACCGTTGCCTATAGACCCCGATAAATATCGAAAATCGATAATCAAAAATAGGGTTTTAGAAGCAGTGGTCTGATTTTAATAAACATAGACAAATACATAAGAAACGATATTCACAAATTTCAAGGTTGCAGTTCTTACAATCGTGCAGAAAATCGATAATATATATATATATATATATATATATATATATATATATATAAAAGAAGTTTGTGTGTGTGTTTGTTTAACTACCTGTATGTCTGCATTTTTATCAGCCGTTTTGTTTTAGTTTTTACTTCGGGTTTGGCTCTAAGTAGGTATAATTGTAGTTCTTAGTCTCGGCCATGATACCATTTACTCAGAGGACTTATTTAGCCTTCAAAAATCAGTTTACGACGCAAAAACTTATTTGATATCGATTCCAGGAAATCAAGATTTGACTTACATCCATTCATTTTTCTTTCAGTCTACGATTTCACTTTGACTGTAAACAACTATTGCTTTTTGGTCTTTCGTGCCAGCGTCGAAAAAGTCTGAGGTCCAGGACCATGGATTAGTTTTTAAGCTTTCATTTCACCCGAGCAACGCTAGGCTAAAATGCTAGTATATATATATATATATATATATATATATATTGGCAGAATTGTTAATGATAAACGGGACACAAAAATTACATGTAGAAGGGAAAACGGAAAACGTAATTTTTGTGTCCTGTTTATCATTAACAGTTTTGCCAACGAGCACATTTGATAATGTGTTGGCTGAAAGAATCCTAAGGTATTACATTATGACGTCAACTTTATTTAAGTTCATTTGTTATTTCTGAGGGTACAAGTCTTTGTTTATATATATATATATATATATATATATATATATATATATATATATATATAGCTTACGTCATATCACTTTGAATACACTGGTTCTCGCTCGAGGTTGAGCCTGGTCAGTACTTAGATTGGTAACCGCCGCTTAGGAATATCAGGTGCTGTAAGCGTTATTGACGGATGTGCGTTGTGGTGCAGTAGATGTCGGCTCGGAAGGGAAATCGGTGAGCCGAGTTCCAATTCCAGTCGAATACTTTGCATTCAATTACGCACCCTTGGGAAAAGTATTAATCCGTCCCTTCCCTTCAGTTATGGGTTAAATAACTGAGGTCTATTGTTCATGCGATCTGTGGCAGACTTCTGCACACTTTGTTATTTATCTATTGTTTGTTATCAGCACTTCCAAAAAGCGTGGATGGTGCTACACAAGCTTTCACCACTTTAAACAATTCTTTGTGTGTCAGTCTAACTGCGTTAGACACTCATACGTCGAAATCGACGGGAGAGTCCATAAAATAATAATAATAATATTAATAATAATAATAATAATAATATATATATATATATATATATATATATATATATATATATATATCGGAAACAAAATAATTCAGGTTGATACAGAGACCACAGACTCATAATTCTAATAGATTGTCGCAGTAAAACTACGGAAAACATAAGAACACAAATTATAAATTATAAAGACCTTTAACACTCTTGGGTTTACAAGAGACATAAAAATAAATGTAAAAATAATAAATTTCCTAGAAATAACAATCAATTCAAGCGGCATCCCATACAAACCATACAGAAAAGAAAACAACCTCCTCGTATATACAGTACTGTGCAAAAGTATTAGGACAAGAACTATTTTAACTTTTATGAGGCATCAAAATAAAGTTTAAATTCCTCCCTGTTCTAACACTTTTGCACACTACTGGTAGCGTACAAAAGTATTAGGACAGGGGTAATTTTCCTAAAAAGCTCACTGAAATTCAAATACAGGATGAAAAGCCAAACCTTTGTAAGCATGATTTAACTAAAAAGGAAGAAGGAAGGCTTCGGAATTTGAATTGGCCTCTGCAAACCTATGATCTCAATCGTATTGAACATCTATGAGATATTTTGGATAAAAGAAGTTGATAGATCTAAAGTTATATTCTTAAGAAACACTCTTCAAACAAATACAAGCTGCTTGGCAGGTGATAGCATTACAAACATTGAAGAAGCTTGTGATGTCAATCCCTGACTGTGATCAAAGCAAAAGGCAATTATACTAAATATTAAATTTATTTTGTAACAAGTATTTTTTTCTTGGTAAAGTATTTGTTGAGTAAATCAAATAAAATTCAGTCAGTTAAGTGCCATACGTGATACACGCTTGGGCGATCATTTCTCGAAAGAGACATGACTGACAGAGCAGAATATTATCCCGCAGTAGGTTCCCATTGCCTTCTGCGGTAGACTGGTTGCCGACCAAGGCTATAGAACCCAATCTGTCCTGTTATTTGACTCATAGGTAAAGAGAAAAGAAATCTATTATATTATTATGAAGTAATTAATGGGGGAACGGTTTCCTATAGTTATGAAGTAATAAACTGATTCCCCACTTTATGACCAATATAAGCCTTAATCATTATTCCAGCTATTATATTCAGACAGTCAGTTAAGTACCATACGTGATACACGCTCTGGGAATCATGTCTCGAAAGAGACATGACTGACTGGGCAGAAGATTATCCCGCAGTAGGTTGCCATTGCTTTCTGCGGTAGACTGGTTGCCGACCAAGGCTATAGAACCCAATCTGTCCTGTTATTTAACCCATAATTGGAAGGAATAGACGGATTAATACCTTTCCCAAGGGTATTTGCGCGTAAGTGAAGGCAATGGATTCAACTGGAATTCGAACTCGGTTTCGCGATTTCTAGTTACTTTGATTAAATTGTTTATTTTTTGTCCATATGACTCATAAAAGATAAAATAGTTCCTGTCCTAATACTTTTGCGCAGTACTGTATATATATATATATATATATATAAAGAAAAATTACAATCACTCTCTAAGAATATTCAAATACACATGCATATCTGCAAACAATAGACTATGTATGAACTCAAGTAACAAAAATATTAACTCAAAACAAGAAACATCTGTCAGCAGTAAAAAGTAGACGATATTCAAATAAACTTCAATACACAAAAAAGAGGAACCAAATAAAATCAATAGAAAAAGTAAAATAATCAGATTTACAACCACAATGTAAAAACAAAACAAGAAAAATATCTAAACTTATTTATAAATGGAACTTTGTCTGGGTGTGTGTTTGTGTTTCTGTGTGTTAGTTACCTATAGACTCCGAAACGGCTGAACCGATTTTCATGAAAATTTACACAGTTGTACTATAAGCGTCTGCGAGTGTTCTTACCTAGGGTTTATGCCGAGGTACCCCCGATAAATGACGAAAATCGATAATCGAAAAAATCGGGTTATAGAAGGAGTGGTCCGATTTTATCAAATTTGATACACTCATAGACAAATACATAAGAAACCATATTCAGAAATTTCAAAATTGCAGTTCTTACAATAGTGCATAAAATCGATAATATATATATATATATATATATATATATATATATATATATATATATATATATATATATATATATATATATATAAAAGGCAAGATGTTTGTGTGTGTATCTGTTTATCTGTCTGTATGTCCTTTATACAAATCCACAATTTTATCCGATTCTCACCAAACTTCACAGAAATATTCTTTATGCTATGCTGAGTCTGACCTCCAGGACCATGGATTCGTTTTAAAGCTTTCATTACACCCGAGCAACGCCGGCTATACTGCTAGTATACATAAAACACGTATGAGAAAAAAGTTAAAAATTCTTAGCCTCTCTTTCGTTTATGCGCATGCGTAGTTGCACCAAATTAGGCACTTACTACGATGAGTCTAAATATCAAAACGCGTCACAGGAAAAAAAAAAAACTTTTCCCGATTTTTACCTTTTTCATAAAATACTTTTTTATATATATATCTATTTAAAACGAAAAGCAGCAAATATGATTTTTTTTATTAACGTTTTGCTGTGCTGTCTCGTGCAACATTTTATCGCCTTTAAATAACGAATTGGTTAAATGGCTTTGTCATAACAAGATCCGTGATGAAACATTTTACTCCTTATAAGACCCAAATAAATCTCGATGACTCTCTAACTTTCGATCATAATAGTATCACTTCCCCTGTCCACACTCCACCCACACTCCACCCATGTCTATTGAACAGGGGAAAAGGCTCATCTCTTGTTTCCTGTTTAGGATATAGTTTCCGGCTTTCTCTTTTCCAATCTTTTCACTCTTACGTAGCCCTCTGCACATCAGTGGCATTACCGCCTTGCTCGGGGTGATATGATTAAAAAAAATAAGCTGGGAATGATAAACCGTTTCTGGAATTCACAGAGAAGTAATCTAATCTGTCCCTGTTTTGGGACTGAATTAGAAATAGGCTAATTCTGTCAGTTCGATGCTAGACAGTCTTCACGTCATTTCTAATTTCGAGTAAGGCTAAATTTTCTCGGTGCGTCTCCACTTTACGCCAACAAAGCAAATAAAAATAAAAAAGTAATTGTTGGATAGGAAATTAAGAATTAAAATCTATCTTCTTCTTCGCTTTTAAAAATATATAACATCAGATCGTAAAATATGTCTGTTGTTAATCTATTTTGTTAATCTCCGGAATTTACTTAACGATGACTGTTTTATACTTATTTATATTAACACTTCAGATCAGAGATGGATGTTCCGAAAGATTAAAAAATTGTTTTTATAAGGCTTGATTTGGCTTCGTTTAGACTATGAAATCATTCGTAGTCGAGTGGTCTAAGACGCATCAGATAAAATTGTTAAGCGTCGCAGATTCGAATATTTTTGTATGAGACACATTTTCCTCATAATTTTTTTTTAAAACATATTCATACTGGTAACGTTATATATATAAATTTACTTTTTAATTTAAAAACAGAGTATCTATTCAAATATTAAAATTTGAATAGATACATAAATTCAAATATGTCGGTTGTTAAACCATTTTGTAACACTCCGGAACTTTCCGTATAATTATTTTTATGTTTTGTTTTATTATTTCATACCAAACAATGTGAGGAAATCCACCATTACACTTTACAGGGAGTGAAAGTGAGGGAAAGCAACTCAGTATAGGAAGGATTGAGAAAAGGACAAATTATGAATGGGATTTAAGAATATGGTGGGTGATTGTGGTTGCATTTAAATTTTTGAAGATTGTCGCTTCATGGGCCAAACAAAGCAGCAACAAAGAGCTTTAGAATGTAAACAAAAACAAACCTAATATTTAATGTCAAGAACAGGCAGTTGAATTTGTGGTGGGTATAATGAGGAGGGAGGGTTTGGAAAATCTAATACTGGCAAGACAAAATGAAAGAAACAGGAATGTAGAAAAACAGCGCAACACAGGTCTCCAGCAAACGCAACAAAGTATTGGGTCTGGGAAAAAAAACCCAAAAAACAAAACATATGTGCTACAATGGACAGGAATATGTCAAAGACTATGATCGCCTACGTCATGAATGAACACGGATAATAACTGAAGTAAAGATTACCAAGAAAGGAAGTAAATCGAAAGGATTTCCAGAGGCGGGAAGTGCGAGAAAAGAAACTATTGAAATAGAAGTTGTTGTTTCATTTAGCTATATCAACAGTAAACGGGTGGGACCTAGCTACCAGCCTAGTAGGACGCTTAAATTCAGATAGTTTGAAGCACCAGAGAATATTATTATTATTTCTTTTTAATCATTTCACCCCGAGCAAGGCGTAAATGCCACTGATGTGCGGGGGGCTACATAACTGAAAGAAAATTAATTAGAGGAGGGAGAAGAGGATTACAAACCAATTAGGAAGAAGCAATCGAAAGATGAAAATGCAGGTGTGATGACAGTTGCAAGGGGGGAGAGAAAGGGAAGGATATACGGGGTGGGGGAAGGGCTAGAGTCAAGTGGTTAATAGATGAGTATTGACATTGCATTTAAATTTCTGGAGGTTGTAGCCGTCAGGAAAGCAAGAATATGGGAGCGAGTTCCACAGGCGTGAAGTGCAAGAGAAGAAGCCGCAGGAGTAGAATTGTCGTCTGCATTTGGCTAACCTAACTGTGAATGGGTGGGACCCAGTTGCCTTTCTGGTTACACGAGTAAACACCTATAGAGGAGGCACCAGTGACTTAAGTTCATCTGAGCAGAAGCCATGAAAGTACTTATAGAACAGACAAAGAGAGGCCACATCTCGTCGGAGGGGAAGTGGTTGTAGTCGAGCCGCCAAGTCAGCAACTATCACGTTACTAACTCTCCTTTGGAGCCTGTCGAGAACACTGAGGTGAGCGGCAGGGGCGCCTGACCATAAATGGCAGCAGTACTCCATGCAGGGTCGAATGGTAGACTTGTATATTTGCAGGATGGATTCAGGCGGAAAGAACGTCCTGGATCGACACAGTGACCCAACCTTCTTAGCAGTGGATTTAGCTAGGGATTCGATGTAGAGGTTCCATTTGAGATCAGAAGAGAGGGTAAGGCCGAGGAGGCGCAGTGTATTACACTCATGGAGAATCGCTTGGTCCATGCTTATGGGAGGCAGGAGAGGTTACCTGTGATGGTTGACAGACAACAGCTTGGTCTAGGACGCATTGAAGTTAACAAGTATATTGAAGCAAATATGAAGAAATGCGATTTTTTTGTTTAGAAATTCTTACTACATAAATAGCCTGTGTCAGACTGTCGGCATGTGTATAGCATTCCCCCGTACCTAATCATTCCACTTAGCTGACTAACAACTACCATTGTCTCGCATCAGTAAGAAACCTGGCGAGGCTGACAAACATAACCTCGCTGCTGAACTTGAGAAGAACCTCCTCTCAGTGGTGGATTGGGGTAAGGCTATTTACCCTACTCCCCGACTGGATCGAGATGTGACCCAAGGTCTTTTTTAAGGTGAGGACCCGACCGCATACGGACGGGCACAGAGACAAAAATTCCACAGTCACCTCAACCGCCGGTTGAGCTGGCTCCGGTGACGAACACTGGGTCTACACCTCTGTTACAATGGTGGTGCGGCCGTGAGACACTTTTATCCGGGACCGGGCATCTGTTCAGTGTAATTTTTCTCAGTTGCATTCCTGTCCTCACGGACGGAGTTACAACTGAGCCGCACTCTGTCTTCGAGGACAGAGACGCAACTGAAAGATGATTTGGGTCCCTACCCGACACAAAAATGTGCCAGGTAAATAAAAGTGTTTTGGAGTAAGGAGTAGCTTGTAAATTTCAACGCTTCTAAAACGAAACTCTTATCTGTCAACCCTCACCAGTAATCCCTCCTGCCACCCATAAGCATGGACCAAGCAAATCTCCCTGAAACAATACACTGCGCCTCCTCAGCCTTACTCTATCCTCCAACCTCAAGTGGAATAATTACATTGAATCAAAAGCTAAATCCACTGCTGTGTCGGGCGAGGAAGTTTTCTCCGCCTGAATCCATTTTACAAATATACAAATCAACAATCCGACCGCGCATGGAAAACTGTTGTCATATCTGGTCAGGCACCCCTGCTGTTCGTCTCAGTATTCTCGAGAGGCTCCAGAGGAGAATCTGCAATCTGATTGGTCCCGACCTGGCAGCTCGACTCCAGCTACTTTCTCATCGTCAGGATGTGGCTTCCCTCTGTCTCTTCTATAAATACTATCATGGTTTCTGCTCCGACGAACTTGGATCCCTGATGCCTCCTCCACAATAATTTAATTGGGCAACCAGACTGGCAATAAGGTCTCACCATTTTATAGTTAGATCAACCAAATTCTATTCCATCAGCTTCTTTTCTCGCGCTTCCCACCTGTGGAACTCCCGTCCACATACTTGCTTTCCTGACAGCTATAACCTCCAGGAATTTAAATGCAAAGTCAATTCCCATCTCTTATTCACTTGACTCCAGCCCATTCTACATCACCCCGTGTATCTTGTTCTTTTCTTTTCCCTCTACCTTCACAACTGTCTTCACTCCTGTGTTCACATCCTTCTCTTGCCCTTTCTCTTTCACCCCCTTGTAGCTGGCTCGTCTTTGTCTTCACTCTCCTCCTGCCTAATACTTAACCTCTATTATGTAATTCCAGCCCATTCTACATCACCCCGTGTATCTTGTTCTTTTCCTTTCTCTCTACCTTCACAACCGTCTTCACTCCTGTGTTCACATCATCCTTTTGCCCTTTCTCTTTCAACCTCTGTAGTTGGTTTGTCTTTGTCTTCTCACTTCTCCTGCCTAATACTTCTATGCAACCCTCTGCGCATCAGTGGCATTAACGCTTTGCTTGGGGTGAAATGATTAATAAATAAATAAATAAATAAATAAATAAATTAGCCGCAGGGTTTATGTCTGTCACATCAAGCGTCATGCTGTATGAACTCTCACCTTCATTCAGCCTTGAGCCAAGGACAAGAACCATTCAATAAAATGTCTTACTCTGATCACATACTGCGAAGTGATTACAGTTTACGGGAACACCCAGAGGTCGTTCAAAATACATGTGGTAGGACGATACAGAAGACACAGACACAGATATGAGTACGACTGATGTCAATATTGGCCAGCAGTCAGTCAGTTAAGTGTCTTAAGTCATACACGCTTGGGCGATCATGTCTCAAAAGAGACATGACTTACTAGGCAGAAGATTGTCCCGCAGTATGTTGACATTAGATTGATTGCCAGCCAAGGCTAATAAACCAAATCTGTCCTGTTATTTAACCCATAACTGGAAGGAAGAGACGAATTAATACCTTTCCCAAGGATATTTGTGCGAAAGTGAATGTAAGGAATTCAAATGGAATTCGAACTCGTCTCCCCGATTTGTCGTTCCGAGCCAATATCCATTGCACCACAACGTACATCCAATATTGTGATACACATGCTTTATGTCAGAGACTCAATGATGATAGGACATTCTGCTTAACCTTTTAAGACAGGAAATGAAAAAGTTGTTGTGAAACGAGACAAACCATCGTTAAATTGGGATAGAATTTCGAATATTTAATTTATTTATTGAAAGACAACGTACCATCAACAGAGCTAGATTCATATCTAAGTGTATGCAAATTAGTTAGAAATTAAATCATGCGGTTTTAAAATATCGAATATCATACTTATAATATCCTAATATCATATAATATCATAATTATGTCATAATAGCATACTATAAGATCATAATGTCCTACAAGACCATGCCTAAAATATCATATCATAATAACATAGTATCATATCATACTATAATATCATACCAATAATATCATATCATAATCTACCATAACTATAATAGCATAACATATCATAATAACATACAATATCATACTTGTAATATCATATCATACTAAACTCAACTGTAATATCATAACTCTAATATATCATACCATGTATTAACTATCATACTATATTATACCTATAATATCATAATATCATACTATAATATTAAATTACAATATCATGCCTATAATATGATAATGAATACTTTATGAAAGTATGCTTTACAGCAGAGTTTTGCAATTTGATTGAAGCATTGTGTATATTAGGTGTATGGGTAGGTTTTGAAGGCTATCACAATGCATTTAGAAAAATAAAGGAAGACAATGAAGGTGTTGGGTATTACCTATTTATTAATCATTAATATTACGAGATCCTAGTGTCATCTTCAGAATGGTAGGAGAGCTTAATTTTACTTCCGCTCGTGGTCCGTGCCTTTCATCGAATGGTCATCTTTCGCTGCTACTGCTACCATTAATTGTAGTGCGTGTGTATGTGTGTGTGTGCGTGTGTGTCATGTGTATGTGCTTGTAAGAGTGATTGTATATGTATGTGCTTGTGTATTTATGGTTTATATATGTGTGCGTTGACCGATAGCAGAATTTGGCTTTTTCGCATCTTTTTTTCAATCCCTGTAAAGAGTACTGGTGGATTTCCTCACATTGGTTGGTGTGAATTGACAAAGCAAAATCATAAAAATAATTTTACAGAAGGTTCCGGCGAATTACGAAATGCTTTAACAACCGACATATTTGAATTTTTTTTTAAATGATTTTTGATAGATACTCGTATCTGAATAGATACTCTGTTTTTAAATCAAAAAGTAAATTTATATATATAACGTTACCAGTCTGAATATGTTTTAAGAAAATTTTGCTAGAAAAATGTGTCCCATACAACAAGATTCGAAACTGCGACGCTTAACAATTTTATCTGATGCGTCTTAGAACACTCGACTACGAATGATTTCATAGTCTAAACGAAGCCAAATCAAGCCTTATAAAAACAAATTTTTAATCTTTCGGAACATCCATCTCTGATCTGAAGTGTTAATGTAAATAAGTATAAAACAGTCATCGTTAAGGAAAGTTCCAGAGATTAACAAAATAGATTAACAACAGACATATTTCAATTTACTTGTTTTAAACTTATGTATAATAAATGTTCATATTCCGGTCGATTTTTTTTAATCATATCACCCCAAGCAAGGCGATAACGCCACTGACGCGTAAGGGGCTATGTAAGAGCAAACCGAATGGAAAAGTGAAAGCCGGAAACCACATCCTAAACAGGGAACAAGGGATGAGCCTCTTCACCTGT
The DNA here is from genome assembly GCA_037127315.1 of Ascarosepion bandense. Taxonomy (NCBI): domain Eukaryota; kingdom Metazoa; phylum Mollusca; class Cephalopoda; order Sepiida; family Sepiidae; genus Ascarosepion; species Ascarosepion bandense. The sequence goes on along the minus strand of JBBBDQ010001658.1, from coordinate 1,601,117 downwards.
TCAATAGACGTGGGTGGAGTGTGAACCGGGCGATAGTTTAGTCTATCTACTCCATTTGAAAAAAATTAAAAAAAGAAAAGAGTGAAAAATTGGAAAAGAGAAAACCGGAAACCGCATTTTAAACAGGGAACAAGGGCTGAGCCTCTTCTCCTGTTCAATAGGCCTGGGTAGAGTGTAAACCGGGCGATAATGAAACAGTATATATATATATATATATATATATATATATATATATATATATATATATGCAGTCAACCAGACCAAATGGAGAGGAACCATAGCTCAAATAACTGATATAAATCGCTATGAGAGGCGTGTTCGCAGGAAGCAAAATGACAGCTCCAACAGACCAGAAACAAAACATTAATGCGGCCTATGCAACAAAGACTCTCACTTCCACATCGGTTTCTACAGTCACGGACGACGATACTCCAGCCAAGCAGCAAATAAATAAAAATAACTGGAATATAAACTGTCAGTTGAGTGTCATACGTGAAACACGATTGGGCGATCATGTCTCGAAAGAGACATGAGTGACTGGGCTGAATTTTAACTCGCAGTAGGTTGCCATTGCTTTCTACGGTAAATTGGTTGCCAGTCAAAGCTATAGAACCCAATCTACCCTGTTATTTAACCTATAACTGGAGGAAAGTCACGGATTAATAGCTTTCCCAAGGGTATTTACGCGTAAGTGAATCCAATGAATTCAACTGGAATTTGAACTCGGCGCCTCGTTTTCTCATTCCAAGCCGATATCCACTACACCACGGACAAGTAGCATAAATGATATATAGACCTAAGGATCAGCAGAATGGAACGATACAAAATAACTAATCACATGAAGTTAGCTCGAAAATAGATATTCCTTTTGACCCAACCTAATGTTTTCAGCACTTGTTTCTTTTTCTAATTACGCCAAAAACATGGCGCGTCTCATAAATTTATAATTCCTTGGCGAAAATACAAAGACAAAAATATTGATTCCTGTAAGTGTCTATGATGTTGGCAAACGGTTATGAATTATCGAATTTTCTTTGAGAATTCCGGTCCCACGAAGACTTCTGACAAAGTTCGAGGAAAGAAGTAAAATTCTACTTGTCATACATTACCGGCCATAATTATTAGGCAACCCCAGTTTTTTAAAAAAAGTTATGTATTTCATAATATTTTTAGTATTTATTGCCGAACGAAAATAGAATGGTTCTTTTGTTACTATTCGGTAAGTTAAGTGCCATACGTGAAACACGCTTGGGTCGATCATGTCTCGAAAGAGACATGACTGACTGGGCAGAAGATTATCCAGCAGTAGATTGCCATTGCTTTCTGCGGTAGTCTGGTTGCCAGCCAAGGCTATAGAACCCAATCTGTCCTGTTATTTGTCTCATAGCTACAGGGAGAAGAGATGTTTTATATTAATACGCAGGAATTAGTGGGGGATCAGTATATCACTTCATAACAATAGAAAACCGATCCCTTACTTTACGACCTGTGGAAGCCTCGATCATGATTCCAAATATTATTTTGAACAGAACTTTATCGCTACATATATCAGTCAGTTAAGTGTCATACGTGATACACGCTTGGGAGAGCATGTCTCTGACTGGGCAGAAGATTATCCCGCAGTAGATTGCCATTGCTTTCTGCGGTAGTCTGGTTGCCAGCCAAGGCTATAGAACTCAAATCCTACCTGTTATTTAACCCATGACTGGAACGAAGAGACGGATTAATACCTTTCCCAAAGGTATTTGCGCGTAAGTGAATGCAATGAATTCAACTGGAATTCGAACTCGGCTCTCCGATTTCTCGTTCCGAGCTGATATACACTGCACCAGAACGCACATCCGCATTGTTACTATTACTTTACAAAATTTTACAAGGCAAAGAAGCAAAGATGAACTCGTTCGAATCGCCCTAAATTTTCTTTATTCTTTCATTGATGAAAGTGCAATATTGGTAATTATTAAATATTTATAAATTCATTTGATGCACATGTTATTTTGCAGTATTAACAAAGGAACCATTCTATTTTCTTTTACAATTATTCACTTTGCAATAAATAGTAAAAAAATAGTATAAAATACATCATTTTTTTAAATAAATATTTTTAAGTAGATAATTCTAAACGAAAATAGAACGGTTTTTTTACTTTGCAAAATTTACAAGGCAAGGAAGCAAAGATGAACTTGTCCGAATCACTCTAAATTCTCTTCTTTCATTCATTGATGAAACTGAAATATAGGTAATTATTAAATATTTATAAATTCATTGATGCACATGTTATTGTGCAATATTAACAAAAGAACCATTGAACAAGTCAGAGTGTATGGTGTCAATTTGATAAGAGTACAGAGGATGCGGAAGAATTTGGATGAGTTTAGTCGTGATTACGAAGGTACAAAACCTCACAAAACTCACTCTGATCGCTCTGATGAAAAAAGAACTTCTGAATATGATAGTCAGGGCTTCAGACTCCACACGGAGGCTAACATTAAATGCCTTAAAGAGATAGTGCTGCTCAGTGTAAAGTGAGTTTTGGTTTGGTTTGGTTTAAATTTAACGACCCATCAACTATTTTGGTCATTTAAGGGTCAGTCTCTGAATATTGGGATCACATATTTTTTAATATGGTTCAATTGTCTTAAAGTTTTGTCATTCAATAAAGTTTTGTTGGTAACATTTTTGATTCAATAAAGTTTTGTTGGTAAAATTTTTAAATTCAATAAAGTTTCGTTGGTAACGTTTTTTATTCAATAAAGTTTTGTTGGTAACATTTTTCCTTCAATAAAGTTTTGTTGGTAAAGTTTTTCATTCAGTAAAGATTTGTTGGTAAGATTTTTCATTCTCAAAAGTTTTGTTGATAAATACTTTCATAGCATTTGGACACCGATTTGGGGGTCAACTATTTACCCATAGCTGGGACGCTAACAGGTGCTATCACTCCGGGTCAGGGTGGACCTGGGGACAACAGTAATTAAGAGGTGTTTCCATGCTCCTCACAACCTCCCAATTAGAGACCTTGCTGCCGGATGCAGTTTGCCGTCAAACCCAGAACCGTGTCAAGTGTGTGCATGCTGGAAGACCCTATGTCTGGCAACATAACTTTACACCATACCAAACAAGCAAGAAATATTTACTATCAGAATTTTTGTGACAACATTACCCCTTACACTTAGACACCTAATTACTCAGAAAGCGAACGCATTGGCCATTATGAATAGAGCGAAGTTGAGCGTGAGACTGACAATATCCTTGTAAAATCAAAGATGAACTGAAGACTTTTATGGCAGCATTCAGCAATTTAAACACGGAGATCTTCCAGAAAATATGCAGGAAATTCCAAAGTCGTCTGCTGGCCGTGGTTAAAGCAAATGGCGATTTTACTGAAGAGATTTACGCTTTAGTATCTATCTAAACTTATTTATAAATGGAACTTTGTCTGTGTGTGTCTGTGTGTGTGTGAGCGTGTCCGTCACCTATAGACTCCAAAACAGCTGAACCGATTTTCTTGAAAATTTAAACAGTTGTACTATAAGCGTCTGCAAGTGTTCTTAGCTAGGCTTTGTGTCGAGGTACCCCTGATAAATATTGAAAATCGATGACCGAAAAAATCGGGTTATAAAAGGATTAGTCTGATTTTAATCAAATTAGATACACTCATAGACAAAAACACAAGAAACGATATTCAGAAGTTTCAAGGTTGCAGTTCTTAAAATAGTGCAGAAAATGTGATATCGATATCAGGAAATCAAAATTTGAGTTACATCCATTCATTTTTCTTTCAGTCTACGGTTTCGCTTTAACTGGAAACAACTTTTGCTTTTTTCGAGCCAACGTCCAAAGAGTCTGAGCTCCAAGACCATGGATTAGTTTTAAAGCTTTCATTACACCCGAGCAACGCCGGGCTATACTGCTATTTTTAATATATTTTTGTGTCATTTTGGTCAAGATATCGGTTGAAATAGATGTACGTGTTTTTTTTTCAGTTTTTCGTAATTAAGACAATTTATCCATCGCCATCTGTATTCTTATATGAACTTTTCTACTTGTTTTGTTGTGAGACCATCCCCCAAATTTTGTAAAAGCTTTTTTATATACTCTGATTGAAACGTTTAAAGTTCATTGTCAATTATTGTGCTATATTTACACGGTAACTATTAAACAAGTTTGTAAATACATTATTGCCAGTTTGATAAAGAATGATGAGGTTTTGTTCAAAATCATCTCTGTTTTTTGAATGCCTATGTCATCAATTGACCAACCTCACTAATAGTATACTGTAGGGTTTCCCATTAAGATCAATCGAAGTAGTCAGTAAATAAAACAGTGTTATTGCTAAAAATTTATTGATTTCACTATTGGATCATATTGTTTGAGTCATGGCAATTATGGCTTGAATTAAATGCTATAGATATCAAAACTTGTGGTTCCAATAGGACAGTGGCACATGCCACACAGCTAATGCAACAATGGCTTTATTGAATGAGTAGTTCCTAGGTCGCATCGTCTCTTTAAACAGTGATGTCAATTGGCCACCACCATCGAGCGACTTGACACCCTTACTTTTCTTTCTTTTGGGGTTCATTTAAAAGTAAGGTCTATGCCGATAAGCTAACAACAATTCAGCAGCTAAAGGGTGAGATAATTAGGCATATTTGTGAGACGGGGGAGAAACTATGCAGTGACGTCATAAAGATTTGACTATCATTAGCATCATAGAGTTCTTTCAGGAAATAGGCGATCATGGATTTTCACTTACTCCTATCTCTTGTCGTTTTTAACATTTTCCTTTTAAGTATCTCTCCCAAACATCACTCTACCATCCATTTGCTGAAGCCCATTAAGAATGTCCCACGCCCTTTCTCCTTTCTCTCTTTCCCTTTATACTTCCTGTGAGTATAAGATTCTCCAAGCCCTCCCGTATTTTATTACGTGTCCCAGAAACCTTAGCTGTCTCTTCCTAATGCCAAATATATGTTTCTTTTTTATTTTTGCTTGCAACCTCTCCAAAACCTTGTCGTTTCTTACATAATCGGTCCATTGTATCCTCATCATCCTTCTGTAGAACCACATTTCTATTGCTTAGAGTTTCTTCATCATCTTTGAGGAGATTGTCTAGCATTCGCTGCTATATAGAAGCATTCCAGTCACTTAGTTCTTTGTTTCCAAAGAAATTTTCTTTTCTCTCAAAGCACTACTTGACCAAGACAATGCGTCTTCGAATTTCAATGTCAAACTTTCCATGCTCTGTCAGGACATTTCCTAGGTATTTTAATGCTTGTACCAGTTTGATCTTAGCATCCTCGACCTGTAGTTAGTCTTTTTGGGGTCCTCTTTAAGTCTCACTCTTTCAGGGTTTCTGTCGTAACTTTTTCGTCTTGGGAATGCTAATTGCCAGACTGGTTAGTATTGTTGTCATGATACATTTCTTCTTTGTTCGCTTAGTTTACAAGCGATCACGGCTCTCGAGAAGTTTCTATTCTATAATTTGTAGCTCTAAGATATTTTTAATTCTTTACTTCTTCCTGTTTTGACATACAGTCATTCGTTAATGCATTCTGCTCTTCCTGACTCCACTAAGTCTTGTGTGTTTCACAATATCTATTTTGCCTATTATGTTACCAGAAATATTTTTTTCTTAATCATTTTCCCCCGAATAAGAAAGGACAACCATTAATGCCCATGGGTAAACCTGAGAGTGTTATGGGACCTACCCATTTTGGACTATAATGAACTCTTCCTATTATTAGAAAGACTGGAGGAATATGCCTCTCGAAGTAGAGTTGAGTTGGGTTGCTTCACCCCGGTCTAATACTTGGCAGTCTTTCTTTTTTTCCGTTTAATATATATGTTTCGCTAATTCTCTAGTTCGAGTTTTCTTCTGGACCTATTCTGGGTCCTCAACAGTGAGAGAAAAACTGTTTGTGGTAAAAAAAAGGGATAAAAGATGGATAGAACGCGAAGAGATAAAAGATGGCAGTTAACCTCGTTTTTGAATGTCCTGAAATTTTAGGTATCAGAGAAACAAATAAATAGATTGGACTTCCACACGCTTCATGTGCGTAAAACAAAAATGCTCGGGTCGAATTGGCGTTGAAATTTAACTAATTCAACGATAAGAGGGTGCTAGTTTGATGCCAATGTAGCAGCACACTGAACAAATCTCGTCAGAGTAGTTGCCATGAAAGTGTTTGTATAAAAATCAGAGAGAAACAACATCACCTCGATAAGAAAGTGACTGAAGTCGAGATTTCAAGTTAAGGTCGATTAATTTGCGAGATCAATGACAGGATTACTCTATCAGATATCGTAACAGTATCTAATGAACGGACTAATGGTAGATTTATAAATGTGCAAAATAGATTTAGATGTGAAAACTTTCTGGCCCTACACAATGAGCCAACTTTCCTATCAGTAGATACAGCTATAGAATCGATGTAGTCCTTCCACTTCAGATCAATTGAAAATGTTAGTCCAAGGAGGTGCAGTGTGTTTCCCTGCAAGATATTGGCGTCATGCTATTCTGATGACTGGTAGGAAGGATTCTATCTGGTTGTTAAAGATGAACAGTTTAATTATGGATGCATTAAAATTTACGAGCCATTTCCTATCTCTGACCATCACTGATTAGAGGTTCTTTTCATGAGTAGCAGCAGTCTTCTCAGATCTATTATTGAGATGGGAGTAAATGGTGGTGCCATCTACATAATGATTACTTGGGAACTGATGACATAAGAAATATCATTAATGAAGATCAAAAAATGCGTAGGACCTAGGATAGAGCTCTGAGGGACGCACGCGATTATGTGAAAGCATCTGAAAGATTGCCCTTTTTATTGAGATATTGAGACTCAAACTAAAGCAAGAATAACTGACTGGAACACAAATAAAATTGATGGACAATCATTCTATATGGCAGTGATTACCGAACAATCTCCTCACATAGAAAGGAGAGACTTGAAATGTGGTTCTACAGAAGAATGTGGAGAAAATGGAGTAGCGAACGATAAAGTCTGAGAGAAAAGAGAAGCAAAAAGAACACTTATATTTAACCAAGCACAGAAATGGATATAAATATGGGAACCAGTAATACGGAATGTGGGAAAAAATCATTAGCGTCAAAGACTGCAGGCAAGGCATTGGAATGATAATTGTCAGACTGTTTAGGAATGTTGTCATGTTAATTCGATAAATTTCTTTTTTCGCTTAGTTCATAAGCGATCACGGCTCTCGAGAAGTTTCTATTCTATAATTTGTAGCTCTAAGATATTTTTAATTCTTTATTTCTTCCTGTTTTGACATGAATTTATGCAGTCATTCGTTAATGCATTCTGCTCTTCCTGACTCCACTAAGTCTTGTGTGTTTCACAATATCTATTTTGCCTATTATGTTACCAGAAATATTTTTTTCTTAATCATTTTCCCCCGAATAAGAAAGGACAACCATTAATGCCCATGGGTAAACCTGAGAGTGTTATGGGACCTACCCATTTTGGACTATAATGAACTCTTCCTATTATTAGAAAGACTGGGGGTATATGCCTCTCGGAGTAGAGTTGAGTTAGGTTGAGTAACCCCTGTCTAATACTTGGCATTCAGACTGATTTGTTTTCCGTTTAATATATATGTTTCGCTAATTCTCTAGTTCGAGTTTTCTTCTGGACCTATTCTGGGTCCACATCAGAGTGAAAAAAACTGTGTGTTAAAAAAAGTGTTAAAAAATGGATGAAATTCGAAAAGATAGAAGATGGCAGTTAACTTCGTTTTTAAACGTCCTGAAATGGTAGCTATCAGAGAAACAAACAAATAGATTGTTCCACACGCTTCATGTGCGTAAGACAGAAATGCTCGGGACGGATTGGCGTTGAAATTTAACTAATTCAACGATAAGTGGGTTCTAGCTTAATGTCAATGTAGCAGCACGCTGAACAAATCTCGTCAGAGTAGTTACCATGAAAATATTTGTATAAAAATCAGTGAGAAACAACATCACCTCGATAAGGAAGTGACTGAAGTCGAGATGTTAAGTTAAGGTCGATTAATTTGCAAGATGAATGGCAAGAAGACTCTATCAGATATCGTAATAGTATCCAATGAACGCACTAATGGTAGATTTATGAATGTGCAAGATAAATTTAGATGTGAAAACTTTCTGGCCATACACAATGAGACAACTTTCTTATCAGTAGATACAGCTATAGAATCGATGTAGTCCTTCCACTTCAGATCAATTGAAAATGTGAATCCTAGGAGGTGCAGTGTGTTTCTCTGCAAGATATTGGCGTCATGCCATTCTGATGACTGGTAGGAAGGATTCTCTCTGGTTGTTAAAGATGAACAGTTTAGTTCTGGCTGCATTAAAATTTACGAGCCATTTCCTACCTCTAACCATCACTGATTAGGGGTTCTTTTCAAGAGTAGTAGCAGGGTTTATTTGGTCATCTTGGCAGATTTACTATTGAGATAGAAGTAAATGGTGGTGCAATTTGCATAGATGCCTACTTAGGAACTGATGACATAAGAAAGATCAGTAATGAGAATCAGAAAAGACGTAGGACTTAGGATAGAGCTATGAGGGACGCCCGCGATGATGTAATAGCATCTGAAAAGTTACCCTTTCAAAACGACCTTCATGTTCCGATTAGATAGGGACGGTTGGATTAAATCAATCAATCGTTCACAATTTACCCTTCTTCTACTACTACTCTGTGAGTGACAATTTAAGCAATACGTCCTTCCTCTTTATATCACAGGCATTTCAACCACCCTTCTGTTAATATAATTGGATATAACCGTTTTGTCATCATTTCCATTAAAAGGTTTTTATTGAACTATCCATACTAAAACTAAAGCAAGAATTAAGTAACTGAAAAAAATATACTACCGTCCATAATTATTAGGTCACCCCAGTCTTTAAAATGATTATTGTAAATGAAAATAAAATGGTTCTTTTGTTAATAATGCGCAATAATATGAGCATCAAATGAATTTATAAATATTTAATAATTACCTATAAAGCAGTTTCATCAATGAAAGAATGAAAAGAATTTAGGGTGATTCGGGCGAGTTCATCTTTGTTTCCTTGCCTTGTAAAATTTTGCAAAGTATTAATAACAAAAGACCCATTCTATTTTCATTTGGCAATAATTACTAAAAATAATATGAAATACATCATTTCTTTTAAAAACTGGAGTAGCCAAATAATTATGGCCGGTTGTGTAGATAAAATTGATGAACAGTCATCCTATATGGCAGTAAATACTGACTGAACAATTTTCTCACATAGAATGAAAGAGACTTGAAATGTGGTTCTACAAAAGGATGTGGAGAATACGGAGAAGCGATTGATAAAGTCTTAGAGAAAAGAGAAGCAAAACAGAGTCTGAGCTCCAGGACCATGGGTTAGTTTTAAAGCTTTCATTACATCCGAGCAACGCCGGGCTATACTGCTAGTAGGCTTATCATGAGGGAAGAGGGTTTGGAAAATCTGATACTAACTGTACAGATTCAGGGCAAGAGGAAAATGTGAAAACAACATATTACCTCGGTAGCGAACTTGAAAAAAGAAATGGCAGAAAAAGGTTTAGGAGGGATAAAAAAAAAACGACATTTATTAAGTTTCTACAAAGGAAAGGGTATTGTGGAGGGCCATCATTGCTAAATGTTCTAAAAGACACAGATGATAGAAAAAGAAGTTGCTGACACGCTGAGATCATGAATTTTCAGCCTGCTTCCATGTAATCTTGTCTCCGTTATCTCAAGACTCTTTTTTTAGTCTTTGAGGAAATAGTCCAACATTCACTGCCAAATACGAAGATTCATTTTCCATTTTAGTACTATTTTATTTTAACGGAATTTCCTGTTTCTCTAGACATTGTTCCGCTTGGCAAGCAAGAACATATATATATATATATATATACATACAAACATAGCAAGAACACAGATTACCCTGTGTGCCCTCGAATCGACAGATCACATCAGCTATAAATTCTTAATAAATTTGAAAGAAATACTATTCTAATCGATTGAATGTGATAACGTCTATTTTAAGAATTACTTATTCAGTTTGGCAGAAGACAGCGCCTATTTCTGAATTGTATAAAAGTTTCTCCATGATCTAGAAGTCACTTCCGTATATTGAGAGTGTTCTGCTCTCTTCATGAAAAGGGCAAACATCGAAGTAAATTAATTTTGTGCAATATCTTTCTCTCTCGGTACGGACATCTGTTAGGAAAATCAAGAATAAAAGTTGGGCCATGTGGAACAGATGAAGAGACGCCAGGGAGGCAATTCAGTAGAAACAATGCAAAAATATAAGACTGATCCAAAAATAAAAGGAAGAAAAAGGTTTATATATAAAAATTGGACCACTGGAATATATTAATATAAGCCGAGAAGAAAAATCTGGTGAAAGAAAGTAAAGAATTAAGAATGATTAGACGCGAATAAAAATATATTTTTATAAATAAAAAAAGAGAACGGAGAATAGACAGATAGACGTCGTCGAAGAAAAATCAGGGAAGTTGAAAAAATATAAGACAGATTTAAAACGAAAATTACAAACAGGTATATGAATAAACATTGGACCACGTAGAATAGATTAAGAGAAATCGGAAAGTAAAATCAGAAGAAAGAATGAAAAAGTTAAGACTGACCAAAAATGAAAAAGAAAATTTATAAATAAACATTGGACCACATGGAATAGATGAAAAACTCTCGGGAAGGAAGAACAGAAAAAAGAATAAAAAAATTAGGACTGGTCCAAAACGAAAGAAAAACAAATTTATAAATAAAAGTTGGACCACATGGAATATAGGAAAAGCAGCCGGGAAGGAAGAAGAGTTAAAATAATAAAAACATTAAGACTGATTCAAAATGAAAAAAAAGAAGCTTATAAATAAAAATTGGACCACATGGAATAGATAAAGAGCAGTCTAGAAGGAAGAACAGATAAAAGAATAAAAGAAATTAAAACTGATCCAAAATGAAAGAAAAACAGATTTATGAAAATAAATTGAACCACATGGAATAGATGAAGGACAGCCGAGAAGGAAGAACAGGTAAAAGAATAAAAAAATTAAAACTGATCTAAAATTAAAAAAAAAGAAGTTTATAAATAAAAATTGGACCACATAGAATAGATGAAGAGCAGTCGAGAAGGAAATACAGGAAAAAGAATGAAAAATTAAGATTAATCCAAAATGAAAGAAAAATAAAGTTTATAAGTAAAAATTGAACCATATGAAATAGATGAAAATAACAACACGAGAAAAATCAGAAGACAAAATCAAAAATATAAGACAAACCCGAAACGAAAAAAAAAAATATATATATGAATCAAATTGGACCACGTGGAATGGATGAAGAAAAGTCTAGGAGAACGAAGAGAAGAAGATAATTTTGGAGATGAAAGAGGCGAAGGACAGAATAACAGAGAATAAGGTGAGGGAGAGATGAAGTGTCGTGCTGTGTTGTTATGGCTCCATTTCATGTTTTTTCTATCTTTCCCATCATCCTTAGCGTCACATAAACAAAGTTCTCCTTAGTATGTGGGATGTGATTAAAAAACAAATTTTGTATATCTCTTAAGCTGGGCTTTCCAGGGTTCTTTCAATGTGTTGTTTTCTTCCATTTTTTATCATTCTAATTCACCTACTATCACTGGCACAACTCTTGTTTTCAATTTCCACATTTTTTCTATTTCAATTTCCAGGTCTTTATATTTTGACAGTTTTTCGAATTCCTTGGTTGCTATGTTACAATCCGCTGGACAAGCCATATCAGTTAATAGGCAAGTTTTTCTTTCTGGTTTTTAACAATAATGTCCAGCCTATTTCCTTCAATTTTTCTGTCTATGTAGATGGTGCAATCTCATAGAATGGTTACATCTTCTATTTCTGTAACCAGAGCTGGGTGATGTTCATACCAGTGCTTGGTTAGATATTTATTATTATTATTATTATTATTATTATTATTATGTCATTTTTTCATCATATTTCGATTTCTGCTTTGGTCTCATTACCAACCAAGTCTGCGGGGAGACCTAAGGCAGGTCGTGGCGTGTTGTTATGACTCAATTTCATGTTTTTCTATCTTCCCTATCATCCCCAGCATTACATAGATAAAGTTTTCCTTAGTGTGTGGGCTGTACTTAATAAGACCAATTTTTGTATATCTTTTAAGCTGGGGTTTCCAGGGATTCTTTCAATGTGTTGTTTTGTTCCATTTTTTATCATTCCAAGTGCATCTGCTATCACTGGCACAACTCTTGTTTTCAATTTGCACATTTTTTCTATTTCAATTTCCAGGTCTTTATATTTTGACAGTTTTTCAAATTCCTTGATTGCTATGTTACAATCCGCTGGATAAACCGTATCAATTAATAGACATGTTTTTTCTTTCTGGTTTTTAACAATAATATCCGGCCTATTTTCTATTTTCTGTCTGTATAGATGGTGTAATCCCATAGAATTATTATTATGTTGTCATTTTTCATCATATTTCGATTTGCTTCAATTTTTCTGTCTGTGTAGATGGTGTAATCCCATAGAATGGTTACATCTTCTATTTCTGTAACCGGTGCTAGGTGATGTTCATACCAGTGTTTGTTTACATATTTTCCATAATGTTTGCACATTGCCCAATGTAAATATTGCCCAACTCTATCGTGACGATTTTTATATTCATTTGGGGCAACCACAGAACAGCCTGAGATTAGGTGGTCTATTGTTTCTTGGTGTTTATCACAAAACCTGCATTTTGGATCCATATTATTATGCATAATATTTGCCTGAAAGTTTCTAGTGAAAAGACTTTGGTCTTGTGCTGCAAGAATAAAGCCTTCAGTTTCAGACTTTAATCCAGATGCACGTAACCATCGATGAGTATTAACTTTGTCAACATTGGATTTATTGGCACGTTCTGGATATTGGCCATGCAGAGGTTTGTCTTGCCAGCGCTGTTTCATCTGTTCAAGAGCTTTATCTTTGGCTTTCATTTTCATATTTTTTGCCGCAATAGTTGGTTCTTGGCTTCTGTTTTGCTTTTCTACAGAATTTACTAACTGTAAATCTTGTTTGTATTTACTGCCTTCTTTTATTATTGAATATTTTTTCTTTCTTTCTTCATGTTGCCTTACTAATTGTATCATCCAATCCTTTTTTGTTTCTATGTATGTTAATAAGCCAATAGTTGTTGTCTTGTATGACAATTCCAGCTGAATAAGACCTCTTCCACCTTCTTTACGGGGTATGTATAGACGGTCTACATCAGCCTTTGGATGATGCATCTTATGTTTAGAAAGAAGCTTTCTTGTTTTAGCATTCATTCGCCTGATGTCGTTTAGAGTCCAGTTTAAGATGTTAAAGCTATATTGGACAACTGGGACTGCAAGGCTATTAATGGCCATAACTCTGTTCTGTGAATTTAATTCAGTTTTTAATATCATTCGTAGCCTTCTATAGTACACTTTACGCAATTACACCTAGGTATTTATAAGCTTCTTCTGGTTTCAATTCTTTTATTGTTACAGCAGGGTCTAAGTTAATTGAGGATGTTTCTTGTATTGATCCACGTAAAACTGTAGCTTTAGCACATTTATTCAAATTGAATTTAATTCCAATGTCTTCGTGAAGCATTTTACAATTTGCAGAAGACCTTCCAGCTCATTATCATTCTTAGCATATAACTTTAAGTCATCCATGTAAAATAGATGGCTTATTTTCTTTTGGCCTATTTTATAACCAAATTCTGTCTTATTAAGTTGACTGGTTAGTGCTATATTATTATTATTATTATTATTATTATTATTATTAAGTCATTTTTTCATCATATTTCGATTTCTGCTTTGGTCTCATTACCAACCAAGTCTGCGGGGAGACCTAAGGCAGGTCGTGGCGTGTTGTTATGACTCAATTTCATGTTTTTCTATCTTCCCTATCATCCCCAGCATTACATAGATAAAGTTTTCCTTAGTGTGTGGGCTGTACTTAATAAGACCAATTTTTGTATATCTTTTAAGCTGGGGTTTCCAGGGATTCTTTCAATGTGTTGTTTTGTTCCATTTTTTATCATTCCAAGTGCACCTATTATCACTGGTACAACTCTTGTTTTCAATTTCTACATTTTTTCTATTTCAATTTCCAGGTCTTTATATTTTGACAGTTTTTCGAATTCCTTGGTTGCTATGTTACAATCCGCTGGATAAACCGTATCAATTAATAGACATGTTTTTTCTTTCTGGTTTTTAACAATAATATCCGGCCTATTTTCTATTTTCTGTCTGTATAGATGGTGTAATCCCATAGAATTATTATTATGTTGTCATTTTTCATCATATTTCGATTTCCGGCTTATTTGCTTCAATTTTTCTGTCTGTGTATTATTATTATTATTATTATTATTATTATTATTATTATTATTATTATTATCTGCATGTATCTAGGTACCGTGCCGTCAGTACCTTGAACTTGATATAAAATTCTTCTTCATCTTTTATGTGCCATGTCTTTTCAGGACGTAGGCAATCATGGCTTTCCACATCTCCCTGTCCCTGGTGGCTCTTAGCACGCTTTCTTCTGTTACACCATGCAACCCTAGTTCCGTCATCCACCTGACCAGGTCCTTCAAATCCGCTGCTTTCCTCTATCTCTTTTTCCCTCTATCTGGTCTGTTAGTAACGGGTTCTCCAAGCCCTCCTTCCTCATTGCATGTCCCAGAAACTTTAGTTGTCTCTTCCTGATGCTCAGTATTAATTTCCTTTTCGTCTCCATCCTTTCCAAAACCTCGTCATTGCTCACATACTCAGTCCATGATATCCGCAGCATCCTTCTGTAGAACCACATTTCAACTGCTTTAATTTTTTCTGTCATATTCGATGATATTGTCCAACATTCACTGCCATATTGAGGAACCAAAATCACACAGCAATCCAATACTCTCCTCTTTGTTTCTAGTGAAATTGTCCTGTTTCTTAATGCTTTACTCAACTTCTGGAATGCTTCCTCCGCCATGCCAATTTGCATTCGGATCTCAGTGTCGCACTTTCCGTCTTATGTTGGAATACTTATTCTGTATATTATTTCTATTCGGTTAATAAAATGTATTTCTGGAGTTAAGTTGTCTCTGTTGCGTTGTCTTAGTGCTCAGACAACGGTGTTGATTTGGCACCTTTTCATAATGTGTGACCTGTTATTATGAAAACATTTTTTGTATTTCTTTTCTTTTTTTCAATCATTTCACACCGAGCAAGTCGGCACCGCCACTGATGCGCAGGGGGTTACATAAGAGAGTTAAAGTTTTAGCAGGTGGAGTGAGAAGAAAAAGACGAACCAGCTACAGGTGGTAAATAAAAAAGGACAAGAGAAGTATTTGAACACAGAAGTGAAAAAAGTTGCGAAGGTAGAGAGAAAGGAAAAGAACAAGATAAACGGGTGATGTAGAAAGGGCTGAAGTGGATAAGAGATGGGAATTTACATTGCATTTAAATTCCTGAAGCTTGTAGCGGTCAGGAAAGCAAGTATATGGAAGGGAGTTCTACAGGTCGGAAGTGCGAGAAAAGAAGCTGTGGAGTAGAATTGTCAGCTGCATTTGGTTGATTTAACTGTAAAGTGGTTGGACATTGTTGATTGAAAGTCTGGTTGCACGAATAAATGTTTGTGTAGAGGTACCAGTGACCTAAATTCGTCAGAGCAGATGCCATGGAAATATATGTAGAAAAGACAGAGGGAAGCCACATCCCGCCGCTGAGAAAGTAGCTGGAGTCGAGCTGCTAGGTCGGGACCAATCACATTACAGACTCGTCTTTGGAGCCTGTCCAGAACACTGAAATGAACAGCAGGAGCGACTGACCAGATATTTCTTTAATAATCTCACCCCAAGCAAGACATTCTACTGCCACTGTTGTGCAGGGGGTTACATAGGGGAATGTGATGAGAAAGAGGGCTTAGTTATAGAAAATGTCAGGAGTAGGGAAAAGACGGATGAGGATACCGAGGATTGGGGTAGAGTAGATGGAAAAAGAGCTTGTGAGAATGGATGCGAGTTAGTGTGATAGGAGATGTCTATTGACCTTACATTTAAATTCCTGGAGATTGTAGCTGTCGGGGAAGCAAGAAAATTCCACAGGCAGGAAGTCCGTGAAAAGAAGCTTTCAGAGTAGAAATTGCGGTTGCATTTTATCGGTTTCACTGTAAAAGGATGGGACCTAGTTGCTAATCTAGCAGCTCGTGTAAATTCATACATAGGGGGCAACAGAAATCTTAGTTCATTGGAGCAAATGCCGTGAAAATATTTATAGAAGAAACACAGGGAAGACATGTCACGCCGGTGAGATAGCGACTGCAGCCGAGCTGCAAGTCGGTATCGATCACATTACAGATTCTTCGTTGGATTTTGTCAAGAACCCCGAGGTGAATAGCAGGGACACCCGACCACCCGACCAATATACTGGCGGATGGTAGATTTATATATGTACAGGATGGACTCAGAAAAACTTCCTGGCTCTGCACAATGAACCGACCTTCTTAGCAGCGGATTTAGCTATGGATTCGATCGAGTCATTCTACTTGAGGTCCGCTGAGAGTGTGAGGCCAAGAAGGCGGAGTGTTTTACACTCAGGTAAGCTAGCCTGTTCTATGCTAATGGTGTGGTAGGAGCGATTGTCTATGATGGTTAATAGATAGCAGCTTCGTTTTGGAAGCATTAAAATTTACGAGCCATTTCTTACCCCAGTCCACCACGGATTAGAGATCCTTCTCAAGCTCGGCAGCGAGGTTCGCTTTGTCAACCTCAGCAGATTTTTGATCGAGGCGGCAGTAAACGGTGGTGTCGTCAGCGTACATGCCTACTTGGGATTTTATTATATCGGGGAGATCGTTAATGAAGATCAGAATAAACGTAGGACATAGAATAGAGCCTTGAGGGACAGTTTTGGGAGGCATGTCCGTTGAATACTACCTTCATTGCACAATTTGAGAGGAATGACTGGTTTAGGTCAAACAACTGTCCAGTTATATTATAGCTACACAGCTTGCGTAGAAGGCCAGCATGCCAGACTCTGTTAAACAACTGGAAATATCCAGGGCAACAGTTCGAGTATCGCCATTCTTGTCGAGAGCCTGATATATATACTCAGTGATGGTTGCTAGCATATCAGCGGTGGACCTAGTGAAGCGGAAACGATACTGTTTGTCTGAAAAGAATCTGTGGGCTCTGAGATGCTGAACCACCTCGGCGTTGATAATGTCTTCGAACACTTTACTAAAGATCGGTAGGAGGCTGATAGGGCAATAATTAGCGGGTCGGAAGGTTTTCCAGTATTCTTAAATATAAATACTGCAAAGGGTGACTTCCAACCGGTAGGAAAACAGGAAGCAGATAGGCAGTAGTTGTAGAGCTTAGAGAGGACAGAGGAGAGTTCAGGGGTATATTTCCTCAAAACTATTATCTGAATTCATTCCCCTCCGCATATGACAACATTATTCCATGCACTGTCGGATGGTTGTGTTTTAAGGTATGAGGTCCCAGAGATCACTTTAATGAGTCTATCGGAATCTTTTACAATCAAAACCGAGAGTTTCAACTAAAAATGGAATTTTACATGTCTTTATACGTCACAGTTTTTAATTTTTCCATTTCACATTTGATCGTTTTCTGAAGATCTTCAAAGATACATTACAATCTTCAGGGACTGACATGTCAATAAGAAAGCACATTCTGTTCTTGTGGTCTTTGACCACGATGTCTGGGCGATCGGTTTAGATTGTTCTCTCTGTGTGTATTGTATTTCTCATAAAAATGTTACAGATCCTATTTTATGTTGAAATCAGTTTCTTGCAGTTCCCCGTAAAAGTTTCATATTTTCAAGTGCAGATATTTGCTCATTCTATTCAACCTGATACTTAATGATGAACTGATTCTGGGTATCTATGATATTTGCTCATTCTAGTCAACCTGATACTTAATGATGAACTGATTCTGGGTATCCATGATATTTGCTCATTCTATTCAACCTGATACTTAATGATGAACTGATTCTGGGTATCCATGATATTTGCTCATTCTATTCAACCTGATACTTAATGATGAACTGATTCTGGGTATCTATGATATTTGCTCATTCTATTCAACCTGATACTTAATGATGAACTGATTCTGGGTATCCATGATATTTGCTCATTCTATTCAACCTGATACTTAATGATGAACTGATTCTGGGTATCCATGATATTTGCTCATTCTATTCAACCTGATACTTAATGATGAACTGATTCTGGGTATCTATGATATTTGCTCATTCTATTCAACCTGATACTTAATGATGAACTGATTCTGGGTATCCATGATATTTGCTCATTCTATTCAACCTGATACTTAATGATGAACTGATTCTGGGTATCTATGATATTTGCTCATTCTATTCAACCTGATACTTAATGATGAACTGATTCTGGGTATCCATGATATTTGCTCATTCTATTCAACCTGATACTTAATGATGAACTGATTCTGGGTATCTATGATATTTGCTCATTCTATTCAACCTGATACTTAATGATTAACTGATTCTGGGTATCTATGATATTTGCATTTGCGTTCAACACAATTGTTCAATATGTGTTTTGATCATTTCTTGTAAGCAAGCACTGATTAAACCTTTAACACGCAACAATGTAATCACTGATGGGTACTGGGTTTGTATTATTGTATTATTATTATTATTATTACATTCAGTCAATTAAATGCTATACATGATACACGATTGAGCGATCATGTCTTAAAAGAGATACTGAGACTGATTTGCCTTTACTTTTTATGGAGGATTGATTGCCAACCAAGATTATAGGATCTAATCTGTTTTTTTATTTAACCCATAAAGGAGAGAAGTGATATGTTAATAATTTTACCAATGGTATTTGTGTGTATGGAAGTTCGAATCAGGGAACTGAGTTCGAATTCTAGTTATATACCTTGCATTTACTTACGCGTAAATACCCTTGGGAAAGGTATTAATCTGTCTCTTCCCTCCATTTATGAGTTAAGTAACAGGACAGACTGGGTTCTATAGCCTTCGCTGGCAACCAGTCTACCGCAGAAAGTAATGGCAACCTACTGCGGAATAATCTTCTGCCCAGTCAGTCATGTTTCTTTCGAGACATGATCGCCCAAGCGTGTATTACGTATGGCACTTAACTGACAGACTGATTTGCGCATAAGTAAACGCAACAAATTCTACTATAATTCGAATTCAGCTCTCCTATTATTATTATTATTGTTATCTCAATTTTGTAATTAAATAATCTATCTAAATCTAAACTTATTTATAAATGGAACTTTGTGTGTGTGTCTGTGTGTGTGTGTGTATGTGTGTGTGTGTGTATGTGTGTGTCCGTTACCTATAGACTCCGAAACGGTTGAACCGATCTTCTTGAAAATTTATACAGTTGTACTATAAGCGTCTGCAAGTGTTCTTAGCTAGGTTTTGTGTCGTGGTACCCCTGATAAATATCGAAAATCGATAATCGAATAAATCTGGTGATAAAAGGAGTGTCTCGATTTTAATCAAATTCGATACACTCATAGACAAAGGCATAAGAAACGATATTCAGATGTTTCAAGGTTGCAGTTCTTACAATAGTGCAGAAAATCGATAATATATATATATAAAAGGCAAGATGTTTGTGTGTGTGTGTGTGTGTGTGTGTGTGTGTTTATCTGTTTGTATGCCTGTATTTTTTCAGCTCTTTTATTTTAGTTTTTGCTTCGGGTTTGGCTCTAAGTAGGTATAAATGTAGTTCTTAGTCTCAGCCATGATACCATTTACTCAGAGGACATATTTCGCTTCCACAATTCAGTTTTCAACGAAAAAGACTTATTTGATATCGATAGCAGGAAATCAAAATTTGACTTACATCCATTCATTTTTCTTTCAGTCTACGGTTTCGCTTTAACTGGAAACGACTATTGCTTTTTTTTATCTTTCTTGCCAACGTCCAAAGAGTCTTAGTTCCAGGACCATGGATTAGTTTTAAAGCGTTTATTACACCCGAGCAACGCCGAGCTATACTGTTAGTTGAATTTATAAATATGTCAGCTAAAATCCAACTGTGATAGAAAAGCGTGAAAGTCGCTGAAGCCTAAAAGAAGATTGAAAACCAAATAGCAATGAATTAAATAAGAATAAAAACCCTGAAACCGTCACAGCAAGTCCAGGGCCGAACTTTTGATCTACTATATAAATATTCTTATTTTACGGCCTATAACCCTGACAGCAAGTCCAGGGCCGAACTTTTGATCTACTATATAAATATTCTTATTTTACGGCCTATAACCCTGACAGCAAGTCCAGGGCCGAACTTTTGATCTACTATATAAATATTCTTATTTTACGGCCTATAACCCTGACAGCAAGTCCAGGGCCGAACTTTTGATCTACTATATAAATATTCTTATTTTACGGCCTATAACCCTGACAGCAAGTCCAGGGCCGAACTTTTGATCTACTATATAAATATTCTTAACTTACAGCCTATAACCCTGACAGCAAGTCCAGAGCCGAACTTTTGATCTACTATATAAATATTCTTATCTTACGGCCTATAATCGACCCTAACAATCTTTTACAACTAAGAGAAATCCAGCAAAACCGACGACTTCCGGAAATTGACGACATCGTTTATCCTTCCTGAACAATGTCAAATGAAATTCCTTAATTTAAAAAGAGGTGTCGGCAGATTGCACATCAGTTTATAGTGTCACTAGTATAATTTTGAGCTTAGATATGCGTCTCTTCTAAGAGGAGGGGAAACAAACATGCATTGAAATGTGTTGTTCTTGAAATCATGAACTAGTTATGGATGCTATATTTTATAAACATAAGCGTTTTTAAACAGATTTATTCAAAAATGAAAAACCAAATTCTCACTATTATTTACCATATCTAATTTCAAGATTGGTTGGCAGAGCATAGCCATAGTATTTTGATCCTGTAAAATCGATAATATCCCCTGAATAAATAAATAAGTATAAAAAAACGCACAGAATGAAAAAACAAAAAGTTTATGAATAAAAATTGGACCACTTCGAATAGATGAAGTAACGTCAGAGAACAAAACCAGTAGAAAGAATGCAGAAATTCAAAAATGATTCAAAAGAAAAGAAAGAACAATTTCATAAATAAAAATTGGAATATTTTATTGAAAAGGAAATAAGCAAACTGGAAAACAAAAAAAGAAAATGGTTGGAATTATACAGAACTAAGCATAGGCAGAGTAGGGTTTTGAATGGAAAGAAAATAAATGAATGATAAAAATGAGTGAAAAATGAATTATTATTATTATTATTATTATTATTATTATTATTATTATGTCATTTTTCACCATAATTCGATTTCTGTTATGGTCACACTACCCTATCAAGTCTGCGGAAAGACCTAAGGCAGGTCGTGGTGAGTTGTTATGATTCCATTACATGTTTTTCCTATCTCCCATAACATCACTAGCGTTACATAGATAAAGTTTTCCTTAGTGTGTGGGCTGTACTTAATAAGACAATTTTTTGTATATCTCTTAAGCTGGGATTTCCAGGGATTCTTTCAGTGTTTTGTTCTGTTCCGTTTTTTATCATTCCAAGTGCACCTACTATCACTGGCACAGCTCTTGTTTTCAATTTCCACATCTTTTCTATTTCAATTTCCAGGTCTTTATATTTTGACAGTTTTTCAAATTCCTTGATTGCTATGTTACAATCCGCTGGACAAGCCATATCAATTAATAGACAAGTTTTCTCTTTCTGGTTTTTAACAATTATGTCTGGCCTGTTTGCTTCAATTTTTCTGTCTGTGTAGATGGTGTAATCCTATAGAATGGTGACATCTTCTATTTCTGTAACCGGTGCTGGGTGATGTTCATACCAGTGTTTGTTTATTATTATTATGTTGTCATTTTTTCATCATATTTCGATTTCTGCTTTGGTCTCACTACCAACCATGTCTGTGGGGAGACCTAAGGCAGGTCGTAGCGTGTTGTTATGACTCCATTTCATGTTTTTTCTATCTTCCCTATCATACCTAGCATTACATAGATAAAGTTTTCCTTAGTGTGTGGGCTGTATTTAATAAGACAATTTTTTTGTATATCTCTTAAGCTGGGGTTTCTAGGGATTCTTTCAATGTGTTGTTTTGTTCCATTTTTTATCATTCCAAGTGCACCTACTATCACTGGCACAACTCTTGTTTTCAATTTCCACATTTATTCTATTTCAATTTCCAGGTCTTTATATTTTGACAGTTTTTCAAATTCCTTGATTGCTATGTTACAATCCGCTGGACATGCCATATCAATTAATAGACAAGTTTTCTCTTTCTGGTTTTTCACAATAATGTCTGGCCTGTTTGCTTCAATTTTTCTGTCTGTGTAGATGGTGTAATCCCATAGAATGGTTACATCTTCTATTTCTGTAACCGGTGCTGTTCATACCAGCGTTTTGTTTACATATTTTCCATAATGTTTGCACATTGTCCAGTGTAAATATTGCCCCATTCTATCGTGACGATTGTTATATTCATTTGGGGCAAGTGCAGAACATCCTGAGATTAGATGGTGTATTGTCACTTGGTATACATCAAAGTACCTGCATTTTGGGTCCACATTATTATGTATAATATTTGCTAGTTGCTAGTGAAAAGACTTTCGTCTTGCGAAAAAAAACCTTCTGTTTCAGACCTTAATCCAGATGCACGTAATCTTAATTTTATCAACATTGGATTTATTAAGCACGTTCTGGATATTGGCCATGCAGAGGTTTGTCTTGCCAGGGTTAGTTCATCTGTTGAATAAATATTTATCCTTAGTTTTCTTTTTCATATTTCTTTCCGCAATAGTTGGTTTCTGGCTTCTGTTTTGATTTTCTGCAAGAGCTACTAAATGTCAATCTTGATATCTTGAACATTAACTATAAAATTCCGATTCCAGAAATTCGATAATACCACCAAAATTAATGAATAAATTGGAAAAAAAATCTTATATCGACCCAAATGTTTGGAAGTTGGAAAAATATTCGAATCACTAAATTAACATCAGTCAGTAAAAAATGTATTATTGCCGTCATATCTAGAAGTAAATTGTTTGGTTCGAAATTCCCACCACCTAAAGAAGCCCGGTGCGTATAACGGCCGAAACGTCGTAAACATGGCAATAAAGATGAAAACAACAATCGGAATTTTTTTTTAATCATTTCACCCCAAGCAAGGCATTTCACTGCCACTATTCCGCAGGGGGTTACATAGGGGAAAGTGATGAGAAAGAGTGCTTAGGGGGTTACATAGGGGAAAGTGATGAGAAAGAGTGCTTAGGGGGTTACATAGGGGAAAGTTATGAGAAACAGTAGTTAGGGGGTTACATAGGGGAAAGTGACAAGAAAGAGTGCTTAGGGGGTTACATAGGGGAAAGTGATGAGAAAGAGTGCTTAGGGGGTTACATAGGGGAAAGTTATGAGAAAGGGTAGTTAGGGGGTTACATAGGGGAAAGTTATGAGAAAGAGTGGTTAGGGGGTTACATAGGGGAAATTAATGAGAAAGAGTAGTTAGGGGGTTACATAGGGGAAAGTGATGAGAAAGACTGCTTAGGGGGTTACATAGGGGAAAGTGATGAGAAAGAGTGCTTAGGGAGTTACATAGAGGAAAGTTATGAGAAACAGTAGTTAGGGGATTACATAGGGGAAAGTGATGAGTAAGAGTGCTTAGGGGGTTACATAGGGGAAAGTTATGAGAAAGAGTAGTTAAGGGGTTACACAGGGGAAAGTGATGAGAAAGAGTGGTTAGAGGGTTACATAGGGGAAAGTGGCGAGAAAGATTGATTAGATAGAGGAATAGTGTAAATAATGTAAATACTACCTTGTCTCAGAAATATAGACAATTCCGTTTGGGTAATGATGGTCATATCTCACCTCTCCGTAGCTTAGAGGAACAGGGCTTTCCTTAGCACACCAGCCATTCCAATCAGCGCTGCCACATGTTCACTGACAGACCGATCCATCCACATATCATTTGTGTTTCACAGTTTAGAAAAAATGAGCTTACAATTTGTAGAACTGATTTCCACAACTCTACTTCCAAAGGTACTTCAATTTTCCGCTAGGGAAGTCAGGAGTCAATGTTATTGTCGTAGACTCGGTTAAGAGTCTAGCAAGAAACAGTACAACAGCAATCACAATAGGAAAATAACGAATACATATTAACACAGCAAAATACAAATACTTGGAACTCTGTTAATAGAACGATAAATACGGGTTAGGAAGTAATACTAGAACTGGGAGTCGCAATGACTATCTCTTCCTATCACTCTTCTGCTCATCTGCTTCCACCTCTTGTGAGGGGAAGTATATGTAGTTGTAGGAAGAGTTTTACCCGTTAGATGGGTGATGCCACCATGATAGCTAACTTTCCTCCTTGGCCTTATAATCTTCATTTTCTACCACGTATTAATACAATCTTAACCTGTTGAAGTTAAGAGTCCACTGTTATTTTCCCCCAAATATCAGTATAACCTGTGCTTCTACTTTGAGTAGCTCTTGGGACTTATATATGAGGTCATCATTGTAAAAAATATGGTGTTAAATATACTTTTGTGAATAATACTTGTCTAAACTGCGTCTAGAGATTTCTTTTTAATCGTATCACCCCGAGCAAGGCGGTAATACCACTGATGTGCAGGGGGCTACATAAGAGTAAAAAGTAGAAGAGAGTGAAGAGGAAGACGAACCAGTTAGAAAGGAGCAAGAGAAGGATGGGAATATGTGATGACAGTTGCAAAGGTGGAGAGAAAATAAAGGTTATACAGGTTGGTGAAGAAAGAACTAGAGTCAAGTGGTTAATAGATGAGTATTGACATTGCATATAAATTCCTGGAGGTTGCAGCCGTCAGGAAAGCAAGAATATGGAAGCGAGTTCCACAGGCGGGAAGTGCGAGAAAAGAAGCTGGAGGAGTAGAATTGTCGTCTGCATTTGGTTGATCTAACTGTGAGTGGGTGAGACCCAGATGTCAGTCTGGTTGCACGAGTAAACACCTGTTGCAGAGGTACCAGTGACTTAATCTATGAAAGTATTTATACAACAGACAAAGGGAGTCCACATCTCGTCGGTGGGTAAGTGGCTGTAGTCGAGCCGCCAAGTCGGTACCTATCACATTACTGATTCTCTTTTGGAGCCTGTCGAGAACACTGAGATGAACAGCGGGGGCGCCTGACCATATATGGTAGCAGTATTCCATGCACGGACGAATGGTTGATTTGTATATATGGAGGATGGATTCAGGCGGGAAAACATCCTGGCCCGACACAGTGACCCAACCTTCTTAGCAGTGGATTTAGCTATGGACTTATATGCAAAAGTGGTATTGTCAAATATTTTATATAAACTACTGTTTAAAATGTTTTTCAACCAAAAACAATAGTTTTCTCTATCACTATATACCTAAGTTAATAATATTGAGTAGAATCTAAACAGAATTATAATAGGACCTTTAACATTAAAAACGCAACTCTTTATACCAATTCATAACTTGCATATAATCTCTAGACGTAGTTTATAATGCCTAATATCTATAATGCCAGTTGCAAAAGAGAGGTTGTGAAACTACAACAAAACAGGCACCACGAAGACATACATATTTGTTTTTTCATAAATGCCTTCGTTCAAAAACAAATGATGTTCTAAGAGCTCTAAGTGGATCTGTTCGTAAAATCATTAACAGCTTGGTGGTGGGAACAGCTGGCTGTACACATTCAATTTCCAAAAAGCCAAAAGCATGACCAATAATCTTCTTCTTCTTCTTCTTCTTCTTCTTCTTCTTCTTCTTCTATGCACGGTGTTCCTTCAGGGAGTAGGCGATCATGGCTTTCTACGTCTCCCTTTACCTAGTTCCTCTTAGCACGCCTTCTCCTGTTACACCATGCAACCCTTATTCCATCATCCACCTGATTAGGTCCTTCAAATATCTTATTCACTGTTTTCCCCTGTCTCTTTTCCCCTCTATCTGGCCTGTTAGTATCAGGTTCTCCAAGCTCTCCTTCCTCATTGCGTGTCCCAAGAATTTTAGCTGTCTCTTCCCAATGCTCAGTATAAATTTCCTTTTCGTTTCCATCCTTTCCAAAAACCTCATAATTTCTCAGATGCTCGATCCATGATATTCGCAACATCCTTCTGTAGATCCACATTTCTGTTGCTTCAAGTATTTCCTTCATCTTTGATGATATTGTCCAGCATTCACTGCCATATTGAAGAACTGACAATCCAGTACTCTCTTCTTTGTTTCTAGCGAAATTTTCCTGTTTCTTAATACTTTACTCAACTACTGGAATGCTTCCTTCGTCATGCGAATTCGCCTTCGAATCTCTGTCGCACTTTCCGTCTTCTGTTATAACACTTCCCAGGTATTTAAATTTTTGTTCCTGCTTGATTTTTAGTATCCTCGACCTATATTTGGCATACTGGGCTGCCTTTTTTACTGATGACTATGCATTCAGTTTTCTTGCAGTTTATTTGTAGTACTTTCTTGTCACTCTCTTCAGCTACCTTCTGTAGGAGGTTTTGTAGTTTCTTTTCTGTGTCTGCTATCAGCACTGTATCATCTGCGTACCTTAGCTTCTTTAAATTGCGGCCTCCGATGACGAAAGAATATTTTTTGTGCTCTCAGATGCCGTCTCCTGTATCGAAACTTATCTCAAGTTCATAGTGCCCATCCGCTTACCCTATCAAATCAATCAATCAACCTGACACCCAGGATATCTGTTTCAAACTCTGAATCGTTTTTTGCATTTTTTTGATGAGGGATTATACTCATTGCTGAGTTTTCAGAACTTTAGCGTACAACACATATTATATATCATTTTTGTTTTTAGCAATGCGAGGTTTTCCATTTAGTTACACAAGAAAGCCATTTCTTTTTGTTTGTAACGTAACTCCCATCTGTCATTTCTACAAATACTTTCATGACAAATAATTTTTTTTCCTGGTGCCCCGATCACACGAATTTAAGCGTGCTATTATCTGGCATCTAGGTATCACTCTTTACCGTTGAAATAGTTAAACGTAAATGCATGTGGCACTAACATCCGTTTATTTGTTTCCTTCATAGATACAATCACCAAATATTTCAATGCAACGTCAAATGTCATAATCTAAATCTTAAATTCCGTTCATCTATTATCCGTTGCCCGGTCTTTTACCTCATTACACACATGTGGAACTCCCTTTCTTTTTTTTTTTTAATCATTTCACCCCGAGCAAGGCGGGAACGCCACTGATGTGCAGGGGGCTACATAAATGTAAAAAGATTAATTAGAAAAGAGTGAGGAGTACAAACTAGTTAGAAAGGAACAATAGAAAGCAGGTACGATGACAGATACATAGGTGGAGAGAAAGGGAAGGTTATATAGGGGTGGGGAGAGAGCTAGAGTCCAGTGGTTTGTAGATGAGTATTGACTTTGCATTTAAATTTCTGGAGGTTGTAGCCGTCAGGAAAGCAAGAATACGGGAGCGAGTTCCACAGGCGGGAAGTGCGAGAGAAGAAGCTGCAGGAGTAGAATTGTCGTCTGCATTTGGCTAACCTGACTGTGAATGGGTGGGACCCAGTTGCCAGTCTGGTTGCACGAGTAAACACCTGTTGAGGAGGCATCAGTGACTTAAGTTCGTCCGAGCAGAAGCCATGAAAGTATTTATAGAAGAGACAAAGGGAGGCCACATTTCGACGATGGGGAAGTGGCTGCAGTCGAGTCGCCAGATCAGTATCTATCACATTACAGACTCTCCTTTGGAGCTTGTCAAGAACACTGAGGAGAACGGCAGGGGCACCTGACCATAAATGGCAGCCGTACTCCATCTTGCTTCCTTGATAGATAAAGTCTCCAAAACTTCCAATGCATCGTCAGTTGCCATCTTCTTTCTTCTTGAATCTCGTTAATATTTTATACTTTCCTCAATAACAACTCCACCCAGTTTTTTTACTCATTTCCCACCTGACGAAATCCCTCCGTTTACTTGCTTCCTTGATAAATACAATTTCCAACATTTTCAATACAATGTCAATTGCCGACTTCTATCTTCTTGAATATCATTTAATCATTTCACCTTTCTTCAATAATCTTTGTACCCAGTTTTTGTTTTCTCATTTCCCACCTGTGGAAATTCCTTCTGTTTACTTGCTTCATCGATAGAAACATCTTCCAAAAAAAAAAAAAATTCAATGCAATGTCAACTTCCATCATCTATATTCTTGAATCACGTTCATATTTTATGCTTTTTCAATAATCACTGTGCCCATCTTTTCTCATTTCCAACCTGCAGAATCCCTACCGATTACTTTCTCACTTGATAGATCAGACAGTTAAGTGCCATACGTGATACACGCTTGGGCGATCATGTCTCGAAAGAGACACGACTGACTGGGCAGAAGATTATCCCGCGGTAGTTTGCCATTGCTTTCTGCGGTAGACTGGTTGCCGACCAAGGCTATAGAACTCAATCTGTCCTGCTATTTAACCCATAACTGGAAGGAATAGACGGATTAATACCTTTCCCAAAGGTATTTGCGCGTAAGTGAAAGCAATGAATTCACCTGGAATTCGAACTCGGCTTCCCGTTTTCTCGTTCCGAGCCGATATCTACTGCGCCACAACGCACATACTGTTTATCTTTAATCTTCCTTCAATACCCACTTGATAGATGCACTCTCCAAAAATTCCAGTGCAACGACAACTACCATTTTCTATCTTCATAGAATCTGTTTATCATTTATCCTTTCTTCAATACCCATTGTACCCCGTCTTTTTTCTCATTTCACACGCGTGGAAATCCCTTCCGTTTACATGCTTCCTTGATAGATGCAATATCCAAAAATGTCAATGCAACGTCTATTGCCATCTTTTATCTTCTATAATCCCGTTCATCCTTTACGCTTTTTCAATACTCACGGTACACAGGATTTTCTCATTTCCCACCTGTGCAAATCCCTTCCGTTTACTTGCTTTCTTGAAAGTTACAATCTCCAAAAATGTCAATACAACGTCGATTGCTATCTTTTATCGACTTGAATCATGTTCATCATTTATCCTTTCTTCAATACCCATTGTACCCAGTCTTTTTTATCATTAACCACCTGTGGAAATCCCTTCCCTTTACTTGATGACTTGGAAAATATAATCTCCAAAAACTTCAATGCAACGTCGATTGCCATCATCTATCTTCTAGAATCCCGTCCATCTTTTATCCTTTCTTCAATACCCATTGTACCCCGTCTTTTTTCTCATTTCTCACCTATGGAAATCCCATCCGTTTAATTGCTTCCTTGATAGATACAATCTTCAAAGATTTCAATGCAACGTCGATTGCCATCATCTATCTTCTAGAATCCCGTCCATCTTTTATCCTTTCTTCAATACCCATTGTACCCAGTCTTTTTTCTCATTAACCACCTGTGGAAATCCCTTCCCTTTACTTGATGACTTGGAAAATATAATCTCCAAAAACTTCAATGCAACGTCGATTGCCATCATCTATCTTCTAGAATCCCGTCCATCTTTTATCCTTTCTTCAATAGCCATTGTACCCAGTCTTTTTTCTCATTTCTCACCTATGGAAATCCCATCCGTTTAATTGCTTCCTTGATAGATACAATCTTCAAAGATTTCAAAGCAACGTCGATTGCCCTCTTCTATCTCCTAGAATCCCGTCCATCTTTTATCCTTTCTTCAATACCCATTATACCCAGTCTTTTTTCTCATTTCTCACCTATGGAAATCCCATCCATGGAATTGCTTCCTTGATAGATACAATCTTCAAAGATTTCAATGCAACTTCGATTGCCATCTTCTATCTCCTAGAATCCCGTTCATCATTTATCATTTCTTCAATACCCATTGTACCCAGTCTTTTTTCTCATTTCCCACCTAAGGAAATCCCATCCGTTTTATTGCTTCCTTGGTAGATACAATCTTCAAAGATTTCAATGCAACGTCGATTGCCATCTTTTATCTTCTAGAATCCTGTCCATCTTTTATCCTTTCTTCAATACCCATTGTACCCAGTTTTTTTTTTCATTTCCCACCTATGGAAATCCTATCCGTTTAATTGCTTCCTTGATAGATACAATCTTCAAAGATTTCAATGCAACGTCGATTGCCATCTTCTATCTCTTAGAATCTCGTCCATCTTTTATCCTTTCTTCAATACCCATTGTACCCAGTTTTTTTCATTTCCCACCTATGGAAATCCTATCCGTTTAATTGCTTTCCTGATAGATACAATCTTCAAAGATTTCAATGCAACGTCGATTGCCATCTTCTATCTTCTAGAATCCTGTCCATCTTTTATCCTTTCTTCAATACCCATTGTACCCCGTCTTTTTTCTCATATCCCAACTGAGGAAATCCCATCCGTTTAATTGCTTCCTTGATAGATACAATCTTCAAAGATTTCAGTGCAACGTCGATTGCCATCTTTTATCTTCTAGAATCCCGTTCATCTTTTATCCTTTCTTCAATACCCATTGTATCCAGTCTTTTTTTTTAATTTCCCACCTATGGAAATCCTATGCGTTTAATTGCTTCCTTGATAGATACAATCTTCAAAGATTTCAATGCAACTTCGATTGCCATCTTCTATCTTCTAGAATCCCGTCCATCTTTTATCCTTTCTTCAATACCCACTGTACGCAGTCTTTTTTCTCTTGTCCAAACTGTGGAAATCATTTCCGTTTACTTGGTTCCTTGATAGCTAGATTGTTCAAATTTTCAATGCAGCATTAATTGCCATCTCCCATGTTCTTGAGTCCCGTTCATCTTTTATCATTTCTACAAATAAACTTCAAGAAAACCGAATGTATATTCTTCAGCAAACGGAAAAGTGAATAATTCCAGTTACAGGTTGGAGCTACTAAAATCAAGCAAGTACAAAAGTTGAATGACTTGGGAAGTGTTCTATCAGGAGACGGAAATTAAGACACTGAGATCCGAAGGCGAATTGGAACGGCTAAGGATGTACTCCAGAAGCTGAGCAGAGTAATGAGAGACAGGAAAATTGTGACGATAAACATTCACACTTACCGGAGCCAAAGCGTCCAAGGTGTTTTGCTTGTCGGGCTGCTGTGTTTTGATGAATGCGTGCGTAAACCCACGCAAGACAGTTCGACGTTTCGTCAGCTGCGTCCTCTCCACTCGCAAGTTTGGTCAAAGAAAGGAATATTCTTCGACCTGTCATTTTCTGCTGAGTGAGAACGAGGCGGACGGCGATGATTGGTGAGTTGGCAATGGTTTTTTTCCATAAAAAGTGTCTGAGACAATGGCTGCCAGGGTCGCTGGTGACGTGCTCTAATTGGGAGATTAATATTGAGTTAAGACTCTATTTATTTCCGTCTGGAAGCTTCAAACCCACGTGTGGAGCGAGCGGTGTAACCGAAACCAAAGAAATCTACTGTTTAACAACAAAAATTTTACTAGAATCAAAGAAGCGAGTTCTGAATTGCTACGTGATATCTGTTCTTCAATACAGCACTGAATTTCGGACAGTATTATCAAAGATGAAGGAGAAATTGAAGCAACTGAAATGTGGTTCTACAGAAGGATTCATTGATCGATCATTTGAGAAATTATGAGGTTTAGGAATTATGGAAACGAAATGGAATTTAATACTGAGCATCAGGAAGCGAGAGCTGAAGTTCTTGCGACATGTAATGAGGAAGGAAGGCTTGGAGAATCTTATACCCACAGGTCAGATATAGTAAAAAAGAGATAGAGGAAAGCAGTGGATAACATATTTGAAAGGCTGAGCATGTGGATGTCAGAGCGGCGTTTGGGTGGGGTAACTCAGGGATAGGAAGACGTGGAAACTCATGATTGCCTACGTCCAGAAGAAGCATGGCCCATATAAGAAAAGAAGAAG
Source organism: Ascarosepion bandense (assembly GCA_037127315.1). Taxonomy (NCBI): domain Eukaryota; kingdom Metazoa; phylum Mollusca; class Cephalopoda; order Sepiida; family Sepiidae; genus Ascarosepion; species Ascarosepion bandense. The sequence goes on along the minus strand of JBBBDQ010001658.1, from coordinate 1,569,190 downwards.
TCTGAAAAACCCATGAATTAATGATCGGAATTTCAAGCGATACGTTTGACACGGCAATAGGACATCTAATTCTAAACTTATTTATAAATGGAACTTTGTCTGTGCGCGTGTGTGTGTGTCTGTGTGTCTGTGTGTGTGTGTGTGTGTGTGTGTGTGTGTGTGTGTGTGTGTGTATCCGTTACCTACAGATTCCGAAACGGCTGAACCGATTTTCTTGAAAGTTTGCACTGTTGAAATAAAAAAAATCGGGTTATAGAAGGAGTGGTCAGATTTTAATCAAATTTGATACACTCATAGTCAAAGACAAAAGAAACGATATTCAAAAGTTTCAAGGTTGCAGTTCTTATAATAGTGCAGAAAATTGATAATATATATATATATATATATATATATATAAAAGCAAGATATTTGTGTGTTTGTCTGTTTATCTGTCTGTATGTCCTTTATACAAATCCACAATATTTATCCGATTCTCACCAAACTTCACAAATATTCTTTAGGCTGAGTCTGAGCTCCAGGACCATAGATTAGCTTTAAAGCTTTCATTACACCCGAGCAACGCCGGGCTATACTGCTAGTCTTCATTAATTTAGAGATATTTAAGTGAAAAAAAGATTCAATATATTTTAGGCTGTCGGATGCCAATTAAGAAAGTCAGATACAATAACCGAAGCACTCTATTTTCTGATATGATTTGTTGAAAAGAGTAACGCCTTTTCAATTTGAAAATGCAACCCACGGTGTAAGCAGACAATTAACGTAATCCCGTTTGCTTTAAAAAAATAAATAAATAAAGGAAGTTGTTAATTGATCCGTTTATTTCCAGTTTCAGCATTCTAGGGGAATAAGGCCTTCAGAACGATGTGTAACGTTTTATAAAGAGAATTAAGGCGATTTAAGAAGCCAGCAATTACAATAATGTCCAGAGATGAAAGGGAATTTGTGTTATCTGTATGAGAGTTGTATTTTTGCTGTCTTAATAAAATTGCTGATTTTATATGAAGAATTGATTATTTTTTCTACATCTAAATCTTTATCAGAGTAACGAGTTATTAAGCTTTCTAATTTCTGTTGATTGACTTTAGACGGGCTCATCTTGCTATAGGCGTGCTTGTAAACCAGTATTGCTGCTTTTTAAAAATTTTGCTACTTGTACACGACGCGGATTGAGATAAGTGTTGTAGATTTGAGCAACCCAAACAGAAAATAGTGAGGCAGGTGTTTAAATACGAAATATGAATTATTTTTATTTTAATGATTTACAATTAAATTTTATTTGTGTAAGTGTTGTAACCAGGAACAATGGATCAATTCAGCATATTTTCAGACACAACAGTAACGTGTCGGCCATATTGTTGTATGGGAATAAAAAGCGGGATTGTCATTTCTGCTGGCAGAGAAGTCAATTATTACGGGATTTTTTATAGAATGCGACGGTGAGAAGTTGAAATTCTTAAATATCTTTCTTTGTGGCTGTTCGTTATGATGAAAAAAGATATTTCTAGCGTGTATGTTTGAGTAAAAAAGGCAAGCGAGAAATAGAGAAGGAAAGGGTAAGTGTCAGGTAGGTTGTTGTGGAAGTGTGGAAGTACTACGTATCTTGGAAGAGAATAATGTAAGTGTCACGTATCTTACTAAGAGTTTGACACGAAACTTTGTGAGGAAAAGAGAAAGTGTCACGTAGCTTGGTAAGGATGAATATAAATGCCACATAACTTGTGTCTCGTAGCTTGGCGAGGAAAATTGAGTGTCACATTGAAAATTGTGTCACATAGCTTGGTGAGGGAGAGTGTAAATGTCACTTAGCTTGATGAGGAACAGTGTTAGTGTCACGTAGTTTAGTAGGGAAGTGTGTAAGTCTCAGGTAGGTTGATGAGAAAGTGTGTAAGTTCCTCCTATCTTCGTAAAAAGAGTGTAAGTGTCATGCATTTTAGTAAGTAATAGTGTAATTGACACATAACTTGGTGAGGAAGAGCGTAAATGCCACGTAGCATGGTGAGGAAGAGTGAAAGTGTCACGTAGTTTGGAGAAGAAGAATGAAAATGCTACATAACGTGGTGAGGAGGGGTGTAAGTGTCACATATTTTGGTGAGGAAAAGTATGTCATGTAACTTTATAAAGAAAGTGCGAATATCACTTAGCTTAGTAAGGAAGAGTGTACGCGTCACATATCTTGGTGAGAAAGTTTATGTCACTTAGCTTTGTGAAGGAGAGTTTAAGTGTCAATTAGTTTGTTGATGGAGAGTTTAAGTGTCACTTAGTTTCGTGAACTGTAAATGTCACGTAGATTAATGAAGAAGACGTAGTTTAACACGTAGTTTAGCAAGAAATATTACTACTGCCATGTAGCTTGGTGAGAAATTCTATTGTCGGCTTGAACGTGACTCATTGTTTAAAAATTTTAAATATTTGTTTTTAAAGAATTAATTTTTAATCTTCCATTGCCTCACTGGTGCCCCGTATATATGAATTTACTCAAGCCACAAGATTAGCAACTAAGTCCCACCCTTTTACTGTTAAACCAATAAATTGTAAACGCAAATTCTATTCATCAGCTTTTTTCTCGCACTTCCCGCCTGTGGAATTCCCTTCCATTTACTTGCTTTCCCGACAGTTACAATCTCCAAGAATTTAAATGCAAAGTCAATAGTCATCTCCTATCTCCCTAACCTGCATCCTCTCTCTCATGCTTATTTCTCTGTCTACTCCACTTTCATCAGTATTCTCATCTCTCTTTTACCCACTTCTGACACCCCTATAACCTGTCACTCTTTCTCATAACTTTCTTCCTATGTAACCCCTGCACACCAGTAGCAGTAAACTGCCTTTATCGGAGCGATATGATTATAAAAAAAAAACATTAAAAACTCGCAAAATTTTTATTTATATCAGTTGGTGTTCAGTTATCTTTTTAAATATTCCGTTTTCACCTCACATATATTTACGGGCATATCAAGCTGGCAAAGCTGAAATAGTAGTTCAGTAATTAGATATATGACCATTTAAAACTGTCAGAATTATGAAACCTTGAAAATCTTAGTAAATAAAGTGAACTGTTAACTCGATCCAGGATCGATAGAATTTGAAAGCCTTGTCCCTTGAGTGATCAGAGCTGATAAGCAAGGTCCAAAATAATCAGTACTTAAAAAGATTATCCTCGACAATTCTACAATAAAGAATAGATTGACTCACTTTTCGACCGGTTATGAGTACTTTCCTGGATTTTAAGCATGATAAGTGGTTATTGCTTGTTTCCTGTTTAGGGTTTTGTTTCCGGTTCCTTCTAAATTCCACTATAACTCTATGCTACTTACGGCTTTTAAACTGGATTAGAGATTATTCGATTGTTTCCTGTTTAGGGTTTTATTTCCGGTTCCTTCTAAATTCCACTATAATTCTATGCTACTTACGGCTTTTAAACTGGATTAGAGATTATTCGATTGTTTCCTGTTTAGGGTTTTATTTCCGGTTCCTTCTAAATTCCACTATAATTCTATGCTCCTTACGGCTTTTAAACTGGATTAGAGATTATTCGATTGTTTCCTGTTTAGGGTTTTGTTTCCGGTTCCTTCTAAATTCCACTATAACTCTCTGCTACAAATAACCTTTGAACAGGATTAGAGGTTATTCGAATGTTTCTTGCTTAGTGTTTGGTTTCTGGTTCCTTCAAAATTTCACTAAGTTAAGCAACGTCTTGATTGATCTGTTGTTATGTGAGTGACCATTTACAAATTATGAACATAATATGATAGATCCAGACTTAGCAGCTCAGATACAGTCACTTTCTTACCGGATCAATGTGGCTTCCCTGTGTCTCTTCCACAAATACTTTCACGGCTTCTACTCTGATGAACTTAGCTCACTGGTGCCCCCTATATATAAATTTACTCGAGCCACAAGATTAGCAACTAGGTTCCACCCTTTTACTTTGAAACCAATAAATTGTAAACGCAAATTCTACTCCATCATCTTCTTTTATCGCACTTCCCGCCTGTTTGATTCCCTTCCATTTACTTGCTTTCCCGACAGCTATAATCTCCAAGAATTTAAATGTAAAGTCAATAGTCATCTCCTATCTCATTAACCTGCACCCCCTCTCTCATGCTTCCTTCTCCATCCACTCCACTCTCATAAGTATTTTCATCCTTCTCTTACCCACTTCGTGACAACCCTATAATCTGTCACTCTTTCTCATAACTTTCATCCTATGTGACCCCCTGCCAAACAGTGGCAGTAAAATGCCTTGCTTGGGGCGATATGATTATAACGATTATAAAAACATTAACCTTTGTGAACGACTAAAAAAGTCTATTTAATAAAATGAAAATGTGCATATTCACAATTCCTTCACCCTCAATGCCTTGATTCATAACTGATCGGTGAAGTTAAGCAACGCCTACATAAATCGGTTGCTAGATGAGTGACCATTTAAAAATTATGAAGGTCATGTAGCCTGGCACCAGTCAAAGAAAGTTTCAGTAAGTAAAATGATTTACAAATAGGACTTATGATTTTATAATTCTGAAGTTAGTGCTTCCTAAAACACCAACCACGTTAAGCAACGTCGAAAGTGATCAGTAGTTATATGAGTAACCATTTAGAAATTGTGTCGGAATGGTAGCCGTATGCCAGACTGAAGAACACTCATTAAATAAAATGACATTTGATTATGTATGTCGATTTTATCACCCTGAATTAAGTAGATCCTAAATGATCCACACGGTTAAGCAACGTCGAAAATGATCAGTAATTATATGAGTAACCATTTAGAAATTATGTCGGAATGGTAGCCGTATGTCAGACTGAAGAACACTCATTAAATAAAATGACATTTGATTATGTATGTCGATTTTATCACCCTGAATTAAGTGGATCCTAACTGATCCACATGGTTAAGCAACGTCGAAAGAGATCAGTAATTATATGAATAAACATTTAGAAATTGTGTCGGAATGGTAGCCGTATGCCAGACTGAAGAAAACTCATTAAATAAAATGACATTTGATTATGTATGTCGCTTTTATCACACTGAATTAAGTGGATCCTAAATGATCCACACGGTTAAGCAACGTCGAAAATGATCAGTAATTAAATGAGTAACCATTTAGAAATTATGTCGGAATGGTAGCCGTATGCCAGACTGAAGAACACTCATTAAATAAAATGACATTTGATTATGTATGTCGATTTTATCACCCTGAATTAAGTGGATCCTAACTGATCCACACGGTTAAGCAACGTCGAAAATGATCAGTAATTATATGAGTAACCATTTAGAAATTGTGTCGGAATGGTAACCGTATGCCAGACTGAAGAACACTCATTAAATAAAATGACATTTGATTATGTATGTCTATTTTATCACCCTGAATTAAGTGGATCCTAACTGATCCACACGGTTAAGCAACGTCGAAAATGATCAGTAATTATATGAGTAACCATTTAGAAATTGTGTCGGAATGGTAGCCGTATGCCAGACTGAAGAACACTCATTAAGTAAAATGACATTTGATTATGTATGTCGATTTTATGACCCTGAATTAAGTGGATCCTAACTGATCCACACGGTTAAGCAACGTCGAAAATGATCAGTAATTATATGAGTAACCATTTAGAAATTATGTCGGAATGTTAGCCGTATGCCAGACTGAAGAACACTCATTAAATAAAATGACATTTGATATGTATGTCGATTTTATCACCCTGAATTAAGTGGATCCTAACTGATCCACACGGTTAAGCAACGTCGAAAATGATCAGTAATTATATGAGTAACCATTTAGAAATTGTGGCGGAATGGTAACCGTATGTCAGACTGAAGAACACTCATTAAATAAAATGACATTTGATTATGTATGTCGATTTTATCACCCTGAATTAAGTGGATCCTAACTGATCCACATGGTTAAGCAACGTCGAAAGAGATCAGTAATTATATGAATAAACATTTAGAAATTGTGTCGGAATGGTAGCCGTATGCCAGACTGAAGAACACTCATTAAATAAAATGACATTTGATTAAGTATGTCGATTTTATCACCCTGAATTAAGTGGATCCTAACTGATCCACACGGTTAAGCAACGTCGAAAATGATCAGTAATTAAATGAGTAACCATTTAGAAATTATGTCGGAATGGTAGCCGTATGCCAGACTGAAGAACACTCATTAAATAAAATGACATTTGATTATGTATGTCGATTTTATCACCCTGAATTAAGTGGATCCTAACTGATCCACACGGTTAAGCAACGTCGAAAATGATCAGTAATTATATGAGTAACCATTTAGAAATTGTGTCGGAATGGTAACCGTATGCCAGACTGAAGAACACTCATTAAATAAAATGACATTTGATTATGTATGTCTATTTTATCACCCTGAATTAAGTGGATCCTAACTGATCCACACGGTTAAGCAACGTCGAAAATGATCAGTAATTATATGAGTAACCATTTAAAAATTGTGTCGGAATGGTAGCCGTATGCCAGACTGAAGAACACTCATTAAGTAAAATGACATTTGATTATGTATGTCGATTTTATCACCCTGAATTAAGTGGATCCTAACTGATCCACACGGTTAAGCAACGTCGAAAATGATCAGTAATTATATGAGTAACCATTTAGAAATTGTGTCGGAATGGTAACCGTATGCCAGACTGAAGAACACTCATTAAATAAAATGACATTTGATTATGTATGTTGATTTTATCACCCTGAATTAAGTGGATCCTAACTGATCCACACGGTTAAGCAACGTCGAAAATGATCAGTAATTATATGAGTAACCATTTAGAAATTGTGTCGGAATGGTAGCCGTATGCCAGATTGAAGAACACTCATTAAATAAAATGACATTTGATTATGTATGTCGATGTTATCACCCTGCATTAAGTGGATCCTAACTGATTCACACGGTTAAGCAACGTCGAAAATGATCAGTAATTATATGAGTAACAATTTAGAAATTGTGTCGGAATGGTAGCCGTAAGCCAGACTGAAGAACACTCATTAAATAAAATGACATTTGATTATGCATGTCGATTTTCTCACCCTGAATTAAGTGGATCCTAACTGATCCACACGGTTAAGCAACGTCGAAAATGATCAGTAATTATATGAGTAACCATTTAGAAATTGTGTCGGAATGGTAGCCGTATGCCAGACTGAAGAACACTCATTAAATAAAATGACATTTGATTATATATGTCGATTTTATCACCCTGAATTAAGTGGATCCTAACTGATCCACACGATTAAGCATGTTCGAAAATGATCAGTAATTATATGAGTAACCATTTATAAATTATGTCGGATTGGTAGCCGTATGTCAGACTGAAGAAGACTCATTAAATAAAATGACAATTGATTAAGTATGTCGATTTTATCACCCTGAATTAAGTGGATCCTAACTGATCCACACGGTTAAGCAACGTCGAAAGAGATCAGTAATTATATGAATAAACATTTAGAAATTGTGTCGGAATGGTAGCCGTATGCCAGACTGAAGCACACTCATTAAGTAAAATGACATTTGATTATGTATGTCGATTTTATCACCCTAAATTAAGTGGATCCTAACTGATCCACACGGTTAAACAACGTCGAAAGAGATCAGTAATTATATGAATAAACATTTAGAAATTGTGTCGGAATGGTAGCCGTATGCCAGACTGAAGAACACTCATTAAATAAAATGACAATTGATTATATATGTCGATTTTATCACCCTGAATTAAGTGGATCCTAACTGATCCACACGGTTAAACAACGTCGAAAATGATCAGTAATTATATGAGTAACCATTTAGAAATTATGTCGGATTGGTAGCCGTATGTCAGACTGAAGAACACTCATTAAATAAAATGACATTTGATTATGTATGTTGATTTTATCACCCTGAATTAAGTGGATCCTAACTGATCCACACGGTTAAGCAACGTCGAAAGAGATCAGTAATTATATGAATAAACATTTAGAAATTGTGTCGGAATGGCAGCCGTATGCCAGACTGAAGAACACTCATTAAATAAAATGACATTTGATTATGTATGTCGATTTTATCACCCTGAATTAAGTGGATCCTAACTGATCCACACGGTTAAGCAACGTCGAAAATGATCAGTAATTAAATGAGTAACCATTTAGAAATTATGTCGGAATGGTAGCCGTATGCCAGACTGAAGAACACTCATTAAATAAAATGACATTTGATTATGTATGTCGATTTTATCACCCTGAATTAAGTGGATCCTAACTGATCCACACGGTTAAGCAACGTCGAAAATGATCAGTAATTATATGAGTAACCATTTAGAAATTGTGTCGGAATGGTAACCGTATGCCAGACTGAAGAACACTCATTAAATAAAATGACATTTGATTATGTATGTCTATTTTATCACCCTGAATTAAGTGGATCCTAACTGATCCACACGGTTAAGCAACGTCGAAAATGATCAGTAATTATATGAGTAACCATTTAGAAATTGTGTCGGAATGGTAGCCGTATGCCAGACTGAAGAACACTCATTAAATAAAATGACATTTGATTATGTATGTTGATTTTATCACCCTGAATTAAGTGGATCCTAACTGATCCACACGGTTAAGCAACGTCGAAAATGATCAGTAATTATATGAGTAACCATTTAGAAATTGTGTCGGAATGGTAGCCGTATGCCAGACTGAAGAACACTCATTAAATAAAATGACATTTGGTTATGTATGTCGATGTTATCACCCTGCATTAAGTGGATCCTAACTGATTCACACGGTTAAGCAACGTCGAAAATGATCAGTAATTATATGAGTAACCATTTAGAAATTGTGTCGGAATGGTAGCCGTATGCCAGACTGAAGAACACTCATTAAATAAAATGACATTTGATTATGCATGTCGATTTTCTCACCCTGAATTAAGTGGATCCTAACTGATCCACACGGTTAAGCAACGTCGAAAATGATCAGTAATTATATGAGTAACCATTTAGAAATTGTGTCGGAATGGTAGCCGTATGCCAGACTGAAGAACACTCATTAAATAAAATGACATTTGATTATATATGTCGATTTTATCACCCTGAATTAAGTGGATCCTAACTGATCCACACGATTAAGCAACGTCGAAAGAGATCAGTAATTATATGAATAAACATTTAGAAATTGTGTCGGAATGGTAGCCGTATGCCAGACTGAAGAACACTCATTAAGTAAAATGACATTTGATTATGTATGTCGATTTTATCACCCTAAATTAAGTGGATCCTAACTGATCCACACGGTTAAACAACGTCGAAAGAGATCAGTAATTATATGAATAAACATTTAGAAATTGTGTCGGAATGGTAGCCGTATGCCAGACTGAAGAACACTCATTAAATAAAATGACAATTGATTAAGTATGTCGATTTTATCACCCTGAATTAAGTGGATCCTAACTGATCCACACGGTTAAACAACGTCGAAAATGATCAGTAATTATATGAGTAACCATTTAGAAATTATGTCGGATTGGTAGCCGTATGTCAGACTGAAGAACACTCATTAAATAAAATGACATTTGATTATGTATGTCGATTTTATCACCCTGAATTAAGTGGATCCTAACTGATCCACACGGTTAAGCAACGTCGAAAATGATCAGTAATTATATGAGTAACCATTTAGAAATTGTGTCTGAATGGTAGCCCTATGCCAGACTGAAGAACACTCATTAAATAAAATGACATTTGATTATGTATGTCTATTTTATCACCCTGAATTAAGTGGATCCTAACTGATCCACACGGTTAAGCAACGTCGAAAATGATCGGTAATTATATGAGTAACCATTTAGAAATTGTGTTGGAATGGTAACCGTATGCCAGACTGAAGAACACTCATTAAATAAAATGACATTTGATTATGTATGTCTATTTTATCACCCTGAATTAAGTGGATCCTAACTGATCCACACGGTTAAGCAACGTCGAAAATGATCAGTAATTAAATGAGTAACCATTTAGAAATTGTGTCGGAATGGTAGCCGTATGTCAGACTGAAGAACACTCATTAAGTAAAATGACATTTGATTATGTATGTCGATTTTATCACCCTGAATTAAGTGGATCCTAACTGATCCACACGGTTAAGCAACGTCGAAAATGATCAGTAATTATATGAGTAACCATTTAGAAATTGTGTCGGAATGGTAACCGTATGCCAGACTGAAGAACACTCATTAAATAAAATGACATTTGATTATGCATGTCGATTTTCTCACCCTGAATTAAGTGGATCCTAACTGATCCACACGGTTAAGCAACGTCGAAAATGATCAGTAATTATATGAGTAACCATTTAGAAATTGTGTCGGAATGGTAGCCGTATGCCAGACTGAAGAACACTCATTAAATAAAATGACATTTGATTATATATGTCGATTTTATCAACCTGAATTAAGTGGATCCTAACTGATCCACACGATTAAGCATGTTCGAAAATGATCAGGAATTATATGAGTAACCATTAATAAATTATGTCGGATTGGTAGCCGTATGTCAGACTGAAGAAGACTCATTAAATAAAATGACAATTGATTAAGTATGTCGATTTTATCACCCTGAATTAAGTGGATCCTAACTGATCCACACGGTTAAGCAACGTCGAAAGAGATCAGTAATTATATGAATAAACATTTAGAAATTGTGTCGGAATGGTAGCCGTATGCCAGACTGAAGAACACTCATTAAGTAAAATGACATTTGATTATGTATGTCTATTTTATCACCCTGAATTAAGTGGATCCTAACTGATCCACACGGTTAAGCAACGTCGAAAATGATCAGTAATTATATGAGTAACCATTTAGAAATTGTGTCGGAATGGTAGCCGTATGCCAGACTGAAGAACACTCATGAAGTAAAATGACATTTGATTATGTATGTCGATTTTATCACCCTGAATTAAGTGGATCCTAACTGATCCACACGGTTAAGCAACGTCGAAAATGATCAGTAATTATATGAGTAACCATTTAGAAATTGTGTCGGAATGGTTACCGTATGCCAGACTGAAGAACACTCATTAAATAAAATGACATTTGATTAAGTATGTCGATTTTATCACCCTGAATTTAGTGGATCCTAACTGATCCACACGGTTAAGCAACGTCGAAAATGATCGGTAATTATATGAGTAACCATTTAGAAATTGTGTTGGAATGGTAACCGTATGCCAGACTGAAGAACACTCATTAAATAAAATGACATTTGATTATGTATGTCTATTTTATCACCCTGAATTAAGTGGATCCTAACTGATCCACACGGTTAAGCAACGTCGAAAATTATCAGTAATTATATGAGTAACCATTTATAAATTATATCGGATTGGTAGCCGTATGTCAGAATGAAGAACACTCATTAAATAAAATGACAATTGATTATGTATGTTGATTTTATCACCCTGAATTAAGTGGATCCTAACTGATCCACACGGTTAAGCAACGTCGAAAGAGATCAGTAATTATATGAGTAACCAATTAGAAATTATGTCTGAATGGTAGCCGCATGCCAGACTGAAGAACACTCATTAAATAAAATGACATTTGATTATGTATGTCGATTTTATCACCCTGAATTAAGTGGATCCTAACTGATCCACACGATTAAGCATGTTCGAAAATGATCAGTAATTATATGAGTAACCATTTATAAATTATGTCGGATTGGTAGCCGTATGTCAGACTGAAGAAGACTCATTAACTAAAATGACAATTGATTAAGTATGTCGATTTTATCACCCCGAATTAAGTGGATCCTAACTGATCCACACGGTTAAGCAACGTCGAAAGAGATCGGTAATTATATGAATAAACATTTAGAAATTGTGTCGGAATGGTAGCCGTATGCCAGACTGAAGAACACTCATTAAATAAAATGACAATTGATTAAGTATGTCGATTTTATCACCCTGAATTAAGTGGATCCTAACTGATCCACACTGTTAAACAACGTCGAAAATGATCAGTAATTATATGAGTAACCATTTAGAAATTGTGTCGGAATGGTAGCCGTATGCCAGACTGAAGAACACTCATTAAATAAAATGACATTTGATTATGCATGTCGATTTTCTCACCCTGAATTAAGTGGATCCTAACTGATCCACACGGTTAAGCAAAGTCGAAAATGATCAGTAATTATATGAGTAACCATTTAGAAATTGTGTCGGAATGGTAGCCGTATGCCAGACTGAAGAACACTCATTAAATAAAATGACATTTGATTATATATGTCGATTTTATCACCCTGAATTAAGTGGATCCTAACTGATCCACACGATTAAGCATGTTCGAAAATGATCAGTAATTATATGAGTAACCATTTATAAATTATGTCGGATTGGTAGCCGTATGTCAGACTGAAGAAGACTCATTAAATAAAATGACAATTGATTAAGTATGTCGATTTTCTCACCCTGAATTAAGTGGATCCTAACTGATCCACACGGTTAAGCAACATCGAAAGAGATCAGTAATTATATGAATAAACATTTAGAAATTGTGTCGGAATGGTAGCCGTATGCCAGACTGAAGAACACTCATTAAATAAAATGACATTTGATTATATATGTCGATTTTATCACCCTGAATTAAGTGGATCCTAACTGATCCACACGATTAAGCATGTTCGAAAATGATCAGGAATTATATGAGTAACCATTAATAAATTATGTCGGATTGGTAGCCGTATGTCAGACTGAAGAAGACTCATTAAATAAAATGACAATTGATTAAGTATGTCGATTTTATCACCCTGAATTAAGTGGATCCTAACTGATCCACACGGTTAAGCAACGTCGAAAGAGATCAGTAATTATATGAATAAACATTTAGAAATTGTGTCGGAATGGTAGCCGTATGCCAGACTGAAGAACACTCATTAAGTAAAATGACATTTGATTATGTATGTCTATTTTATCACCCTGAATTAAGTGGATCCTAACTGATCCACACGGTTAAGCAACGTCGAAAATGATCAGTAATTATATGAGTAACCATTTAGAAATTGTGTCGGAATGGTAGCCGTATGCCAGACTGAAGAACACTCATGAAGTAAAATGACATTTGATTATGTATGTCGATTTTATCACCCTGAATTAAGTGGATCCTAACTGATCCACACGGTTAAGCAACGTCGAAAATGATCAGTAATTATATGAGTAACCATTTAGAAATTGTGTCGGAATGGTTACCGTATGCCAGACTGAAGAACACTCATTAAATAAAATGACATTTGATTAAGTATGTCGATTTTATCACCCTGAATTTAGTGGATCCTAACTGATCCACACGGTTAAGCAACGTCGAAAATGATCGGTAATTATATGAGTAACCATTTAGAAATTGTGTTGGAATGGTAACCGTATGCCAGACTGAAGAACACTCATTAAATAAAATGACATTTGATTATGTATGTCTATTTTATCACCCTGAATTAAGTGGATCCTAACTGATCCACACGGTTAAGCAACGTCGAAAATTATCAGTAATTATATGAGTAACCATTTATAAATTATATCGGATTGGTAGCCGTATGTCAGAATGAAGAACACTCATTAAATAAAATGACAATTGATTATGTATGTTGATTTTATCACCCTGAATTAAGTGGATCCTAACTGATCCACACGGTTAAGCAACGTCGAAAGAGATCAGTAATTATATGAGTAACCAATTAGAAATTATGTCTGAATGGTAGCCGCATGCCAGACTGAAGAACACTCATTAAATAAAATGACATTTGATTATGTATGTCGATTTTATCACCCTGAATTAAGTGGATCCTAACTGATCCACACGATTAAGCATGTTCGAAAATGATCAGTAATTATATGAGTAACCATTTATAAATTATGTCGGATTGGTAGCCGTATGTCAGACTGAAGAAGACTCATTAACTAAAATGACAATTGATTAAGTATGTCGATTTTATCACCCCGAATTAAGTGGATCCTAACTGATCCACACGGTTAAGCAACGTCGAAAGAGATCGGTAATTATATGAATAAACATTTAGAAATTGTGTCGGAATGGTAGCCGTATGCCAGACTGAAGAACACTCATTAAATAAAATGACAATTGATTAAGTATGTCGATTTTATCACCCTGAATTAAGTGGATCCTAACTGATCCACACTGTTAAACAACGTCGAAAATGATCAGTAATTATATGAGTAACCATTTAGAAATTGTGTCGGAATGGTAGCCGTATGCCAGACTGAAGAACACTCATTAAATAAAATGACATTTGATTATGCATGTCGATTTTCTCACCCTGAATTAAGTGGATCCTAACTGATCCACACGGTTAAGCAAAGTCGAAAATGATCAGTAATTATATGAGTAACCATTTAGAAATTGTGTCGGAATGGTAGCCGTATGCGAGACTGAAGAACACTCATTAAATAAAATGACATTTGATTATATATGTCGATTTTATCACCCTGAATTAAGTGGATCCTAACTGATCCACACGATTAAGCATGTTCGAAAATGATCAGTAATTATATGAGTAACCATTTATAAATTATGTCGGATTGGTAGCCGTATGTCAGACTGAAGAAGACTCATTAAATAAAATGACAATTGATTAAGTATGTCGATTTTATCACCCTGAATTAAGTGGATCCTAACTGATCCACACGGTTAAGCAACGTCGAAAGAGATCAGTAATTATATGAATAAACATTTAGAAATTGTGTCGGAATGGTAGCCGTATGCCAGACTGAAGAACACTCATTAAATAAAATGACAATTGATTAAGTATGTCGATTTTATCACCCTGAATTAAGTGGATCCTAACTGATCCACACGGTTAAACAACGTCGAAAATGATCAGTAATTATATGAGTAACCATTTAGAAATTATATCGGATTGGTAGCCGTATGTCAGACTGAAGAACACTCATTAAATAAAATGACATTTGATTATGTATGTTAATTTTATCACCCTGAATTAAGTGGATCCTAACTGATCCACACGGTTAAGCAACGTCGAAAGAGATCAGTAATTATATGAATAAACATTTAGAAATTGTGTCGGAATGGTAGCCGTATGCCAGACTGAAGAACACTCATTAAGTAAAATGACATTTGATTATGTGTGTCGATTTTATCACCCTGAATTAAGTGGATCCTAACTGATCCACACGGTTAAACAACGTCGAAAGAGATCAGTAATTATATGAATAAACATTTAGAAATTGTGTCGGAATGGTAGCCGTATGCCAGACTGAAGAACACTCATGAAGTAAAATGACATTTGATTATGTATGTCGATTTTATCACCCTGAATTAAGTGGATCCTAACTGATCCACACGGTTAAGCAACGTCGAAAATGATCAGTAATTATATGAGTAACCATTTAGAAATTGTGTCGGAATGGTTACCGTATGCCAGACTGAAGAACACTCATTAAATAAAATGACATTTGATTAAGTATGTCGATTTTATCACCCTGAATTTAGTGGATCCTAACTGATCCACACGGTTAAGCAACGTCGAAAATGATCGGTAATTATATGAGTAACCATTTAGAAATTGTGTTGGAATGGTAACCGTATGCCAGACTGAAGAACACTCATTAAATAAAATGACATTTGATTATGTATGTCTATTTTATCACCCTGAATTAAGTGGATCCTAACTGATCCACACGGTTAAGCAACGTCGAAAATTATCAGTAATTATATGAGTAACCATTTATAAATTATATCGGATTGGTAGCCGTATGTCAGAATGAAGAACACTCATTAAATAAAATGACAATTGATTATGTATGTTGATTTTATCACCCTGAATTAAGAGGATCCTAACTGATCCACACGGTTAAGCAACGTCGAAAGAGATCAGTAATTATATGAGTAACCAATTAGAAATTATGTCGGAATGGTAGCCGTATGCCAGACTGAAGAACACTCATTAAATAAAATGACATTTGATTATGTATGTCGATTTTATCACCCTGAATTAAGTGGATCCTAACTGATCCACACGATTAAGCATGTTCGAAAATGATCAGTAATTATATGAGTAACCATTTATAAATTATGTCGGATTGGTAGCCGTATGTCAGACTGAAGAAGACTCATTAAATAAAATGACAATTGATTAAGTATGTCGATTTTATCACCCCGAATTAAGTGGATCCTAACTGATCCACACGGTTAAGCAACGTCGAAAGAGATCGGTAATTATATGAATAAACATTTAGAAATTGTGTCGGAATGGTAGCCGTATGCCAGACTGAAGAACACTCATTAAATAAAATGACAATTGATTAAGTATGTCGATTTTATCACCCTGAATTAAGTGGATCCTAACTGATCCACACTGTTAAACAACGTCGAAAATGATCAGTAATTATATGAGTAACCATTTAGAAATTGTGTCGGAATGGTAGCCGTATGCCAGACTGAAGAACACTCATTAAATAAAATGACATTTGATTATGCATGTCGATTTTCTCACCCTGAATTAAGTGGATCCTAACTGATCCACACGGTTAAGCAAAGTCGAAAATGATCAGTAATTATATGAGTAACCATTTAGAAATTGTGTCGGAATGGTAGCCGTATGCGAGACTGAAGAACACTCATTAAATAAAATGACATTTGATTATATATGTCGATTTTATCACCCTGAATTAAGTGGATCCTAACTGATCCACACGATTAAGCATGTTCGAAAATGATCAGTAATTATATGAGTAACCATTTATAAATTATGTCGGATTGGTAGCCGTATGTCAGACTGAAGAAGACTCATTAAATAAAATGACAATTGATTAAGTATGTCGATTTTATCACCCTGAATTAAGTGGATCCTAACTGATCCACACGGTTAAGCAACGTCGAAAGAGATCAGTAATTATATGAATAAACATTTAGAAATTGTGTCGGAATGGTAGCCGTATGCCAGACTGAAGAACACTCATTAAATAAAATGACAATTGATTAAGTATGTCGATTTTATCACCCTGAAATAAGTGGATCCTAACTGATCCACACGGTTAAACAACGTCGAAAATGATCAGTAATTATATGAGTAACCATTTAGAAATTATATCGGATTGGTAGCCGTATGTCAGACTGAAGAACACTCATTAAATAAAATGACATTTGATTATGTATGTTAATTTTATCACCCTGAATTAAGTGGATCCTAACTGATCCACACGGTTAAGCAACGTCGAAAGAGATCAGTAATTATATGAATAAACATTTAGAAATTGTGTCGGAATGGTAGCCGTATGCCAGACTGAAGAACACTCATTAAATAAAATGACAATTGATTAAGTATGTCGATTTTATCACCCTGAATTAAGTGGATCCTAACTGATCCACACGGTTAAACAACGTCGAAAATGATCAGTAATTATATGAGTAACCATTTAGAAATTATATCGGATTGGTAGCCGTATGTCAGACTGAAGAACACTCATTAAATAAAATGACATTTGATTATGTATGTTAATTTTATCACCCTGAATTAAGTGGATCCTAACTGATCCACACGGTTAAGCAACGTCGAAAGAGATCAGTAATTATATGAATAAACATTTAGAAATTGTGTCGGAATGGTAGCCGTATGTCAGACTGAAGAACACTCATTAAATAAAATGACATTTGATTATGTATGTCGATGTTATCACCCTGCATTAAGTGGATCCTAACTGATCTACACGGTTAAGCAACGTCGAAAATGATCAGTAATTATATGAGTAACCATTTAGAAATTGTGTCTGAATGGTAGCCGTATGCCAGACTGAAGGACACTCATTAAATAAAATGACATTTGATTATGTATGTCTATTTTATCACCCTGAATTAAGTGGATCCTAACTGATCCACACGGTTAAGCAACGTCGAAAATGATCGGTAATTATATGAGTAACCTTTAGAAATTGTGTTGGAATGGTAACCGTATGCCAGACTGAAGAACACTCATTAAATAAAATGACATTTGATTATGTATGTCTATTTTATCACCCTGAATTAAGTGGATCCTAACTGATCCACACGGTTAAGCAACGTCGAAAATGATCAGTAATTATATGAGTAACCATTTAGAAATTGTGTCGGAATGGTAGCCGTATGCCAGACTGAAGAACACTCATTAAATAAAATTACATTTGATTATGTATGTCGATTTTATCACCCTGAATTAAGTGGATCCTAACTGATCCACACGGTTAAGCAACGTCGAAAATGATCAGTAATTATATGAGTAACCATTTAGAAATTGTGTCGGAATGGTAGCCGTATGCCAGACTGAAGAACACTCATTAAATAAAATGACATTTGATTATGTATGTCGATTTTATCACCCTGAATTAAGTGGATCCTAACTGATCCACACGGTTAAGCAACGTCGAAAATGATCAGTAATTATATGAGTAACCATTTAGAAATTGTGTCGGAATGGTAACCCTATGCCAGACTGAAGAACACTCATTAAATAAAATGACATTTGATTATGTATGTCTATTTTATCACCCTGAATTAAGTGGATCCTAACTGATCCACACGGTTAAGCAACGTCGAAAATGATCAGTAATTATATGAGTAACCATTTAGAAATTGTGTCGGAATGGTAGCCGTATGCCAGACTGAAGAACACTCATTAAATAAAATGACATTTGATTATGTATGTCGATTTTATCACCCTGAATTAAGTGGATCCTAACTGATTCCCACGGTTAAGCAACGTCGAAAATGATCAGTAATTATATGAGTAACCATTTAGAAATTGTGTCGGAATGGTAGCCGTATGCCAGACTGAAGAACACTCATTAAATAAAATGACATTTGATTATGCATGTCGATTTTCTCACCCTGAATTAAGTGGATCCTAACTGATCCACACGGTTAAGCAACGTCGAAAATGATCAGTAATTATATGAGTAACCATTTAGAAATTGTGTCGGAATGGTAACCCTATGCCAGACTGAAGAACACTCATTAAATAAAATGACATTTGATTATGTATGTCTATTTTATCACCCTGAATTAAGTGGATCCTAACTGATCCACACGGTTAAGCAACGTCGAAAGAGATCAGTAATTATATGAATAAACATTTAGAAATTGTGTCGGAATGGCAGCCGTATGCCAGACTGAAGAACACTCATTAAATAAAATGACATTTGATTATGTATGTCGATGTTATCACCCTGCATTAAGTGGATCCTAACTGATCCACACGGTTAAGCAACGTCGAAAATGATCAGTAATTATATGAGTAACCATTTAGAAATTGTGTCTGAATGGTAGCCGTATGCCAGACTGAAGGACACTCATTAAATAAAATGACATTTGATTATGTATGTCTATTTTATCACCCTGAATTAAGTGGATCCTAACTGATCCACACGGTTAAGCAACGTCGAAAATGATCGGTAATTATATGAGTAACCATTTAGAAATTGTGTTGGAATGGTAACCGTATGCCAGACTGAAGAACACTCATTAAATAAAATGACATTTGATTATGTATGTCTATTTTATCACCCTGAATTAAGTGGATCCTAACTGATCCACACGGTTAAGCAACGTCGAAAATGATCAGTAATTATATGAGTAACCATTTAGAAATTGTGTCGGAATGGTAGCCGTATGCCAGACTGAAGAACACTCATTAAATAAAATGACATTTGATTATGTATGTCGATTTTATCACCCTGAATTAAGTGGATCCTAACTGATCCACACGGTTAAGCAACGTCGAAAATGATCAGTAATTATATGAGTAACCATTTAGAAATTGTGTCGGAATGGTAGCCGTATGCCAGACTGAAGAACACTCATTAAATAAAATGACATTTGATTATGTATGTCGATTTTATCACCCTGAATTAAGTGGATCCTAACTGATCCACACGGTTAAGCAACGTCGAAAATGATCAGTAATTATATGAGTAACCATTTAGAAATTGTGTCGGAATGGTAACCCTATGCCAGACTGAAGAACACTCATTAAATAAAATGACATTTGATTATGTATGTCTATTTTATCACCCTGAATTAAGTGGATCCTAACTGATCCACACGGTTAAGCAACGTCGAAAATGATCAGTAATTATATGAGTAACCATTTAGAAATTGTGTCGGAATGGTAGCCGTATGCCAGACTGAAGAACACTTATTAAATAAAATGACATTTGATTATGTATGTCGATTTTATCACCCTGAATTAAGTGGATCCTAACTGATTCCCACGGTTAAGCAACGTCGAAAATGATCAGTAATTATATGAGTAACCATTTAGAAATTGTGTCGGAATGGTAGCCGTATGCCAGACTGAAGAACACTCATTAAATAAAATGACATTTGATTATGTATGTCGATTTTATCACCCTGAATTAAGTGGATCCTAACTGATCCACACGGTTAAGCAACGTCGAAAATGATCAGTAATTATATGAGTAACCATTCAGAAATTGTGTCTGAATGGTAGCCGTATGCCAGACTGAAGAACACTCATTAAATAAAATGACATTTTTATGATGTATGTCGATTTTATCACCCTGAATTAAGTGGATCCTAACTGATCCACACGGTTAAGCAACGTCGAAAATTATCAGTAATTATATGAGTAACCATTTAGAAATTGTGTCTGAATGGTAGCCTTATGCTAGACTGAAGAACACTCATTAAATAAAATGACATTTGATTATGTATGTCGATTTTATCACCCTGAATTAAGTGGATCCTAACTGATCCACACGGTTAAGCAACGTCGAAAATGATCAGTAATTATATGAGTAACCATTTAGAAATTGTGTCGGAATGGTAGCCGTATGCCAAACTGAAGAACACTCATTAAATAAAATGACATTTGATTATGTATGTCTATTTTATCACCCTGAATTAAGTGGATCCTAACTGATCCACACGGTTAAGCAACGTCGAAAATGATCAGTAATTATATGAGTAACCATTTAGAAATTGTGTCGGAATGGTAGCCGTATGCCAGACTGAAGAACACTCATTAAATAAAATGACATTTGATTATGTATGTCTATTTTATCACCCTGAATTAAGTGGATCCTAACTGATCCACACGGTTAAGCAA
Source organism: Ascarosepion bandense (assembly GCA_037127315.1). NCBI lineage: Eukaryota > Metazoa > Mollusca > Cephalopoda > Sepiida > Sepiidae > Ascarosepion > Ascarosepion bandense. The sequence goes on along the minus strand of JBBBDQ010001658.1, from coordinate 1,548,067 downwards.
CGTCGAAAATGATCAGTAATTATATGAGTAAACATTTAGAAATTGTGTCGGAATGGTAGCCGTATGCCAGACTGAAGAACACTCATTAAATAAAATGACAATTGATTAAGTATGTCGATTTTATCACCCTGAATTAAGTGGATCCTAACTGATCCACACGGTTAAGCAACGTCGAAAGAGATCAGTAATTATATGAATAAACATTTAGAAATTGTGTCGGAATGGTAGCCGTATGCCAGACTGAAGAACACTCATTAAATAAAATGACAATTGATTAAGTATGTCGATTTTATCACCCTGAATTAAGTGGATCCTAACTGATCCACACGGTTAAACAACGTCGAAAATGATCAGTAATTATATGAGTAACCATTTAGAAATTATATCGGATTGGTAGCCGTATGTCAGACTGAAGAACACTCATTAAATAAAATGACATTTGATTATGTATGTTAATTTTATCACCCTGAATTAAGTGGATCCTAACTGATCCACACGGTTAAGCAACGTCGAAAGAGATCAGTAATTATATGAATAAACATTTAGAAATTGTGTCGGAATGGCAGCCGTATGCCAGACTGAAGAACACTCATTAAATAAAATGAAATTTGATTATGTATGTCGATGTTATCACCCTGCATTAAGTGGATCCTAACTGATCCACACGGTTAAGCAACGTCGAAAATGATCAGTAATTATATGAGTAACCATTTAGAAATTGTGTCTGAATGGTAGCCGTATGCCAGACTGAAGGACACTCATTAAATAAAATGACATTTGATTATGTATGTCTATTTTATCACCCTGAATTAAGTGGATCCTAACTGATCCACACGGTTAAGCAACGTCGAAAATGATCGGTAATTATATGAGTAACCATTTAGAAATTGTGTTGGAATGGTAACCGTATGCCAGACTGAAGAACACTCATTAAATAAAATGACATTTGATTATGTATGTCTATTTTATCACCCTGAATTAAGTGGATCCTAACTGATCCACACGGTTAAGCAACGTCGAAAATGATCAGTAATTATATGAGTAACCATTTAGAAATTGTGTCGGAATGGTAGCCGTATGCCAGACTGAAGAACACTCATTAAATAAAATGACATTTGATTATGTATGTCGATTTTATCACCCTGAATTAAGTGGATCCTAACTGATCCACACGGTTAAGCAACGTCGAAAATGATCAGTAATTATATGAGTAACCATTTAGAAATTGTGTCGGAATGGTAGCCGTATGCCAGACTGAAGAACACTCATTAAATAAAATGACATTTGATTATGTATGTCGATTTTATCACCCTGAATTAAGTGGATCCTAACTGATCCACACGGTTAAGCAACGTCGAAAATGATCAGTAATTATATGAGTAACCATTTAGAAATTGTGTCGGAATGGTAACCCTATGCCAGACTGAAGAACACTCATTAAATAAAATGACATTTGATTATGTATGTCTATTTTATCACCCTGAATTAAGTGGATCCTAACTGATCCACACGGTTAAGCAACGTCGAAAATGATCAGTAATTATATGAGTAACCATTTAGAAATTGTGTCGGAATGGTAGCCGTATGCCAGACTGAAGAACACTCATTAAATAAAATGACATTTGATTATGTATGTCGATTTTATCACGCTGAATTAAGTGGATCCTAACTGATTCCCACGGTTAAGCAACGTCGAAAATGATCAGTAATTATATGAGTAACCATTTAGAAATTGTGTCGGAATGGTAGCCGTATGCCAGACTGAAGAACACTCATTAAATAAAATGACATTTGATTATGCATGTCGATTTTCTCACCCTGAATTAAGTGGATCCTAACTGATCCACACGGTTAAGCAACGTCGAAAATGATCAGTAATTATATGAGTAACCATTTAGAAATTGTGTCGGAATGGTAACCCTATGCCAGACTGAAGAACACTCATTAAATAAAATGACATTTGATTATGTATGTCTATTTTATCACCCTGAATTAAGTGGATCCTAACTGATCCACACGGTTAAGCAACGTCGAAAGAGATCAGTAATTATATGAATAAACATTTAGAAATTGTGTCGGAATGGCAGCCGTATGCCAGACTGAAGAACACTCATTAAATAAAATGACAATTGATTAAGTATGTCGATGTTATCAACCTGCATTAAGTGGATCCTAACTGATCCACACGGTTAATCAACGTCGAAAATGATCAGTAATTATATGAGTAACCATTTAGAAATTGTGTCTGAATGGTAGCCGTATGCCAGACTGAAGGACACTCATTAAATAAAATGACATTTGATTATGTATGTCTATTTTATCACCCTGAATTAAGTGGATCCTAACTGATCCACACGGTTAAGCAACGTCGAAAATGATCGGTAATTATATGAGTATCCATTTAGAAATTGTGTTGGAATGGTAACCGTATGCCAGACTGAAGAACACTCATTAAATAAAATGACATTTGATTATGTATGTCTATTTTATCACCCTGAATTAAGTGGTTCCTAACTGATCCACACGGTTAAGCAACGTCGAAAATGATCAGTAATTATATGAGTAACCATTTAGAAATTGTGTCGGAATGGTAGCCGTATGCCAGACTGAAGAACACTCATTAAATAAAATGACATTTGATTATGTATGTCGATTTTATCACCCTGAATTAAGTGGATCCTAACTGATCCACACGGTTAAGCAACGTCGAAAATGATCAGTAATTATATGAGTAACCATTTAGAAATTGTGTCGGAATGGTAGCCGTATGCCAGACTGAAGAACACTCATTAAATAAAATGACATTTGATTATGTATGTCGATTTTATCACCCTGAATTAAGTGGATCCTAACTGATCCACACGGTTAAGCAACGTCGAAAATGATCAGTAATTATATGAGTAACCATTTAGAAATTGTGTCGGAATGGTAACCCTATGCCAGACTGAAGAACACTCATTAAATAAAATGACATTTGATTATGTATGTCGATTTTATCACCCTGAATTAAGTGGATCCTAACTGATTCCCACGGTTAAGCAACGTCGAATATGATCAGTAATTATATGAGTAACCATTTAGAAATTGTGTCGGAATGGTAGCCGTATGCCAGACTGAAGAACACTCATTAAATAAAATGACATTTGATTATGTATGTCGATTTTATCACCCTGAATTAAGTGGATCCTAACTGATCCACACGGTTAAGCAACGTCGAAAATGATCAGTAATTATATGAGTAACCATTTAGAAATTGTGTCGGAATGGTAGCCGTATGCCAGACTGAAGAACACTCATTAAATAAAATGACATTTGATTATGTATGTCTATTTTATCACCCTGAATTAAGTGGATCCTAACTGATCCACACGGTTAAGCAACGTCGAAAATGATCAGTAATTATATGAGTAAACATTTAGAAATTGTGTCGGAATGGTAGCCGTATGCCAGACTGAAGAACACTCATTAAATAAAATGACATTTGATTATGTATATCGATTTTATCACCCTGAATTAAGTGGATCCTAACTAATCCACACGGTTAGGCAACGTCGAAAGTGCTCAGCATTCAAACAGTTGACAATAACATATTTCCGGGTGATAAAATAAGAAAAAATTATATGTAACGTTCTAATATTTTACCGTTTAATTTTGGTTTAATCTATGCAAACTTGGGAGTACTCACATTGGGAGTACTCACTATTTAGATGGCTGACTAGTTGTCAGCACGAAAAAAACAAAAAAAAATCTTGTACTATATTAAGAAAATCTAGATTTTTTAAAATAATTTTTCCACTCTTAGCAAAGAAGTACTGCCACTGGTGCACAAAGGGGTTACAGAGAAAGCAGAGGGAACAGATTAAGGAAAAAAAAAACAGTACGTGAAATATTGAGAGCGTAAAAGTGAAATAAGACTAAACGAGATAGAAGACGGCAATTGACGTTGCACTTAAATCTTCTTAGATCATCGCTATCAGGGAAGAAAGCATGAAAAACAGAGTTCCACAAGCGAAAAGTGCGAGAAAAGCAACTGATATAGAAGAAGTAGCGAATACTTTTGCCTTTTGGGCACTAAAATGGTGGGACCTAGTTGCCAATCTAGTAGCACATGTAAATTTATGAGGCTGGAGCATCAGGTAATGAAGCTTGTCAAAGCAGAAGCTGTGAAAATACTTGTAGAAATAACAGAGTGAAACCATATCCTGTCAGTGCTAACGTGACTGCAAGCGAGTTGCTAAAACAAATTTACGAGCTCGAAATATTGTGCTGTTGATTAATAACCTAAAGCAAATGAGTAATTGTATGTATGGCTAGCCATTCGTATCCAAGGATATCTGTCTACTAGGGTAGCTAGCTAATCCTCATTGCAAATGTTTGCTCAGTCACATTTGTGTTTGTTTAACATCCACGTTAGCCTGCCAGTGATTAATGCAGAAACTATGCCGTGTAAAACCCTAATTAGAGTTTCTGGAAGAGAGCGTGTTATCTGGCGGGAACAATAGGCTGAACAGCGCCCCTAAATCTTTGTCACTATGACTTGTGGTTTCTTGCTAAAACAACCATCGAGGATCAATGCATCGTATTGCTTTCAGGCACTTACCAAAGGTGTCTTCAAGCAGGGATAGCCTCTTCCATGCCGATAACATCAAGAAATCACCTTCCTGAAAAATAGACTACGGTGGGATTCGAACCTGGGCTTCATGGTCATAAAGCAAACTTTCAACCACTCGGTCAAGAGGCACATAGATAAGCAATTAAAGAATGGGTAAAATAATGATTTATCTAGAACAATCACACCTTAGTAATAAAGTACTCCCCTTGTTTCATCGTACACTTGTTTCAGCCTCTTTTTTTTTATTCACTAGGTGTGTCCGTTACTCAATACGCAGGATCGCATAATCAGCCCTCATTGCCGACTAGGCAACCCCAAGGAAAATGTCTACTTCACTTGTTCAATAAGATCCTTTCAAAAATTGATTGCCAAATTAAGATCAGCAACTAATTATGTTCTGAAGATATCACATAGTTTGTGGCGTGATGATAAATGGATCCGGATAATGTTTCTGTTGATCGATGTATATGGGAATCCAAAAATGCCAGGTAATATTAATACGCTGAAACTCGTAAAACATCTTATCCAAGCTTTCTATTTTCTGCAAAGAGTCGTCTAGTTCGGTGGTGTCCTGATGAAAGACGACGCCCAGTCGGTTGGTGAATACACCGGGCGATTTTAAGATTGCTTCCTTTAATACTGGGAAGAATTCAATTCAATTTCTAAAAGTGTGTGGAATGTTAACAACTTTAATTATGTTAATACTTTCTCTTCGAATTACGTGAGATATCCATTTTAACTGTTACTGCCGATGGTATATGTTATGGATCTTCGTTGTCAATTTGTTGTGAATTTGTGGCAAAACTTCGCCGCAAAGTTGGAGTGACTGATTTTTTTTTTTTTTTTAATCATCTCACCCCAAGCAAGGCATTCCACTGCCACTATTGCGCATGGGGCTACACAGGGGAAGGTAAAGAGAAGGAGTGGATAGACATTGGGAATGTCAGGAGAAAGGTGACAGATGAGTAAGGATACCGAGGATGAGGGTCGGGCAGATGGGAAGAGTGCTTGATAGAATGGGAGCAGGTTAGTGTGTTAGGAGGTGTGTATTGACCTTACATTTAAACTCCTGGAGATTGTAGCCGTCGGGGAAGCAATCGTTTGGAAGAGAATTCCACAGTCGGAAGTAAGACACGAAACACAGGAGGTAGGATCAAAAGAGTATCTTAGTATAACAAGAAACAATATATTCAAAGGAAGTGTTAATAATAAGTAACATAGAATTAAGCAGGTCCGAAAGTACGCTGCTTATTGCCTGACTAGTAGCTGTCGTCAACTGCTCTCGTTAACTACTTCGTTAACTGCTCCTTCGGAAGTTACGCTTATAATCATATGTAACAAGGGGAAGTGTCCATTCCTCGTAGGAGAGCACCATAACAGTATACTTCAAGTGGTGTGGCGTTTGCTATTTGGTGCAGTTCTTTCGTATTCTGTAGCATCAGTATTCTTCTTCATTATATGCCGTGTCCCTTCAGGATGTAGACGATCATCGACTTCCACATTTCCTTCACGTTCTTAACTTTTCTCCTCTTGATATATCTCCTAAACCCTGTTTTTGAATCCACTTGCTTAAGCCCATCAAATATGTCTCGCCCTGCTTTCCCCTGTGACTTTTCCCCTATATCCGTCCTGTAAGTATTAGATTCGCTAATCCCTCTTTCCAGAAACCTAAGCTGTCGCTTCTTAATGCTAAAAATGTTTCCTTTTCGTTTTCATTCTCTCTAAAATCTTGTCGTTTCTCATATGTTCGATCCGTGTTATCCTCAGTATCCTTCTGTAGAACCACAATGTTTTGCTTCGAGTCTCTCTTTCATCTTGGAGGAGATTTTCCAGCATTCATTGCCATAAGGGAGGACAGCATCAGTGTACAATGTTCAAGAGACTGAGACTTTACTCGCTGAAACCCGTTTCTCACTATTGGTCATAGGAGGCGGTTGTATGCAGCTAAAACTTTAGATATTTTTGTACGAGCTTTGGAAGCATACATAACATCCGTATCCTTCAGTACTTTACTAGCGCTGTCAGGTGGGTGTATCTATATAATATAAAATCAATTAAGTGTCCTGGGAATGACGATAAACTGCACCCCGCAGCAAGGCTTCTGATTAGCTGGGGGGGTGAAGAGCATGGGACCACCTCTACATTGCTGTTGTTCCCAGCCTCACCTTGACCCGGAGTGGTAGTACCTGTTAGGGTCCTAGCTATGAACAAATAGTTAACCCCCAAACTGGGGTCAAAACACTATGAAAGTATAAAAATACACTTTTATAGAAATATATACATAAAAATACACTTTTAAAGAAATATAAACATAAAAATAGACTTTTATAAAAATATATACATTTTTGAAAGAAAAATATTCCCAATAATACATTTTTGAAGAAAAGATAATTACCATAACACATTTTTGAAGGAAAAATTATTCTCAGCAAAACATTTTTGAGTACAAAACTAGAAGACATTTTCAGTTTTCTAAAATAAAAAAGAATAAAAACAAAAAAATTCATTAAATTCTTACAAAATCAACCTTTTCACTATTACCGAACATAATAAAAAAAATACCTCCAAACCCCACCTTTTTGGCATGAAATAACCCACAAAGGTTGATATCCCGTAAAGCAAAACTGAAGCTCAATTCTAATCTAAACTTCTTTATAAATGGAACTTTGTGTGTGTGTGTGTGTGTGTGTTTCCGTTACCTAAACCGATTTTCTTGAAAATTTACACAGCTGTACTATAAGCGTCTGCGAGTGTTCTCAGTTAGGTTTTGTGTCGAGGTACCCCTGTTAAATATCGAAAATCGATAATCGAAAAAATCGGGTTATAGAAGGAGTGGTCCGATTTTAATCAAATTTGATACACTCATAGACAAAGACACAAGAAACGATATTCAGAAGTTTCAAAGTTGCAGTTCTTACAATAGTGCAGAAAATCGATAATATATATATATATATATATATGTATATATATATATATATAAGGCAATATGTTTGTGTGTGTCTCTATCTGCCTGTATGTCTGTATTTTTTTCAGCCCTTTTATTTTAGTTTTTGCTTCGGGGTTGGCTCTAAGTAGGTATAATTGTAGTTCTTAGTCTCAGCCATGATACCATTTACTCAGAGGACTTATTTCGCTTTCAAAATTCAGTTTTCAACGAAAAAACTTATTTGATATCGATAGCAGGAAATCAAAATTTGACTTACAACCATTCATTTTTCTTTCAGTCTACGGTTTCGCTTTAACTGTAAACAACTATTGCTTTTTAGTCTTTCGTGCCAACGTCTAAAGAGTCTGAGCTCCAGGACCATGGATTAGTTTTAAAGCTTTCATTACATCCGAGCAACGCCGGGCTATAATGCTAGTATCAAATAAAATAAAAATATCATGAATGATTGTTAAATGATTTTCATTTGAGAAGATCTCTTTATTTATTTCTTCATAGAATTGTTATATGTGCCTGCGTGTAGTCATGTAAGTGTAAGTCATTTGTTCGTTTTGTTCTCTTCAATATAATATGAGGCTCGCTGGTGACAGAAGAGTCTTCTTAAGCGGAAGGAGACACATCCTATCTCTCAGCGCAAGTCCACGAGTTTCAAAGAAGATATGTTCTTCACTATTAACCTTCATTCGCTCGAAATCATTTTTAGCCATTTTCTGAAAGAGCGATTGTATACAACCAGTAATTTAGGTATTTCTGAACGAGCCTGGCGCCATGCATGCTGTCCCTATGAAAGTATCGATTTGGTGAGTCTATTTAAGTACTTGACTCGTCAGGTTGGTGTTTCATAGCAATTTGCATTGTATGCTGGAGCTATCTCTGGTACAACCTGTTCTATAGTCAATTAGTTTTTCCAACAATTCATTTGTCATACTTGATCCATACGCTGAAATTTCTGGAATAAGTTATTTTTAATAATCATTTCACCCCAAGCAAGGCAGAACGGCTGCTGACGTGCAGGTTGTTAAAGTGAGAGAAAAAAACAAGGTTGAGGGGATGTTGAAGAAAAGGCAAAAGATGTATGAGAATCATGTAGACAGAAAATTGCGATTGATGTTGCATTCAAATTTTGAGATTGTAGCTATCAGGGAAGTAATTAAACGTTAGGGAGTTCTATAAACGGGAAATGCGAGAAAAAAAAACTATAAGTGTAGAAGAGACGTTTACATTTAACTATTTTGGCGGTAAAGGGTGGGACCTAAATACTACTAGCACTAGTAAATACATGTGGTCAGAGAACAAGGAAAAACGCCGTCGGAACAGTTGCCATGAAAATCTTTTTAGAAAAGACAGAGGGAAACATCCCGTCAGTAAGAAAGTTACTGAAGGCGAGTTGCTAGGTCTTGATCGATTATATTGCAGATCCACTATTGGATATTGTCGAGAACTTCGAGATGAATAGCAGGAGCATCAGATTGAGTGAATGAGTGAGGACAATGAAGCGACGTGTTGCTTTCTAGGAGACTAGCGTCACCCGTTCGGATGGTAGGCAAGAATGTTTCTCTATGAGGGTTAAAGAAGCGCAGCTTTGTTTTGGAGGCGTTAAAAATTACCAACTATTTCTTACCGAACTTAATAATTTTAGTACTGAATTTTTTTGCAAAACACAGACGCGTGTTGAAATCTTCATAATATTTAGTATTATAAAGGTTATCGCTAACATTTTTGTCTAGATTTACAAATTGTACGTTTTGTTCAACTTCTCAAACGAATCAATATAATTTGAATAAGCTGATTTGTCTCGAAAAATACTTAGTCAAAAATGCAATTTCGCAGTTAAATATTTTCTTCAACTGAATTTTATTTCATAGGATTTCATGATAATATTTTTTTGAAAAGAATTTTTAAAATTACTTAATTTTTTAGGATTTCTTACTCTTAAGCACACAACATAGAACTGGGCATGCATAAATATTTCTTTCTCGAGCCAGATTTCAAATTTTTCAAGCGTTTGTGATTTGTTTATGGTTCTCGCAAACGCAGGGTGAACTAGAAACTGAATTCTTCTATATAAAAACCAAGAAATAGATATGCAAAAAACAATATTGAGTTTTTATTAAATAAGTAATTGTTATATCAATCTTTCATTTTTTTTTAAATATTTGAGTATTTTGCATCGTAAATAATAAAACTTATTGTACTAAGAAATACATTTTAGTCACGAACTGTAATCTGTATCTACTTACCTGTTTTGACTTTACCTAAAATTTGATTACGATCGGTCAATTTGTTTTAGAGGGTGTGACGGACGGACGGACGGACGGACGGACGGACGGACGGACGGACAGACGGACTTTGATTTCGATCGGTCAATTTGTGTTTAGAGGGTGAGACACGGAATGATATATATATATATATTATGTTAATTTAGAGGATGTGACGGACGGACTTGAATTTCGATCGGTCAATTTGTTTTAGAGCGTGTGACACGGAATGATATATATATATATATATATATATATATATATATATATATATATATATGATGTTAATTTAGAGGATGTGACGGACGGACTTTGATTTCGATCGGTCAATTTGTTTTAGAGGGTGTGACACGGAATGATATATATATATATATATATATATATATATATATATATATATTATGTTAATTTAGAGGATGTGACGGACGGACTTTGATTTCGATCGGTCAATTTGTGTTTAGAGGATGTGACGGACGGACTTTAATTTCGATCGGTCAATTTGTTTTAGAGGGTGTGACACGGAATGATATATATATATATATATATATATATATATATATATATATATATATATATATATATATTGTGTATTTTGGCAGCATTTTTTCATTAATGCAGGTTTCATTGAATAATATAGACAAGTTCTGTCTATTAAATTTGTGTAGGATCCGTTCATACCGTCTGATATACTTGATGGTGATATCGTTGAAAGACAGTAATTGTTGATTTTTTTTATCGGGTCTAAGCTTTCGG
>JBBBDQ010001658.1:1377500-1532500 GCA_037127315.1 Ascarosepion bandense | reverse complement strand
CTGTGTGACTTCTATCATGTATTCAATTGTAAAACTAGAATAACAAATATATTTTTATTTCTTCAAAACTCCGAAGAAAATTAATTTTAACATTAAATGACTTATAAGGTGTTGAATTAAACAACCAAATCAAATCATTTCAAATATTTTCTTACACATAACAATGCATATATTCTGAACAGCATGTTATTTACTATGTTTCATTCTCACTTTTAGACAAAAAAGAAAGGAATATAAAATATGTTTTGTAGATGCAAAATTTATTTTAAAAATTCTGTAAGTTTAGATTATATATGACTGTAATAACTTAATTTTCACTCATTTACATATGTATAAAAAAGAAACTTAAAAAACAAACTATTTTGACTGTTTACTTATTTTCACCTCATTCTTTTGAAGACAGAACCTGAATTATTTGGGGCTAATGAAAGTAAAATCAAATTCACAATGATTCTATGATCATTGGTCTAATAATAATAATAAAAACTTATCCCATTCTTGATTACTTTTGACTTAACACATTTTAACGTCTCTTATATTGTCTCTTCCACAACTAGCAAAAAATAATTTTTTTTGGCATACTGATCCTATTGCTGTTTCCAGTGAAAACATTTTTGCCTATTTTTTATTTAATATTACATTATTTATCCCTTCTATTGCAATCTATAATATCCTTAAATACCATTACATTTTGGTCATCGCTAATCTGGCCAGCGTCGTTGAGACCTGTAGGGTACCAGATAAGTGACTTTAACAGATTACTAATGGTTATGTTAGAAGACACAGCTAACCATTTCATCTACCATTAAAATATCCTGTAAATATACATGTTGCTTAAAAAAAAATTTGAAAATTTAAAAGTACCCGCTTATCTGTTATACACAATATATGGTATTTGCAGTTTATACCACAAGAAACCAGTTATAATAAAAATGCACAGAAGACATGAAGAAATGTCTTACCATCATTTGAAAATGCTCAGAAACAACTAATGCCACCAAGCAATAATAGCAGCTCCATTTAATTACCCAGGAAATCAGAAATGTGGAAATTAGTGCCAGATTATTGAATGAACTAGATTACTGATTGCTACGTTAATAATTGCCAATCTTAATCTTATAAAGAAATGAAAATTGACATCTCAATCTTGACTCAATTATAGCTTAAACACCTTCTGTAATATCTAAATGTAGAAATAATTAAGAAAGAAATACCACATTATTGCAATGATATGGATAATAAAATCCGGTTTTTCTCTTTTCCAATCTTTTCACTCTTTTTTTTTTAATTTTTAATTTTTTTTTTTTTCAATTGGAGTAGATAGACTAAACTATCGCCCGGTTCACACTCCACCCATGTCTATTAAACAGGTGAAGAGGCTCATCCCTTATTTCCTGTTTAGGATGTGGTTTCCGATCTTTCTCTTTTCCAGTCTTTTCACTCTTACGTAGCCCCCTGCACATCAGTGGCGTTTTCGCCTTGCTTGGGGTGATATGATTAAAAAAAAAAAAAAAAAAAAAAAATATATATATATATATATATATATATATATATATATATCAGAAATCAGCTATATATAGATATATATAACTGTTTGCTTATATATATATATACATACATATGACTGATTACTTATATATATATATATATATATATATATATATATATATATACTGATTGCGTATATATTTATATATATAAAACTGATTACTTATATATAACTGATTACTTATATATATAACTGATTGCTTACATATATATATATAATTGAGTGCTTATATTTATATATACCTGATTGCTTATATATATATATATATATATAACTGTTTACTTATATATATAACTGATTACTCCTATATATATATATATATATATATATATATATATATATAACTGATTGCTTATATATAAAACTGATTATTTATATATATATGTATATAACTGATGACCTATATATATAGATATATAACTGATTGCTTATATATATATATATATATATATATATATATATATAACTGATTACAACTGATTGCTTATATATATATATATAACTGATTACTTATATATTATGTATATATAGAGAGAGACTTGGTTACAATTACAACGAGGATGACGTGTTTATTCAAAGCTCTTGATAACTGTAAATGTAACATTCTTTTACCTTTATGAATATTTAAAAACATTTTTTACTATTATTACGTCAGCATGAATCTTTTTCGTTTTTGATATGTCCCGGAAGGGGATATATATATATCATTCGAAGTAACTAAGCGGTTTTGGATGTAACCGGATAGAAATATCTAGCAAGTAGCCGTAATATACGGTAGGCGTCATTGTTGTACGCAGTATGCTGAGACGTAGGCTTATACAATAGGCGGAGTCAATAGACGTAGACCGATAGACGTAGACCTTTTGCCCTAGACCAATCCTTAATCTGTATTTATGGCTGACACCATCCTATCATATTACTGTAAGGGGGAACCAAGGTGTATGCATATTCATCATATATTTATGACATCAGTATCATGATTAAATTTAACTGTTTCTACTTTCGTTACAAGGAATAGTGATGGAAAAATCATTTTCACCAGCGCTTTTCTCTTTGAATTTCAATCACATCACTTATTAATATTATGTCATTTTCCATTATAAATCGATTTCTGCTATGGTAACACTACCTACCAAGTCTGCAGAAAGACTTAAGGCAGATCGTGGTGTGTTGTTATGGCTGCATTTCATGTTTTTTCATATCTCCCTAACATCCCTCGCGTTACGTAGACAAAGTTCTCCTTAGTGTACTTAACAAGACATTTTTTGTATATCATTTAAGCTGGTGTTTCCAGGGATTCTTTCAATATGTTATGTGTTTATCATTCCAAGTGCATCCACTATCACCACTGGTACGATACTTGTTTTTAATTTCCATATGTTTTCTATTTCAATTTCCTGGTCTTTATATTTTGACAGCTTTTCGAATCCCTTGGTTGCTATGTTAGAATCAGCTGGACATGCCATATCAATTAATAAGCAAGTTTTTTCTTTTTGGTTTTTAACAATAATGTCCGCCCTATTTGCCTCATTTTTTCTGTCCGTATAGATGGTTTAATCTCACAGAATGGCGACATTTTCCATCTCCGCAACCGGTGCTGGGCGATGTTCATACCAGTGACTGTTGACATATTTTCCATATTATTATTATTATTATTAATATTATTATTATTATTATTATTATTATTATTTATTTATTTATTTATTTTTATTAGATATAGGGGGCTCTGGGTAGAGGTAGTACCTTTCATGTTTAGCAAGTTGCATTCTAACTAGTAGGTTGGACGACATCACGTGTACTTACCCATCTCCTAAATCTTTCGCATGTTGGCTCCAAACTCTATGCCCCGGGAAACCGCTTCAGGTGGCGGGCTAAATCATGTGACGGTGGTGATGTTTTCACATGGTACCACTGGGTGTATGAACCTCTTCACCGGCCATGGCGGAAGAGTTCCAAGAAGAACTTCCATGACAACGTGAGACCCAGTCATTGGATTATCGCTCTACTGACTTGTGAGCACCTCCAGGAGGAGAAATGTTTATGGGAGTAAACCCAGAAACTAAATCCGGAGTGGAGCTTTTAAAGCGGTTGGATGTCACAATCACTTTTTCCCGGCAGCTTCTGCAGACAAATGGTTCGAAGTTTATTGCTCTGCTCTTCTTTAGATCACGTCAGTAAACGAGAGGGGAATCCTGACATCTGGGCATCCCAGGATCTCCATACACATTGCCCAAACCTGCGCCCTGGAGAGGTCATTCAATGCCGTTCTACACCGTTGCAGAATCAACACAGGAAACAGCAGTTACGAGCTATAAGCCAGGACGGATTGGCGTAAGCTCAGCCGCTCTGTGTTGTCTCCGACGGTGGGAAAGACCATCGCTGTCCCACTGATTAGTTACCGCCCGCCTCAAGCTAGGCAGCTCCCAGAGAGTAAGGTGCTAACCTGCCAGAGTCTGCCTGCTTCAGCGTGTGCTTGGAGCTACGGAAAGCAGACTGCAAACCCTGCACCAGGCAGAAAATTGAAGAAAAAGAAGACCACAAATCTTGCGATTATCAAGCTGGAATGTCAGAACAATGCGCCCTGCCCTTTGATTATCTACCACAGGTCAATGACTCCAGAAAAGCATCTATCATCAACCGCGAGCTCACAAGGCTTAATATCGACGTCGATGCACTGCAGCAAACCAGACTTACATCAAACGGCAGTCTCATGAAACAGAACTACACGTTCTTCTGGTAGAGCATATATACATACACACACACACATATACACACACATACAAATACATACCTTTATATATATACACATATACACATACATATACACACACATACGCAAACATACATATATATAGATATAGACGTGCATACATGGACACCAGAACATACATATATACAAGTATGAATATATACACATATACACACACATACATACATACGTATATACACACACACACACACATATATATATAAATATATATACACATATACCCATACAAAAACATACAGACATACATGTAAGACATACACACACATACAAGTAAATGAATAGAAATACATACATATCAGTAAGTAAAGCAAATATCAATATGTTTACTAGTACAAAAGGACAGATGTACACCTATATATACAGATATATACACATATACATACATATACATACATACATACATACACATACACACACATCTATATATATATATATATATATATATATATATATATATACACTAATATTTAGACATTAATTTGCTTATATCTGATGGGTGCCCTCATCCGACTCGGACGTTCCAACAAACTCATCCCCAGGTACACAATCCGGCACATATCAACACAATAACACTTTGCAAGCACCGAACCCAACACCAAACGCCAACCTAAATAGCCATGAGGCATCTAATCTGATATCGATTATCATAGGCGTATAAGTTAGGCGTTTTATTCCTCTTGTGGTTTTTGGACCGAGGTTTTGGGTAGGGATAGAGCATCAGCTTTTCTTCTGTAAAGCTGCATCTCATATTTAATACTATTCCCATGTTCTCATCTTTCGCTAAGGATGGTTTGCCCTTCTTGCAAAGTTGTTTCGTGATTTATCAGTTTAAATCTTGCTGTGAGGCTGGCTATATGGGGCGAATTGATTTGTGGTTGATGACACGGATTGGATAACACGTGTTTGCCTATATAAGACAGGGTAGAGCTAGTAACGTTAATCGCATGACTCAGTTAGTTTATGAGTCAGCGACTGACCTTTTTTGATGAACAACTCGGGTTTACAGTAACGAATATTTTGACGGTTTAGGGTGCTGCACAAGGCTTACTTGCAGAAACATTTACAACTTTCTGAGTGTGTTTACATCAAGATCCGTCGACCGACTTTGTACAAGCAAAAAAAGAAATTCCTTCGTTCCCTGTCTCATGGATGTATTGTGACAATTTATTTGCACCTTATTTACACCTTATTTACACCCTTATTTACAACTTATTTGCACCTTATTTACACCCTCGCGTTTAACTTTTACAGTTTTGTCGTTTTGATTATTGTATTGAACGAAGAAGTTCGTTAAAAGAGAATACTTTCCACCATTTTAAGGCAATATAACAATTATGTGGTACAAATTTTGCATTGTGAATAAAGTGATTCGGGTACTGTAAGTACCCGTATCACTTTATTCACAATGCAGAAAGAAAGGCAAATAATATATACTACCCCAACCAAAGCAACACTGTTAAAAATAATAATCTAAACAATAACAGATACATTGTACTGCCCACCAACTCCATTACATCTACAATCCAAAACAATATTTCCTATCTACAAAACACACCCATAGTAACAACTACCTTGGAAATATATATATATATATATATATATATAGGAAAAAAACTACTAAAAGGTTGTAAGTTTAAAAATGTATTTTTTTTACTGTATTTATTTATTTCTATTATTATATATATATATATTTGATCTTTCAGACCGGCCTCGGGCTTTCATCAGAAACAAATGATTTTAAAATTTAAACTAGAAGCGTTTGTCGTGAGAAACGTCTGTCGCGAGATGTTTACATCACTTGATGTAGATAGATAGATAGATATATAGTTAGATAGATAGATATGAACAGACTGAAATAGATAGATATGAACAGAATGAGATAGAGAGATATTAACAGAATGAGATAGATAGCTATGAACAGAATGAGATAGAATACTTTTTATGCTGTCAATAGTGCTCTATTTAAAAGATTTGTAAAATGAAATTCTTAATATACATAAACATGTGTTTTATGATTTAGCCATTTAACGGTTCGCGATTTTCAAAACAAGCGTTTGCTCTTTTTAGACGCTCCTGAGGTCGATAGTTAATTTTTTATAGGATTCAAGATTTAATGAAATTCTTTTTTAAAAACGTCCAAGAGAATCGAATGCTCAATTCGAAAATTGAAGAGCATGCAACATGCTGTTAATGGATTAATGATTTTAAAAGTTTTCTTTTATAAAATTACCATTCTAGGAGAAGAAGAGAAAAAAAATTTAAAAGCAGCAAAATGATAGATGATCTTCATCAGATATATCTGCTTCTAGACACTACACTGTCGTTATTGTTGCTGTATATATAATGTCCTTAAAACCCTTAATGGCTTATGACATTCATGGTTTGATATGAAGTGAATTAAGTGATGTAATCATAGTAGAATGACTGAGTTGTCCGAGATAGACTGGCAGACGTATCCCCGACTTTTACGTCAGATCTTCCTTTATCCTAGACGTGTTGTCATTTCAAAGCAACAGAACTCAGCCCCCACCCCTTATTATAACCCACAACTGAACGAAGATGGGCTCATGCCTTAGCCAGTTGATCTAAACAGACTCGACCGAAATTCGAACTCGGTTTGCCAATTTCATTTTCTGCACATATCGACCCTTTTTATTAAAAAGCAAAGCTGGTGTCTATATTTTTACCCTTGACGGTGGCAGGCTTTTTCTTATTCACTTTATTGTGCGGCTCTGTTTGGCTTTTCATTTCTAATAGCCGAACGAGTAGCTAGAAAGATTATAGGAAGGAACAGGAAGAATAGATCCGTTCTTGCAATACTAAGAACTTAATCCATATTATCGACTATCGGTTGATCTGGAAGATTCAATTTTGGGATCATCCACGATTCAATTCGATTAAATGCCGGTTGTTGGAGGCTGACCACTCTACCATGGAAATGGCAGATTTTTTAAAATAACTCAGGCCGTTTGGATTTGTTTCTGTCTTTTAAAGAGTTTGATGGTCACGCACCATAAAATCAAGCGTGCCGGCTAGCCTAAGGTGGTCATTCGGCTTTTTAGGAAAAAAAAAAACAAAAAAAAACATCTCGTATTTTTTTAATTTAAAATAAAATATATAGAACATGTCATTTTTCATCATATTTCGATTTCTGCTATGGTCTCACTACTAATCAAGTCTGCGGAAAGACTTAAGGCAGGTCGTGGCATGTTGTTATGACTATTTCATGTTTTTCTATCTTCCTTATCATCCCTAGCGTTACATAGATAAAGTTCTCCTTATTGTGTGGGCTGTACTTAACAGGATAATTTTTGTATATATCTGAAGCTGGGGTTTACAGGGATTCTTTCAATGTGTTGTTTTGTTCCATTTTTTATCATTCCAAGTGCACCTACTATCACTGGCATAACTCTTGTTTTCAATTCCCACATTTTTTCTAATTTCAATTTCCTGGCCTTTATATTTTGACAGTTTTTCGAATGTTGTTGCTGTTGTTGTTAGATTTGATTTCTAGTATATACTCCTTTCTTTCCGGGTTCAAACCAGAGACATTTTCCACGGAAAACGTTTTGACGAACACACACACACACACACACACACACACACACACACAAAACAAACATATTTAACTTAGATGAAATTTTTATTGATATTTTTTGTAATCTTTTCCCCCAAGCAAGGCAGTACTGCTACTGGTGCGCAGGGCGTTACAATGAGAGAAGAGAAAAGTAGTATAGTGCCCTACTACGAGGAATTGACTCTTCCTCTAACTATATAATTACCTGCAGGTGACAGTTAAGTAAAGGCAGTTGACAGCAGCTAGTACGTAGTTAAAGCCAGCTACTAGTCAGACAATTCGCACCGTAAGTCTACCGTTCACACTTACTTATTTCTATTTACTTATTACTAACACTTACCGTGTATATATGTCCTTGTTATGCTAATACACTGTTTTGAACCTACCTTCTGATTTCCGTGTTTTACTTCCCGTCACTACAACTTTCCGGCAAAATTTCGCTACAACTCCACAATAAATTGGTAACGAAAATCCATAACAGAAAGATAAAAAACAAACAAAAACAAACAAAAAACAGTACAGGTGATGTTGTAGAAAGCGTAAGAGAGAGGTGTGAATCAAGGAGAGAGAAGATTACAATTGACGTTACATTCAAACTTTTGGAGATTTTAGCTATCAGGGAAGCAAGATCACTATTATTATTAGTAGTAGTAGTAGATTATTATTTAGTAGGAGATTGTTTTTGTTTAGTAGCATATAAGCCTTTTTGGGTTAATTATATTGTAATTTAAATAATATTTTTCACGCAGATTTTTTTTTTTTAGATATTAACCCTCTAGGGCCATTCGAATCATATTTGATACAGTATTTCCCTATAAGGAAGCATTTGGTATTTCCCTATAAGGAAACATTTGCTATTCATTGACTGAGCAGTCAGTACTGCTTTCATTTGAAATTTATAAAATATTTCTCTTAAAAAATTTTTCAGGAAAATATTTCTTTCAAGGCTTGTTTTCATACTGCATCAAATATGATACGAATGGCCCAAGAGGGTTAATCTCAGTCTGTTTATCTATCTATCTATCTATCTATCTATCTATCTATCTATCTATCTATTAACCCTCTAGGGCCATTCGTATCATATTTGATACAGTATTTCCCTATAAGGAAGCATTTGGTATTTCCCTATAAGAAAACATTTGGTATTCATTGACTGAGCAGTCAGTACTGCTTTCATTTGAAATTTATAAAATATTTCTCTTAAAAAATTTTTCAGGAAAATATTTCTTTCAAGGCTTGTTTTCATACTGCATCAAATATGATACGAATGGCCCAAGAGGATCTATCTATCTATCTATCTATCTATCTATCTATCTATCTATCTATCTATCTATCTATCTATCTATCTATCTATTAACCCTCTAGGGCCATTCGTATCATATTTGATACAGTATTTCCCTATAAGGAAACATTTGGTATTCATTGACTGAGCAGTCAGTACTGCTTTCATTTGAAATTTATAAAATATTTCTCTTAAAAAATTTTTCAGGAAAATATTTTTTTCAAGGCTTGTTTTCATACTGCATCAAATATGATACGAATGGCCCAAGAGGATCTATCTATCTATCTATCTATTAACCCTCTAGGGCCATTCGTATCATATTTGATACAGTATTTCCCTATAAGGAAACATTTGGTATTTCCCTATAAGGAAACATTTGGTATTCATTGACTGAGCAGTCAGTACTGCTTTCATTTGAAATTTATAAAATATTTCTCTTAAAAAATTTTTCAGGAAAATATTTTTTTCAAGGCTTGTTTTCATACTGCATCAAATATGATACGAATGGCCCAAGAGGATCTATCTATCTATCTATCTATTAACCCTCTAGGGCCATTCGTATCATATTTGATACAGTATTTCCCTATAAGGAAACATTTGGTATTTCCCTATAAGGAAACATTTGGTATTCATTGACTGAGCAGTCAGTACTGCTTTCATTTGAAATTTATAAAATATTTCTCTTAAAAAATTTTCAGGAAAATATTTTTTTCAAGGCTTGTTTTCATACTGCATCAAATATGATACGAATGGCCCAAGAGGATCTATCTATCTATCTATCTATTAACCCTCTAGGGCCATTCGTATCATATTTGATACAGTATTTCCCTATAAGGAAACATTTGGTATTTCCCTATAAGGAAACATTTGGTATTCATTGACTGAGCAGTCAGTACTGCTTTCATTTGAAATTTATAAAATATTTCTCTTAAAAAATTTTTCAGGAAAATATTTCTTTCAAGGCTTGTTTTCATACTGCATCAAATATGATACGAATGGCCCTAGAGGGTTAATTGTTTTAGTGAGACAGCTCCTACTAACCCAAATCTTTGCAAAGAAGTGGATTCATGCGTTTAGCAAGGGGTTATGCTCATTTTTTAATATAACCAAAACGATTAGAATTGGAACTCGACTTTCCATTTAACAAATCCGAGCCAATTTACATTGCGATTTCTCCGCACCCAAGATTACAACATCTGGTATTTCAAAAAGATCAACCATCTATATACTGAACAGGATCGACGTTGCTTAACTTTGGTTGTTGTGCGGTTAACATTGTTTCATGTTTCAGTAGCAGTAGTAGCGGCATTTGTGTTACAGGATGTGTGTCTTGATGGAATGGATATCAGTACAGAATGAGAAATCGGAGAATCATGTTCGAATTCCGATAACATTCATTTACACGCAAATAACCTTGCGAAAGGTTAGTATCCATCTTCTCACTTCAGCTATGACTTGAATAGTAGGAAAGACTGGGTCTAACAGCCTTGGTTGGTAATCAGTCTACTGCAAAAAAAGTAAAACCACTGCGAGAACACCTACCTAGTCAATTCTGAATCGAAAGACACATGACTATCCCCAGGTGGATCACTAACTAACCGACTGAATCCAGACGACACCAAACCGCATGCATACTGACAGGAAATAAATTTATCAGAAATACAAAAATAAAAAGAGGTGTAAGACAAGGATATGTCTTCTCACCAGATCTATTCAACATATATATGTCAATTCTGCGAGAACTAAAAGTCCTGCCAGAATTCGTCATTGGTGGCTACAATCTGAACAATATAAGATACGCAGATGATACAGTGCTGATAGCAGACACGGAAAAGAAAATATAAGACTTCCTATATAAGGTAGTGAGTAGAATGAGTTAAAAATAAGCATCATGAAAACTGAATACATGACCATCAGTAAAAGAAAAGGACCCAAAAATGCCAACTACAGATCGGGAACACTAATATCCAACAGGAACAGAAATTTAAGTTTTTCTTTTAATTTGAAGCGTTGATCAGAGATCATTTGTGTGACCAGGGATAATTTAATCGACAACAAGTAGGTGAGTGTATTATAGAAAAGCAATCATCCAACGAACAGACTAGTATGAGCCAATTTGTCGCAGTAAAAAAATGGACAAGTAAAGTTAACTGTTGATTTGAAAAGTTTAATTTTACCGTCAAACACTAGATAATTCTCAACCTAGATTCTATAGCTTGTAATTAAGTGGAGCGTCCATTTTTTCTAAGATAGATTTGACAAGTGGCTTTTCCCAGATACCGTATGAGAAAGAAATGTTTGCTAAGATTGTTAATCATACGCTTTAGACAATACTGCTTCAAATAACTCCTCTTTAAAATATGATCGTCAGCTTTCAGCGTGATATGCCGGAGCCGGTAGAGAATTAATAGGTGTGGAAACTATTTTAGACGGTATTTGTTGTTTCTGGCTTGTGATTAATTGCTGAATAAATTTTCTAAGGAAAAATAAGAACTTAATAGACAAGGACGTATTTCAAAAGCTAAGCAATGTATGAAGAGATAGAAAAATTTTGTTGAAAACAAAGAAACGAGTACTAGACTATTATGTGATATATGTGCTTCTGTATAGCAGCGAATGCGTACTGAACTTTGTATTTTTATGTTTTTGTTCAAATCGTACATTTCATTTTTCTTGTAATCGTATTTGTACGTTCAACAAATTCTTGTTATGTTAGTACATCAAAAGTATCGTACAATACTCGCAGAGGTTCTTTCTTTCTTACGGGACAATCAAGAATTTTTGTAGTGCTTCTTCGCTCAATTGTTCATTACTTGCCTTTTTAAAGTTCTCTTAAGAGAAATCACAAATCGTTTAGCTTCTCTGGTCAATTGTGGGTGATGAAAAAAAATTTGAAAAAATCTTTATATTCGTAAACAGTAACTTGTGTACCGTTATCCGTAACTATAGCATCCGTAATGCCATATCTTGTAAACAGTCAAGTGCCTTAAGTGATACGCGCTTGGGCGATCATGTCTTGAAAGAGACATGACTGACTAGGCAGAAAATTATCCCGCAGTAGGCTGCCACTGCTTTCTGCGGTAGACTGGTTGTCAGCCAAGGCTATAGAACCCAACTTGTCTCATTCAAGACATGATCGCCCAAGCGTGTTTCACGTATGGCACTTAACTGACTGTTTTTGGTATTTAATTTTGATTAAATATAACTGGAGCAAATTGTATGTCAAAACTAGGTCCCACTCTTTTACAGTTAAACAGATAAAATGTAACCGTAATTTCTACTCCAACAGCTTCTTTTCTCGCGCTTCCCGCCTGTGGAATTCCCTTCCATAAGTCTGCTTTCCCGACAGCTACAATCTCCAGGTGTTTAAATGTAGGGTCAATAGACACCTCCTATCACACTAACTCAGAACACTCTCATACCCGCCTATCACCCACGCTCAGACATTTCCTATATTTAACCATTCTCGGTATCCTTACCCACCCTCTGACATTTCCTATATTTAACCATTCTCGGTGTCCTTACCCGCCTATCACCCACCCTCTGACATTACCTGTATTTAACCATCCTTCATCCACTCTATGTCGCCCCCAGCACAGTAGTGGCAGTGAAATGCTTTGCTCGGGGTGAAACGCTTATATATATATATATATATATATATATATATATATATATATATAGTAATCTTTGTATTTACAGCTGTCAGTTCTGAACATTTTTCTTGAAACTGTATTTGCAAAAACGCTTCTGAAAAATACAGCTTCAAAATATTCCCACAGTTTAAGTTTACAAAGATATTCTATGGATATGCTAATGAGTAGTTATAGAGTTATAGAGTTATAGAGTTCGAAACACTTGTTTAACCCTGTCGGATAATCAGTACAAACAAGAATGTTATTATTTTTATTATTATTATTTTGCATACACTGGTAGTGATGGATGTGGGTTGTGGTGCAGTGGATATCGACTTGGATCGACAAATCGGGGAGCCGAGTTCGAATTCCATTTTAATTCCTTGCATTCAGTTACGCACAAATATCCTTTGGAAAGGTATTAATCCGTCTCTTCCCTCTAGTTATAGGTTAAATAATAGGACAGATTGGGTTCTATAGTCTTGGTTGGCAACCAGTCTACCGCAGAAAGCAGTGGAAACCTTCTGCGCGATAATCTTCTGCTCATTCAGTCATGTCACTTTCAAGACATGATCGCCCAAAGCGTGTATCACGTATGGTACTAAACTGACTGACTCAATATAATAGTTGGTAACATGATTAAGTTTTCTAATAATCATAAAGTGGGGGATCGGTTTTACATTGATATTAAGTAATAAACCGATCCCCCACTAATTACTAATTAATAATATAATATATCTATTCCTCCGCTAGCTATGAGACAAATAAGAGGACAGATTAGGGTCTATAGCCTTGCTCGGCAACCAGTCTACCGCAGAAAGCAATGGTAACCTACTGCGGGATACTCTTCTGTCCAGTCAGTCATGTTTCTTTCAAGACATGATCACCCAAAGCGTGTATCACATATGGCACTTAGCTGACTGATAGTGAAACCCATTTTGAATGGTTAATCTTTTCAATTACACCTATTTTATGAAGTCTGTCTAATACTTCGTTTATTGTTCCAATGTTGCGAAAAGTACATTGTTTCGGTTTAAAAACTAGCATAAAGAATTTCACTTGAAATTCTAATTTGAATTTGGAACGCCGAACCAACACATCCGTAAAAAACACCAGGAAAATATCTTTTCAGTTCTTCCATTAAATTTTCACTCGCGTTTTATAAAATGGTCGCTTGTCCACTGACATTCTTGCAATAGACATTTATATTTAAATCTTACAGTTCAAATAATTCCATAAAATCAAAACAAAACAGCTAAGCCTTAGTTTTTATACACTTGTTACAGAATGAAACGTTATTTTACCAGAAAAAATAATTTCTCACCTGATACATAACTTGCGGCTATCGAAATCATTTCTAATATAGGTTTTTACTTTCCATGTTGCTTCATTGATTTTGTGATATCACTACAAAGTGTCTTGTTGCCTTTTTATATATACATTATTAATTTTCACCTACACAAATTTTCTCTGCTATTCTGTGATTATTATTTTTGCTTTTCAAATCAGTATACGTTTTTTTTAACCTTTAAACATCTAAAAGCGTTTAACCTGATTCTTTCAGTCTACTTGTTAACGATTCCAGCATATGCGTCAAATTCTTCGTCTTTTTATTTCGTCATGTAAACTTATTTATAAATGGAACATTATCTATGTGTGTATGTGTGTGTGTGTGTGTGTGTGTGTCTGTGCGTGCGTGTGTGTGTGTGTGTCTGCCCGTTACCTATAGACGCCGAAACGGTTGAACTGATTTTCTTGAAAATTTACACAGTTGTACTACAAGCGTCTGCGAGTGTTCTTAGCTAGGTTTTGTGTCGAGGTACCCAAACTAAAAACAAAAATAAACAATCTAAAATAGAAATACAAAAATAACCATAGACACACTTAGTTCGTCTATGGGTTGAATGCGCTTAATATGCATTATTTTCGCTTACATATACTTACATCTAAACTTATTTATAAATGGAAATTTTCTCTGTGTGTGTGTACGTATATGTGTGTGTGTCTTTGTGTGTGTGTCCGTTACCTATAGACTCCAAAATGGCTGAACCGACTTTCTTGAAAATTTACACAGTTGTACTATAAGCGTCTGCGAGTGTTCTTAGCTAGGTTTTGTGTCGAGGTACCCCCGATAAATATCGAAAATCGATAATCGAAAAAACCGTGTTATAGAAGGAGTGGTCCGATTTTAATCAAATTTGATACACTCATAGACGAAGACAAAACGAAACGATATTCAGAACTTTCAAGGTTGCAGTTCTTACAATAGGGCAGAAAATCGATAATATATATATCTATAAAAGGCAATATGTTTGTGTGTGTGTCTGTTTATCTGCCTGTATGTGTGTATTTTTTTCAGCCTTTTTATTTTAGTTTTTGCTTCGGGTTTGGCTCTAAGTAGGTATAATTGTAGTTCTTAGTCTCAGCCATGATACCATTTACTCAGAAGACTTATTTAGCCTTCAAAATTCAGTTTACGACGAAAAAACTTATTTGATATCGATACCAGGAAATCAAAATTTGATTTACATCCATTCATTTTTCTTTCAGTATACGGCTTCGTTTTAACATGAAACAACTATTGCTTTTTAGTCTTTCGTGCCAACGTCCAAAGAGTCTGAGCTCCAGGACCATGGATTAGTTTTAAAGCTTTCATTACACCCGAGCAACGCCGGGCTATACTGCTAGTATTTATATATTTTCAATGAGTATTATATAACGATCTCTTCTCACTGAAATGTTTAGTCAGAATATTTACTTTCCCCAGAACAAATTTCTCCTTGTTTTTACGGTAGTCCAAAATTACAGCATTTTTTAAATTCTAACGGTGTCAGCTTACTCAGAAATAGTCTTATTTTGTTTTCTCATCTTATCAGTTGTATTTTCCTTGAAAATTTGCTCGTATCTTTAAAAATAAGCAGAAAAAATAAACCAATCGTATTTTAGAGTATTTTTAGTCCTTTAGGATTTATATTACGATTCGTCCAACATACGATTCAAGAAAAATAAAGAAAACAACTCCAATTTGCAACCAATAAAATAAAATATATTCAATAAACAAACAAAACATATAATAGCAGTATACATAGAGTAAAAGGAAAGAGTTGTTCCCTTTTAGCTGTTTGCAAAATGAAGAAATTTGTTTCTTGCTCTGAAAAGGTTTCTTACAATTGTTATAAAGATTTCCATGTAAGAACAAATTACAAAAAAAAAAATACAATTATTTTGAATGTAACTGTAACTGATACAAATTTTGGTCAAAAGTTCAAAGTTCAAAAGTTCTTGATGAAAATGTTCAGACAGAAGACAAGGTTCTGTGTCTGTCTGTGCGTTAAGTATGAGTAGAGAGAGAGAGAGAGACTTACGTGTAGTGTGGTCCTTTAGTCAGCCTGTCCGTCTACTGACAAGCTTGCTGAAATTCACAAGGGAGGAGAGCCGATCAAACATCAAACGTGGGAAAAACTTTGTTTACATAAGAAAAATATGTAATTGGCTAAAAATTAACCAATCACCACCACACACATATGAAAGAGCTGCTTCAGAGCCGAAAGATTAAAGGCGACTGCGATTATTAAATTGTCCTACACAAGAACAGTAGTGATTTATTACCCAATCGCAGACGAGTAAATGACATGGACTGAATGTGGGTAAGAAAAACATAGCAACCGCTATAGTATGAATAGTATGAAAATTCAGATATGACATTTGCCAACCGTCTGGACTGAAATAACTTGGAGGAATTTCCATTTTCTTCTGAATTAATAAAATTAAATTTTGTAGTTGTTCCTGGAGTTCCAGCAATTGCTGACGGTGCTCTTGTTTTTGTTGCTGTTGTATTTTTAACACCTTAAATAGTATTTATTCTATATTTAAAGAGTATCAGATGTTTTTTGGCTTTTTACAGACACCAAAGTGAAAAAAAAATTAAAGAAACTTGGTTTAAAGTTCTCGTCGTCACTGTAATCAGTCAGTTAAGTGCCATACGTGATACACGCTTGGGCGATCATGTCTCGAAAGAGACATGACTGACTGGGCAGAAGATTATCCCGCAGTAGGTTGCCATTGCTTTCTGCGGTAGACTGGTTGCCGACCAAGGCTATAGAACCCAATCTGTCCTGCCATTTGACTCATAGCTGGAGGGAGAAGAGATAGATTATATTACATTATTATATTAAGTATAATTAGTGGGGGATCAGTTTATTACTTCATAACTATAGAAAACCGACCCCCTCTTTATGTACAGTAGAAGTTTTAATTTTGTTTCCAACATATTATATTCAGTCAGTCATTTAAGTGCCATACGTGATACACGCTTGGGAGATCATGTCTCGAAAGAGACATGACTGACTGGGCAGAAGATTATCGCGCAGTAGGTTGCCATTGCTTTCTGCGGTAGACTGGTTGCCGACCAAGGCTATAGAACCCAATCTGTCCTGTTATTTAACCCATAACTAGAAGGAATAGATGGATTTATAACAATATTTTGTAGCGGACTGGAATTAATTAATTTTATTAATTAATTGATAACCATAACCGGAGAATCTTCAAATTACTATTATAGATCATAAGAGAACATACTAAGAGAAATTTTCTTTATCCTCCGAATATGAGCAAAGGAAAACAGAGGTGATTAATTTTATTGACTAATTATTAACTGTAGCAGGAAAATCTTTATCTTTAAAAAAGAAAGCAGAGACGAAAAATAACATCTGGTATTTCTCTATTATTGTAAACCCGGAAAGAAGAGAAAGAAAAGAGAAATGAACTGTTTTCAATTTCCGCCCACCCATACAGACAGGTGTCATAGTTGAACCTAAAAGATAGATTCAATTGTTATTTTATTTTTGGCCGGCAAAAGAATAGAAAAGGAAGACGAGAGAAAGAAGAAAAAGAAAGAAAAGACTAAATTAGTTCAAGCCAGAAACAATAGATATCGGTTTCGTCCACCCATCTAAACATAAAGGAAAGATAACTTTATTTGTTATTGTTTCTTGGTTAAGGAAAGGGAAATTTCATTTTGGATCTGGCTGGGATGACTCTCGTTAAAGAGTTGAAGATAAATGTTTTGATTGAGTCAAGTAATTTAGAGAAAAGTTATTTTCACTGATATCAGGGTAAAACTGATAAGGCATTCTTGTCACTTGAAAATATAGGTGACTCAGAGAATGGATATTAAAAACAGGTGTGTGGAAATTATTTGGGTAACGATGTCAATGGACCCTTGTCAGCTTGTTTTGGGTGAAGACAGTTTAAAAAGGTTAATGCCTATTGTTTTAAGAAAAAAAATCCCCGAAATTGTTTCGTGAGAACGAACAATTTTTGAGAAAAGAAATTCGGTTAAGTCCATCCCAGAAAAAGGGGTATGGGGAAATGACGTCATAAGATCGAGAGAGATTCCATTGGTCCGGTGACCAAGCCCCAAAAGTGGGAGACGACTAACAATTGACGTCATGGAAAGAAGACTAATCCCATTGGTTAAACCACAGGCAACAACGAGTAGCAGCTAACCTCAGGATTTTATTGGTTGCCGAGACGGGGGATTAGACACCCAGCGACCGTCGGCCCCACACCATGGCATGTGCATAAATACAGGGTCTCGAGGGACCAAAATCAGTCGGCGTGGAGTTGGCCACGAGTTGGTGTCGAGTTGGATCGGAGGAGAGTCCGAAGTTGAAGTTCAGTTTCAGTTCTAGTTACCGGCCTAAAAATGTAACGATGACGATAGGCGCCATGTTGTTGGGCGCCAACCGCAGAGCCTGCCGGCCAACCAGAAATAAAGACAGACAAGAGATTTTACAGTCAAAGTTTTGAGTTGTAGAGAGCGACAGAGAAGTCAAAGTCGGAATGGCAGAGATCGACAGAAGAGGCCTGATACCAGCCAACCAGAGATAAAGACAGACAAGAGATTTAACAGTCAAAGTTTTGAGTTGCAGAGAGCGACAGAGAAGTCAAAGTCGGAATGGCAGAGATCGACAGAAGAGGCCTGATACCAGCCAATCAGAGATAAAGACAGACAAGAGATTTTGCAGTTAAAGTTTTGAGTTGCAGAGAAGTTGCAGAGATCGACAGAAGAGGCCTGATGCCGGTTAACCAGAGTTAAAGACGGAAGAGAATTTACAGACAAAATGAGTAGTTGCAGCTCGAACGGCAGAGAGCTCGATTTCCCGGTCCAGAAACGTAATGACCAAAGACAGTTCCCAACCGTAGAAGTAAAGAGACAGAGAGATGATTGTCATGCCGTTGGGTACCGAACGTAGAGAAGCCTGTCGCCAATCAACCAACCAGCGTTAAGAGACAGACAAGAAGAGAATTTTCAGACAAGTCTGAAATTGCTAACTGAAAGAGAATAACCCAGCAATTCGGCAATTTCCATAAGATTCCGGAAAACAAGCAACAAGTTGACTAGATTTATAATACGAACTTAGACTTCTGTTCGAAGCAGCGAGCTGCGGCCAGCCAGATTCCTTGATATTGCTTAGGAGAATAATTCGATTTACCTAAGAAACGTCCGTTCCGCTACCATTTGATAGAAGCAGGGATAATCCGTATATAAAGATGTATTTTGCAACACTTTTCAGCCGTCGGTCCACTTATTTTCCTTCCCGGCTTGGTTTAGTTCGGCAGAGAGACAGCTAGTGGAAACTCGCATGACTACCTTGTGATTAATCAACACAACGTGGGACAAGGGAGGAAACCGTGACAGTCAATCTACGACCAGCTGGCTGGATCGAACCCAACAGCGACCGGCCCGGGGAGATGTCACAGATTAATACCTTTCCCAAGGGTATTTGCGCGTAAGTGAATGCAATGAATTCGGCTGGAATTCGAACTCGGCTATCTGATTTCTCGTTCCGAGCCGATATCCAATGCACCAAAACGCACATCCTACGCAGCGAAAAAAAAAAAAGAAGTATTTTTCTCCTTGTTATATCTCCCTATCAGTTTTGACGTCTCGTCACTCATGTTATAACGCTCTATGAGTTTCGGCATCTCGTCACTCCTGCTATTACTCCGTCTAAGGTTCTATATCTCGGCACTCCTGTTATTACTCCGTCTAAGGTTCTATATCTCGGCACTCCTGTTATTACTCCGTCTAAGGTTCTATATCTCGGCACTCCTGTTATAACTCGTTTCTAGCGGTTTTAATATAATTCTTTATGAGGATACTTGGTGTGGCGTCTGTTATAAATATTCTAAGCTGGAATCCACGGCCTTTTTTTTGACTCCCTTCATTTTTTTATTTACAGCGTCTAACCTCGTCCTTTAGGGTTACCTGGTGTGTATTAGTCACTCCACTAAAAAATATTTGTACTGCGTTTTTGTCAGAAGAAACACGTTAACTATCAATTCCTGTAAAACGAACAAAAATACAATAAGCAAATTTGTTTAAATATAAATTTCGGTATGCAAATAAGAATGTAAATATAAGACAAAATATTTTTAGGTTAGTTGTACAAAACCAAATAATTATTAACGCATCAAAACCCGACAAACCCAGAAAAAGTTGAAAGAAATAATAAGAAACAATTCATATTTACCTTCAAATAAATATAATAATCATATTATATATAATAAATGAAATAACATTGTATGACATTTTTTTTATATTACATTAAAAAAACACTGTTTAAATTTTTAGTTAAACTTCAAATGCGTTAATTTTTTGAGCTCCAACAAAACGCGCCATCTTTTTGGGGTTCGGAAAATCTCTTCAATAAATGAAAGGAGAGTCTACTGAAATATGAGTATCACATAAAAATAACGTTTTAAGTAATAACAATATATATATATATATATATATATATATATATATATATATATATATATATATATATGCTAGACTTTGAGTGGAAGACTTTGAAGTCTTTGAGGCTACTCACGCATCGTTCATTTAGTAGTGAATTTGCACACTGTCATCTACTAGCGTGTGTTTAGATTGTGCATATGACAAAGTCCGAGCACCCATAGCTCAGATGTAAAATCGCCGACTGATGTCAATTCGGTCGGATTTCAATTCTGGCGAGAAGTAATCGGATATCTAACCGTACTGATGAGCTGTGACACAGCGAAACACATCTGTATCTATATGACTATATATATATATATATATATATATATAAATGTATTGACTATATATATAAATTCTGTATGTTATATATATATATATATATATATATATATATATATATATATATATACATAACATACAGAATTCTTTTCGAGAATAACGGCGGCCATGCTCTGTCAGAAACAACATGAGTTTAGACGCTTTAAAAACAATGATTTTGACATCGAATATAAAGAACGTTTTCGCGCACAGAAAAAGTTTGAAGACGAACAATTGAAGGCAAATCAACCGAAACTATCACGTGAGATAGCGATCGGCTACAATCGTTATATGCGAACAGAGATACGAGAAAGTGATTTTACAACATGACAACGCTCGGCCACATGTTGCAAAACGGTTAAAAATCTATTTAGAAACGTTTTAATGGTAAGTCCTAGCGTTTCATTTATATTTGCTCGTAAATGAATGCAATTAAAAAGCCAGAGAAATGAGATGCTAAACAAATATGAAAAAAATAATAACTAACAATGACTCAATTGTAAATTTCAAATAATACAAAATCTAATTCGACTGTTGCCATTTAAAATAAGAAAAAAAAAAGACAATAGAATTCTTTTTTTAATTGTTTCACCCCAAGCAAGGCAATACTATAACTGGTGCACAGGGAACTAAAGTGAGAGGAAAGGGAAGATAGAGAAGTAAAAAATAACAACGGTACAGGGGATATCGAAGAAAAGATAAGAGAAAGGTTGGAGTCAAGGAGATAGAAGACGGTAATTGACGTTGCCTTTAAACTTTTAGAGATTGTGTCTATCAGGGATGCAAAAACGGGAGAGTTCCACATGCGGAAAGTGCGAAAAATTAAACTGCTAGAAAAAAGTGGCGGTTACATTTGCCTATTTCGACGGTAAAAGGTTGGGACCTAGTTGCCAATCTAGTCACACGCGTAAATTCGTGAGGGTGGGGAACCAGGGAATTAAGTTTACCAGAGAAGAAGCCGTGAAAATATTTAAAGAAAAAGCCAAATCGCACCGGTGAGAAAGTAAGTGTATTCGAGATTCTCAGCCAGAATAGATTATTTTTCAGGTCCTCTTTTGGATTTTGTTAAGAACCTCACGATGAATAACAGAAACATCCGACCAGATATGGCAACAGTTTTCAATGAACGGACGAATGGTAGATTTATAAATGTACAAAATAGGTTCTGGCTAGAAAAAGCTTTCCTCGGTACGGTGACCCAACCATTTTTATCGGTACATGTAGCTACTGATCTGATGTATACATACCACTTGAGATCGGCAGAGAGAATATAGCCAAGTAGGCGCAGTGTATTGCTTTCAGGGAGACTAGCGTAATCCACTTATTCTGGAAGTTAGAAAAGCTTCTCGACAGTGGTTAAATGAACGCAGCTTCGTTTTAAAAGAATTAAAATTTACGAGCCATTTCTTACTCCAATCCATCACAGATTAGAGGTCCTTTCCATGAGCAGAAGCGAGGTTTACTATGTCAGCTTTGGCAAATTTCATATTGAGACGAGAGTAAGTGGCGGTGGCATCCGCATAAATGCCTACTTGGAACTGATTACACCAAGACGATCATTGATGAATATCAGGAAAAGCGAAGAACCTAGGATAGGGCCTTGAGGAACGCATGAAAGGATTTGGAAGTATGCCCATTCAGAACGACCGTTAATTTACGATTTGACAGGAACGATTGGATCGAATCGAACAATCGTCCAGTTAATTGGAATAGTAATATCAGTAGTTCCCTTATTTGACATTCATTGAGCGGGTATCGAGGGCTACTTTTGGGTTGAAATTTATTAAATATTCTTTTATAGAACAATTTAAAAAACAATTTTTTCAAGTCCACTAACTGTTAAAATTCTTTTTAGTTTTATGTGTGGGTTTTTCCTAACTGTTTGTACGGAGTAGTGTGTAACATGAACATGTTATGTTGTTATTATTTCTTCAAGTTAAATATGATATCCATTTTATTTGTCGCTGCTGTTGAAATTCTTTAAGCAATGTAGCTTCTGCTGTTTGGTACCTTTCTTTCTTATTCTGTTGTGCCGGTTCACAAGATTCGAAGAAGGATAGTCCTCCTACAGGTTTCATTAGCTCTCAGTCATTTTTAATTATAAATTCGAGAAATACTGGTCAAAACGAACAAAAAATGGAAAAACCATCAAATTAATACAAATACAATTAAACTTAATAATAGTATTTAAAAAAGAGAGAAATAAATAAAAAGGAAGACATGATAATTCGAAAATCTAAACTTATAAATGGAACTTTGTCTGTGTGTATGTGTGTGTGTGTCCCCGTTACCATAGACTCCGAAACGGCTAAACCGATTTTCTTGAAAATTTACACAGTTGTACTATAAGCGTCTGCAAGTGTTCTGAGCTAGGTTTTGTTTCGAGGTACCCCCGATAAATATGGAAAATCGATAATCGAAAAAATCGGGTTATAGAAGGAGTGGTCCGATTTTAATCAAATTTGATGCACTCATAGACAAAGACATAAGAAACGATATTCAGGAGTTTCAAGGTTGAAGTTCTCACAACAGTGCAGAAAATCGATAATATATATATATATATATATATATATATATATATATATATATATATAAGGCAAGATGTTTGTGTGTGCGTCTGTTTATCTGCCTGGATGTTTTTTTTTTCAGCCCTTTTATTTTAGTTTTTGCTTCGGGTTTGGCTCTAAGTAGGTATAATTGTAGTTCTTAGTCTCAGCCATGATACCATTTACTCAGAGGACTTATTTAGCCTTCAAAATTCAGTTTACGACGAAAAAACCTATTTGATATCGATAGCAGGAAATCAAAATTGGATTTACATCCATTCATTTTTCTTTCAGTCTACGGTTTCGCTTTAACTGGAAACAACTATTGCTTTTTAGTCTTTCGTGCCAACGTCAAAAGAGTCTGAGCTCCAGGACCATGGATTAGTTTTAAAGCTTTCATTACACCGGAGCAACGCCGGGTTATACAGCTAGTATATATATATATATATATATATATATATATATATATATATATATATAACAGTTTTAAGAAAATAAAATAAAATAAAAAATAGCAATACAGCTATAATTAAGATAATAATAGCAATTTTTACCTATCAGAGTTTCACACAGCCCCCATCATACGTACATATGTACGTACGAGAAATCGACAACTGCCCACGCGTTGACATCGCTACACTATTCGAATACACCAACCGAATGCGTATGTGCGCAGCGGCACACATATGCATGTATATGCCGAGCCCAACACGATTCGCAAATATGTGTGAGCCCCAGTGGGCGGACTCGTGTGTGTGTGTGTCTTTGCGCACGTCAATGGGTGTGCAAATGTGTATATATGTCTGCGTCTTTAATGACGAAAGTTTTACCTCCCATTACACAAAAATAAACGAATATACGCAGCCCTACATATAGCCTATATTTTTTTAAAAATTAACCAATTTATCTGACGATCTCAAGGAGCGTGAAACCCAGGGTTACAAACTCACACCTATCTATCTATCTATCTATCTATCTATCTATCTATCTATCTATCTATCTATCTATCTCAATCTGTTTATATCTATCTATCTATCTATCGATCTCAATCTGTTTATATCTATCTATCTATCTATCTATCTATCTATCTATCTATCTATCTATCTATCTCAATCTGTTTATATCTATCTATCTATCTATCTATCTATCTATCTATCTCAGTCTGTTCATATCTATCTATCTATCTATCTATCTATCTCAATCTGTTTATATCTATCTATCTATCTATCTATCTATCTATCTATCTATCTATCTATCTTGTCATTCGCAGACAGATCTGTTTCGTCGTATCGCAGCTGTGCACACTGAGATCAACACGAAGTTTTGACAGTCTGTGACATATACATATTCGTGAAGATTGTGTCAAATCTTAAAACAGACTGTCAATGTTCATTTTCAACATTAGTGACCCCTCTATTACTGACATAAAGCTCTATCCTTGATACTGTGTCGATCAAGTACAGACATTTTATTCATAGACACTTGTCTTTATGCACAGAATTGATTTAGAGGAAAGAAAGTCTATAAACTATATTAAATAAATTAGTTTCAATGAAACGTAAACCACATTTGTACATTTTTGTTCAATACATATCGTAAGAGCGATCTCAGAAAAACAGGCCGTCATTTTTGGCAGCACTGTAAACTAGAATTCATCGAATATTTATATGGATATAAATGGGATCTTGAATTTTCTATTCTCATTAAAAAATTGATCCGTCTAGAATTACTAC
Source organism: Ascarosepion bandense (assembly GCA_037127315.1). NCBI lineage: Eukaryota > Metazoa > Mollusca > Cephalopoda > Sepiida > Sepiidae > Ascarosepion > Ascarosepion bandense. The sequence goes on along the minus strand of JBBBDQ010001658.1, from coordinate 1,507,304 downwards.
ATATTAATACAGTAATTGGAAAATTACTTTTTTTTAAAGAAATCTCATGTAATAACCTAATAATAGTGAGGACATGATATATGCCGTCATTTTCGACGGTATGTTTAAACTGGTAGGAGTATTCTGCTTGTTGTAAAGTGTGGGATAGCGTTATTCTATTATTAAGTAATAAAATGATCCACCAGAATTACTACATAGTAAATTATAATTACATGAAATATATTTAAAGACTTACGCATGAAACATTTCAAATAACTTAAGATGTATTCTTTAAAGATATAATTATGAGCACATTCAAAATGGCAGGACAAATTCTAGTATTCAAATATCTAAATTTATTAATCAGTCAACTCAATACCACACACACACACACACACACACACACACACATATATATATATATATATATATATATATATATATAGGAAAAAGTACTAAAAAGTTGTAAGTTTAAAAATGTATTTTTTGACAGTATTTATTTATTTCTATTATTATATTTGATATTTCAGACCGTCCTCGGCCTTTCGTCAGAAACATATGGTTTTAAAATTTAAATTAGAAACGCGATGAGCGTTCGTTCGAGAGATTGTTTACATCACGTGACACAGAAAGCGACAGATTTTTTAAAATATTTGTAAACGTAAACCTATCTTTAATAATATTTATAAATGTTTTAAAGAAAAAATTTTAAGTGTATCTAAAAAATGTTTAACTATTGAAATATTTATAAAGATTCAAAACATCTAAGTCCCTATTGAAACCTAGCCTGTATGTTTTTAATTTTAAAATCCAGTATTTTTCTTTCTTTCTGTGTGAGTATGTAGAACAAAAATCAGAATCTATTAGTAAACATTTGCAGTTTTCTAATGTATGTCCCGGTTGATTGAAGTGTACTGCTATGGGGGAATACGGGTTGTTTTGGCGTATGCTTAGTTTTTCCTATACATTAAGACAGTATACGTGGATCATCACTATGTTATATATATATATATATATATATATATATATATATATATATATATATACTAGATCCAAAAGAAAGAAGCTTATTGGCAAAATCCCAAATTTGACTCTCACTCAACTGGGCCCTACACAGAAGAATCAAGAAGATTTCAAAATAGGGAGTTAGGTGGCCAGATGTATGGGGTTATTTGTTTGCAAAAATCTTCTGACGGCCATGGCTGGGTTGTCCTGTTAGTGTGTCATAGATGCCAGACATATGGCCGTTCGGCAGACACCCTCTTGACACAGGGCAACACTCCCTCCTCAAGGCATTTGCTGTAAGCTTCCTTGTTGAGTCAGAGATATTCACCAGCAAATTCAGGAGTATTTTTATCAAAACGATCACAGTGAGTTTTCCGAGCTGACGTACATTCGTAATCACCATTAAACTCATCCAGCTCTTTTGAAATGCTCTACATTGCTCTCATCGAAACACTCCGAAATGTTCGTGTTGGAGATTTGGAAATGAATGCTAAGCAGAACAGTATGCCGTTTCCAATTTTCTGATGGAGTGAATTGCGTTAGGGTGCTCTTTTTCTTATAAACGGTACCCGCTTAACCCTATGTACACTCGATAAATTAAAAACAACCATGCGTAAAATTAGAAACATTAAATGGTAACAATTTACTCATCGCACTATCAGTGTGTGTGTGGGTGGTGCGTGTGTGCGTGTATATGTGTGTGTGCGCGTGTGTGTGTTTCCGAGTATGTATCAATGTATATAAACAATATTTTTTAAAAGACGTTTCGTTAAAAAACGACAGACAAAAACAATTTTATTAATTTTAGGTTTAATTTTTTAAATATTCTTACATTTTTCCTTTTGGCTGGAAACAACGAATATAAAAATTTTCAGCAATTATTTTTTTCATCCAAGTGCTAAAATATTTCTTGTCGATCGTTTTCAACGAAACACATAGACACACAGACACACACACACACACACAGACACACACACACACAGAGACACACAGACACACAGACACACACAGACACAGACACACACACACAGACAGACAGACACACACACACAGACACACACACACACACACACACACACACACACACACACACAGAGACACACACACACACAAAACACACACACACACACACACACGCACGCGCACACACACACACACACACACACATATATATATATATATATATATACATTCGTCATAGGCTCCTGATCGAATAAATACCAAAGCAAAATATGTAGGACGGAATAGAACAAAATGATTTAAGTTTATATTATTATTTTTTTAATCATTTCACCCCAAGCAAGACATTCCACTGCCACTATTGCGCTAGGGGAAGGTAAATAGAAAGAGTGGTTAGATATAGGAAATGTCAGAAGGGGGTGATAGATAGATGGGTGGGTGGGAAGAGTGTTTGAAAGAACGGAAGCGAGTTAGTTTGTTAGGAGGTGTCTATTGACCTTACATTTAAACTCCTGGAGATTGTAGCCGTCGGGGAAGCAGTCATGTGGAAGGGAATTCCACAGTCGGGAAGTGCGAGAAAAGAAACTGTTGGAGTAGAAGTTGGGGTTGCATTTTATCGGTTTCACTGTAAAAGTGTGGGATCTAGTTGCTAATCTAGTATCTCGTGCAAATTCGAACCTAGGGGGCACCAGTGATCTTATTTGCCGACAATTTTTCACTAACGTCATCAGAACAGCAAAAATATTAAGGAAAAATCGTTGCATTGCCAACCTTTCTACTTTGAAATGTTGTGGTTTATTTGAAATATATTAAAACATTTAATAGTTAAAATCAAAACAATAAACATTTATGAAAAAGAATATATGTCCCTAAAATATAAATAAGATTTTTGCATAGAAAAACCTTAACAACACTTATAGTAGGAAGACAGTTACTTCATTATGTCTGATAAAAGTATTTTCAGGACTGTTGCTATGGTAACAGACCTAAAGTACGTAAAATGGCGTTGCTCACTAAGTTGTAATTTCTGTTTTTTATAGAAGTTCTTGGAAGGAAAGTTTGTTGTGTGCGGTCGTCTCATCACAACATAGAGGTTGCATCAGTGACAATGGATTACACAGCAGTTTTTGGAAAAGACGACATTCCTCATGTTAGACAACCGCCATATCTCCCAGAACTCCCCGCTTGCCACTTTTCCTCATCAAAAATCAAACTCCTAGATAGAAAGAATTTTTAATGCCGTCGAGGAAATCTAAGAGAAGGAGATGGGTCTCCTTATACTAAAAAAAAAAAGAAAAAAAAAAAGAATTCTAAGGCTGCCTCCATGAATTAAAAAGCCATTGAATAAAATGCGTCCCTTCAGAAGTGGACTACTTCGAAGGTGATTAACTGCAGAATTGATAGATATTGAAGTTTAAAAAAAATATCGGTCCCGATATTTTTTGATCAGACCAAGTATGCATTCACTAATTTCTTTACATATATGAGATTATTTTCTTACACCTCGAGTTAGTTCAGTGAGGGATAAGCGTGGGTCACACGTTCAGGATGATACTATTTTGGTTATAATTACCCGACTAAGGACCCCTAAACTTATATTCAAAATAATTTCTTTCTGCAATAATGTTTATTCTGTTCTGGTATTGAGAGCTAGAAGAGATAGAGAGAAGTGGAAGGCAATAATCGCTTACAACCTGAAGGGACACGGCACAAAGAATAATAAGAATAATAGGGAATTCAAAGTACGCAACTTTTTGCTGGGAGTGTTTCTTTGTGAAACAAACTCCCGTGAGGATGTTTCCCTTATCACGACAATCTTAACCTCATCAAGTATCAGATCAACCGTTATCTATATTGTTTATATCTATAATATACAATACTTAACGTTTCTATTTACGATTTTACAGTAACTTCTTCAGTTCCGCGTATGACGACAAACTACATTCAGGATTATTGGCGTCTCCCCCAAAGTGTGCTAAGCAACAGTATACCCTTGATCCCTCAACTACTCAATAACTTGGGGTCTTCACATTTACAGCGGACAAGACTGAATGCTTTGGTCGCAATTTCTCTTCCAACTCCGCATTTGACACATCAGAAATACCTACACTCGACTTCCATTCTAGAACTGTGTCTCAACTGAGTAATGTATATTTAATCCAGTCTCTAGTCTCTAACATTATTTCTAAGCTTGACTCCCATAAGGCAAGTGGATGTGATGGAATTCAAATCATCGTCCTTCCGAAATGTGTCCCTGAACCCTCTCTTGTCCTCACCAAACTCTATAACTATTGCCTTGCTTTTTCTTCTTTCCCTGTTTGTTTGAAGCCCTAATCTGTAATTCCTATTTTTATAAAATCTGGAGAGCTCTCTAACCCTTCTAACTACCAATTTTGAAAGTATGATAACATATATCAGTAACATTATCAGCAACCGTTATCTATATTGTTTATATCTATAATATACAATACTTAACGATTTTACAGTAACTTCTTCAGTTCCGCGTATGACGACAAACTACATTCAGGATTATTGGCGTCTCCCCCAAAGTGTGCTAAGCAACAGTATACCCTTGATCCCTCAACTACTCAATAACTTGGGGTCTTCACATTTACAGCGGACAAGACTGAATGCTTTGGTCGCAATTTCTCTTCCAACTCCGCATTTGACACATCAGAAATACCTACACTCGACTTCCATTCTAGAACTGTGTCTCAACTGAGTAATGTATATTTAATCCAGTCTCTAGTCTCTAACATTATTTCTAAGCTTGACTCCCATAAGGCAAGTGGATGTGATGGAATTCAAATCATCGTCCTTCCGAAATGTGTCCCTGAACCCTCTCTTGTCCTCACCAAACTCTATAACGATTGCCTTGCTTTTTCTTCTTTCCCTGTTTGTTTGAAGCCCTAATCTGTAATTCCTATTTTTATAAAATCTGGAGAGCTCTCTAACCCTTCTAACTACCAATTTTGAAAGTATGATAACATATATCAGTAACATATAGTTTTATTACTTCTAAAAAAGAAAATTAAATTTTGACATTAAATAAGCTATAATTAGTCGATATGCCGTTAAATAACAGAAATAATTGTAAATTATTTTATCGCCCGGTTCACACTCCACCCACGTCTATTGGACAGGTTAAGAGGCTCATCCCTTGTTCCCTGTTTAGGATGTGGTTTCCGGCATTCTCTATTCCAATCTTCTCACTTTGTTTTTTTTTTTTCTTTTTTCAATTGGAGTAGATAGATCTACCTATCGCCCGGTTCACACTCCACCCACGTCTATTGGACAGGTTAAGAGGCTCATCCCTTGTTCCCTGTTTAGGATGTGGTTTCCGGCTTTCTCTTTTCCAATCTTTCCACTATTACGTAGCCCCCTGCACATCAGTGGCGTTACCGCCTTCCTCGGGGTGATACGATTAAAAAAAAAAAAAAAAAAAAAAAAAAAAATAGTATTTTGCACTGCACGTGGGGGAGTTCTGGAACATACTAAACACAGAGAATGGACAATTTTCGAAGAAAATTAATAAATTCCCTTCATCTTAACGTCGCGTGACTTTGCAATTACACATGAAGAAATTCTAAAAACTGAAATATTCCGTTAATTTTTTGAAATGATTTGTGAGCGTATTTGTGGTTACCAACACTAATTTTGTTTATAGATACGTAATTTAGAATAAAGCTCATTTCGTCTTTCTGCCTTGAAAAAGTCCATCACGGACGAAACGCGTAGGCGATTTAAAATACAGTTTTCCTCTTGTCTTTATTTTATTTAACTATACTGTCCATAATCTCGGATTAAAACTGAGTATATTTTTACAAATTGTCGACATGGAAAACAAAAACACATATATACACCAAATGAAAGAATACAGAAGATCACTAAAAGCTGCCCATTCACACAAAAACAGGAAAAACTTTCTAAAAAAATGCATTGAGGAAAAAATAATTCCAAAATTTTCATACAAACTCATAAAGTTATCACATCATATTTTTCCCCCTTATGCTTACAAATTTCGTAAATAGTATTGTAAAAAGAAAATATTGTCTTTTTTTATCATTGATCTATCAAAAGCAGCGTTTTCTACGTTTTTCAAAATAAACCTACTGTATTGCTGTCTTCAAATATCAACTAATAAATGACAAACACGGGATGGCGCTTTTCACGGACATATCGGCTTTGTAACAATAAACGCTTAATCTTTGGGGAAAAGCAAGAAAATACAAAATAAATCTTACAACAAAAACTATATCTAAATAAAAACAAGCATTTGTTCTTACTGACAAACATTTAATCGTCGCCACCAAAGAAACAATTCCACTGTCAGGACTGGTACTTCACAGTTGCACACCCAAATTCCAAGAGAGTGACAGACTAAAATAATTCCTGTCTTATAATATAAACCACAAAACAAGCAAAAGAAGCAGACGCTTTTATAAAAAGAAACAGATTCTATTGTGATTTGTAAGGTATCGATCAGTAAGATAAATTGTCCTAAAATATTTGTGGCGGAGAACACAATTAGGTCGCATAGACTAATCGAGAACCCGGCTAGCAAATCTAATTTACATTCATAGTTTGGGCTTTTCTTGTAAAATTTTTATTGTACAAACTAATAGGAATTGAAGAAAAGCTTACCATCATTATGCTGTTTTTTTCAGGATGTTGGCGATCACGATTCTTTCGTTTTTTGTAGCTTTTAATAAAACTTTGGTTTATTATGTGGTTTACACACTATTGTGATCTACAGCTTAAATTAGATTTTGATTTACAAAAATATAAATTATAAAATTATAAATTATAAACTATAAAAGCTGCCTTTGTTTATATACCAAACCATCTGGAAGTCGAGTAAAAATACGAGGGTCATTCAATAAATAAGGCGAATGTTTCAGTATAAGGACTTCTAATACAGATAGAAGCTTACTTTTTTTTCAGCGTAGTCTCCCAGCAGTGTCACACACTTTTCCTATCTGTGCACAAGCTTCCGTATTCCCTCAGCGTAAAAATATTTGAACTGATGTCTCAGCCAATCGATCACAACACTTTTGACATCATCGTCACTTTCAAACTTAGTGCATCTCGTGAACGTTTTCAAGGGACCAAACGGGTGAAAGTCTGAAAGGGCAATGTCTTGGCTGTAAGGGGGATGAGGGAGCAATTCCCAGCTGGTGGTGTGCACCGTTTGGGCTGCTGTGTGAGGCCTTGCGTTGTCTTGATGCATGACGACTCCATGTGACTGACGACCCCTGCGTTTGTTCTTTATGTCTTTCTTGACCTGTCTCAGCTGTTCACAGGAGTTGGCAGAGTTCACAGTGCTTCCCCCTCTCAAGGAATGAATATCCAAAAAAAAAAGAAAAAAAAAAGAACGGTGAGCATTACCTTTCCCATGGACCACTGAGACTTGAATTTCTTCTTCACTGGAGAGCCTACGTGCTTCCACTTCTTGGACTGCCGTTTGGACTCAGGCTCACAGTGCCAAAACCATGTCTGGTTACATGTGACCACCTTCTTCAGAAACTCATCACCATCCTTCGCATAGCGGGAGATACACTGCTGGGACAACTCGACTCTCTTCTGTTTGTGCTCTGCAGTAAGCATCTTTGGCACCTACCAGCAGCTGACCTTCGAGTAGGCAAGGTCATCATGGGCAATGTTATGTGCTGTCTCAACAGATAGTCTCAAAGTCCTTGCAATGTCATCCATTGTCACCCTTCTGTGACTGAATGAGGTCATTGACTGATTCGATCACCTCAGGAGACCTCATTTCTGTAGGCCTCCCAGGCCTGTCTTCATCCTAAACATTGCTCCGTCATTCTTGAAACAATTTAGCCCATTTGTAGACATTTTTTGACTGAAACATGTGGCACCATACACAGTTGACATTCTCCTATAAATGTCAACTGGCTTGCACCCTTCAGCAATTAAAAGCTTGATAACTTACCTCTTTTCAATCCTGGAGTATGCTTCTTGGTCGGCCATCTTTGATAATCTCCAAAACTCCCACAGTTTTTTCAATCTGCACAAAAAATAAATCCCTTTAAAAAAAAGAAGTAAAAGGAAAATTTTTAAAAAGCTTCTATCTGTATTAGTGTAACACTCTAGTGCGGCTGGCCCTCAATTTGCCCGGCGGCAACCAGTTGTGATACCGCACAGGGCACGGTAGCCCTTATGTGACGCTCGTCCTCGCTGACGGTCGTGACGATCCCAGTTGTGACACTGCCACCCGGTCGTACGGTTGGTCTGGTCTGGTCTGGTCGCTGGTCGGGACGATCCCGTCCGATGACGTCGCCACAAAAGCTGGATTACAGGACATCTTTTGCAACAACGGACCACTGTCCCACGTTGTGATTAGATCCCAGAAGTCTTGTCGTGCAATTTCAATAGTCGTCCCTTTTAGCCGGTCCGGACACTGGTGTACACTTTTGAGTTGAGAAAAAATAAGCACGGCACAAAAAAAAAAAAAAAAAATTAGTAAAATAAATGAACGAAATCGAACACGCCTGGAGAGCTACGTAGAATGTCTTTATATAAAGAAAAAAAAAACAAAAAACAATGTCTGTTTTTTTTTCCAAGAATACAGTTGTCGAAAATGATATACAATCGTCGAAAATGATTTTTATAACGGAGAGAGAAAGTTCGCCAAAAGCTTCTAATGTTCAAGTAAAATGTCTAAGTTTCGTTAGCGTTGAAATAAACAGATCTCTTCAAATATTCGCCAAAGTCTCTTGTATTTCATTAAAAGTCTTTTCATTAATTCTCTATAATCAGGATTGTCAATTTTCCTATGTAACTTCAAAACAGCAAAGTTCTTTCGGCTCCTTATCGGAGTTTAACGGAGTTTGCCGAGGATGAACGAACGAAGATTCAGAATTTTCGATTTTCCCGTGATAAAATAAACAAAAAATAACAATAACGTTCTTTCGGGTTTAATGTCGATGGCGCATTATTCCAAATTAACTTCTTTGAGTTAATTTGTGGCAGGCATCATTTGAAATTAACTCTTTAGCCATAAGTTCTATGGTAGGCGACCAGCCGTGGGTCATGGCTCCCAGGTTGGGCCATTTTTCCTCCAGTCGCTACATTTCGACTGATAGCAGCCCCAACTCGAAAAAAAAAAGTCTTGGGCCAATGAAAATCGGTCTTCGCCCACTCGATTTGCGGATGTCTTTAGCTCAACGAATGTGATTTTGCCAACTCACATCGGAGCTTGATTCTATTTTAGATTCGCACGGACCCGATGTACTCACCAGCGGCCCTGACCTTGGGTGACCTTATCAAATTACTCTGACACTTGTTTTGTCGACGCTTTTCAGATTAGCGGAATACACTCCAGATCTAAGAGAAATCCATATTAAACATGAAAAGAGGCGTAAATCATGAAAGACGAGAAATGTATATTTATCCAAAATAACTTTATTTTATGTTTCCATGCTTTTAGAAGCACATGATGGTACTAAAATTATTTTTTTCCTAAGCTCACATCGCGTGATGCAATTAAACAATAATGTCACCAATTTCAATTTCTCTCTCCGTTGTTTTAAACCAACCAAGGGAAAGTAGCCCCGCGGGAGAATGGAAAGCATCACACGTGAGATAGTGTCACATTAGAAGTCCTTTTACCGAAAAATACACTTTATTTGTTGAATGACCCTCGTAGAAGTCATTATACCGAAATATTCCTCCTGTCGTTCTGCCTGTTGCTCGTCTGGTCCTATGTGAATTACGTTTCATCAAAGAAGAATCTCAGCATTCTTTTAAAAAGGCCTGAGAGTCACCGCTGAGATCTATCAGGAGGTGCGGAGTAGCAGGATGGACGGGATCGACGTTGGACGCCCCTACGTCTTTCAGCAGGAGTCCGCTCCTGCACACCAGGCCAAGAGGACCCAGGCGTGGCTGTTCAACAATGTCCCTCATCAGTAGTCGCCGGACTTGTGACCACGCTCCTCACCCGACCTCAACCCCTTGACTATTTCTTCTTGGGCGTGATCGAGACAAGGACCAACAAGTACACGCACAACACTGTCGACTCTCTGAAATCTGCCATCGTGGACGCGTTCGCAGCTGTGGACAAGGATATGGTCACTAAAGCGTGAAACTCATTTCGAACCCGCCTTGAGAAGTTGGCAGTTACATTGAAAAATAATGTAGTATGTAACCCTAACTGTGGATGTGCGTTGTGGTACAGTGGATATCGGCTCGGAACGAGAAACCGGGGAGCCGAGTTCGAATTCCAGCTGAATCCATTGTATTCACTTACGCGCAAATACCCTTGGGAAAGGTATTAATCCGTCTCTTCCTTCCAGTTATGGGTTAAATAGCAGGACAGATTGGGTTCTATATCCTTGGTCGGCAACCAGTCTACTGCAGAAAGCAATGGCAACCTACTGCGGGATAATCTTCTGCCCAGTCAGTCATGTCTTTTTCGAGACATGATCGCCCAAGCGTGTATCACGTATGGCACTTAACTGACTGAACCCTAACTGTTACTAAATAAACTGTCAGATCTCAGCATATACAACTTTTGTTTTTATTGCCTATTTTGTTATTCTCAAGTGTCAAAACCCTGCAACACCCTGTATAAAAAAAATTACACTGAGTCAAAAGAAGTGAAAATAATAACCAAAGCAAATGAGAAGATGTAGAGAAGTCAGTCAGTTAAATTCCATACGTGATGCACGCTTGGGCGATCATGTCTCGAAAGAGACATGACTGACTGGGCAGAAGATTATCCCGCAGTAGGTTGACATTATTTCTGTGGTAGACTGGTTGCCGAGCAAGGCTATAGACCCTAATCTGTCCTGTTATTTGTCTCATAGCTAGCGGGGAAATAGATGCATTATATTATTAATTAGTAATTAGTAGGGGATCAGTTTATTACTTCATATCAATACAAAACCGATCTCCCACTTTATGACCAGTAGAAACCTTAATCATATTTCCAACTATTATATTCAGTCAGTCAGTTAAGTGCCATACGTGATACACGCTTGGGCGATCAGGTCTCGAACGAGGCATGACTAACTGGGCAGAAGATTTTCCCACAGTAGGTTGCCATTGCTTTTCTGCGGTAGACTGGTTGCCGACCAAGGTTATAGAACCCAATCTGTCCTGTTATTTAATCCATAACTGGAAGGAATAGCCGGATTAATACCTTTCCCAAGGGTACTCGCGCGTAAGTGAATGCAATGAATTCAGCTGGAAGTCGAACTTGACTCCCCGATTTCTCGTTCCGAGCCGATATCCAATACACCACCAAGCACATCCTCTAGAGAAGGCTTTAATCAATGAAATAATGCCAAAGAGTAGAATTCAAATTTGAACGGGAATGAGCTGCTAACATATTAACACGAAGATAATGTTACATTTTAAATTTTACGGAATCAAATTTTATGAAATTACAAACTCAAAAAAAAAAACATACAAATATTAAACAATTTGGTTTCTTAGACATAACGTTAGATTTGGTTTTCAATAATTTTCAAACTTACATGAAAAACAATGCTAACCTGATTCATATCAACCCTGGCTCTAATCACCCACCATCTCTAATCCAACATATTCTGTCATCGGTTGAATGACATATTAACGCTCCTCTAGAAAAGAAATATTTGACAAACCTAAAACAGTTGACGACAAAGTTCTCAGGGATAGTGTGTTTAGATCTTTTGAAATTAGATTTGTAGAAGATTATAATTGTTCCAGAAAGCAAAACAGAAAGAAGATCATAGGGTATAATCCCCCACTTAATCAGTTAGTACTAAATTGGGACATAAATTGTTTAAATTAATTGATAAACATTTTTCTAAAAATAATCCTTTAAGTAAAATTTTCAATCGGAACACTCTAAAACTTAGTTATAATTGCACTAATAATTTACATAAAAAATTAAATTACTTAACAATTAAACATTGAATTTATTTAACAATAATAACCGTGACTTTCTTGCTGAACTTAATATTTCACTTAGAAATATGCAATTGTAGAAATCCCATTTTTATCTAAGAAGTGTTTAACAAAATCCCTAGTGTATATAACTCTCAAACAAGCTAGAATCTCTACATCGGTGAACAAACAATTTTTCCTTTCTGCAATAGAAAATGAAAATTATTGAGTTTTTAAATAATATTAATAATTACATATTCGATAATATGAAAGTACTGTAAATTTTAAACATATTAAATTATTAACTTTACAAACCTGCTAAAATCCATCAACTTATAATATATCTTCTTATGTTACATTATTTTTTTATTTACATGACAGTACCATTTGTTATCTATTTTAGTTTTAGGTATTATATTGTATTCGATAATTTGTTATTAATGATATCACCCCGAGCAAGGCGGTAGCGCCACTGATGTGCAGGGGGCTACATCAGAGTAAAAAGATAGAATAGAGTGAAGAAAGGGACGAAGTAGTTAGAAAAGAGCAAGAGAAGGAAGGTAATACAGGTGTGATGACAGTTGCAGAGGTGGAGAGAAAGGAAAGGATATACAGGGTGGTGAAGAAAGAACTAGGGTCAGGGTGGGGAAGAAAGACCTAGGGTCAGGGTGGGGAAGAAAGAACTAGGGTCAGGGTGGTGAAGAAAGAACAAGGGTCAGGGTGGGAAAGAAAGAACTAGGGTCAGGGTGGTGAAGAAAGAACTAGGGTCAGGGTGGGGAAGAAAGAACTAGGGTCAGGGTGGGGAAGAAAGACCTAGGGTCAAGTGGTTAAAAGATGAGTACTGACCTTGAATTTAAATTCCTGGAAGTTGTAGCCGTCTGGAAAGCAAGAATAATGAAGCGAGTTCCATAGGCGGGAAGTGCGGGAAAAAGGCTGCAGGAATAGAACTGTCACCTGCATTTGGTTGATCTATCTGTGAGTGGGTGAGAACCAGTTGCCAGTCTGGTTGCACGAGTAAACACCTGTTGCAGAGGCACCAGTGACTTAAGTTCGTTGGAGCAGAAGCCATGAAAGTATTTATAGAACAGACAAAGGGAAGCCACATCTCGTCGGTGGGAAAAGTGGCTGGAGTTGAGCCACCTATCACATTACTAATTCTCCTTTGAGGCCTGTCAAGAACACCGAGATGAACAGCGGGGGCGCCTGACCATATATGGCAACAGTACTCCATGCATAACGAATGGTTGAATTTACTCATAGTATATTTAGCCATGCATGAGGTCTTTTTCTATTTATAATTCTTTTTCTTAATGTCTTGATAGTAGTTTGTAATTTAATATATATATATATATATATATATATATATATGTGTGTGTGTGTGTGTGTGTGTGTGTGTGTGTGTGTGTGTGTGTGTAAAAAATGTATGTATATAATTATAAATATCAATAGATATATGCAATTAGATATATATTATATGATTTATGCATTATAGATGCGTGGTACTTATTTGAAAGCGCTCAATATCAGTGATAGAGCTGACATATTCATATAGAAAAGTGTGAGTTTGTAACCCTGGGTTTCACGCTCTTGCGATCGTCAGACAAACGCAAGAGCGTGAAACGCTGAGTTACAAACTCACATCTATCTATCTATCTATCTATCTATCTATCTATCTATCTCATCTCATCTATCTCATCTATCTATCTATCTATCTATCTATCTCAATCTTTTCATTCTATCTATCTATCTATCTATCTATCTATCTATCTATCTCAATCTTTTCATTATCTATCTATCTATCTATCTATCTATCTATCTCAATCTTTTCATTATATCTATCTATCTATCTATCTCAATCTTTTCATTATATCTATCTATCTATCTATCTATCTATCTATCTATCTATCTAGTTTAAAATTTATTTTTTATTCTAATTTATAATATTAGGTCGGTTTAATCAAAGTCTTTATATTAATTTTTAACATATTCTTCATTTTAAAACCTCCTGTAAATGTCGAGTCAAAAACAAATGTCCAGTTAGAGGTATATGCAGATCCGAAAAATTCATATACCAAGCAATCATTTGCCTTAGTGAACACAGAAACAGAAAAAAAGTATATATATAGGATATCAACGCCGAGGTGATTCAGCATCTCACGGCCCACAGTCTTCTCTCTGAAAAAAGTACGGGTTTCGCTTCACCAGGTCTACTGCTGATATGCTAACGACCATTACCGAGTACAAATACCGGGCACTTGACAAGAATGGCGAAGCCCGAAGCGTTGCCTTGGATATCTCCAAAGCTTTCGACAGGATCTGGCACGCTGGCCTCTTGTGCAAACTGCGGAGCTACGAGAAAACTGGACATCTGTTTGACCTCATCCAGTCATTCCTCTCTAACCGCACATTGAAGGTAGTATTAAATGGGCATGCCTCCCAAAACTACCATACGAACGCGGGCGTCCCTCAAGGTTCTATCCTAGGTCCCACGCTCTTTCTGATGTACATTAATGATCTTCCCGACGCCATTAGATCCCAAGTAGGCATGTACGCCGATGTCACAACAATCTACTCTCGCATCGTCCAAAAACCAGCTGTGGACGACAAAGCGAACCTCGCTGCCGTACTTGAAAAGGATCTCCAATCCGTAGTGGCCTGGGGTAGGAAATGGCTAGGAAATTTCAATGGTTCTAAAACGAAGCTGTTATCAACTAACCACCATAGACAATCGCATCTACCTCCCATTAGCATGAGACAGACTAGCCTCCCAGAGAGTAAAATACTACGCCTCCTTGGCCTTACACTTTCGGCAGACCTCAAATGGAATGACTATATCGAATCCATTGCCAAATCTACTGCTATGAAAGTTGGCTCTCTGTGCAGGGCCCGGAAGTTTTTCCCACCTGAATCTATTCTGCACATATACAAGTCTACCATCCGCCCGTGTATTGAATATTGCTGCAATATCTGGTCGGGTGTCCCTGCTGCTCTCCTTGGGCTTCTTGACAAAATACAAAATAGGATCTGTAACGTGGTTGATACTGACTTGGCAGACCGGCTGTAACCACTCTCTCACCGGCTTGATGTGGCTTCCCTGTGCCTCTTCTACAAGTACTTTCAGGGCTTCTGTTCCGATGAACTTAGAGCACTGGTGCCGCCTAAGCAGGAATTTACACGAAATACTAGATTAGCAACTAGGTCCCACGTTTTCCAGTTAAACAGATAAGATGTAACCGTAAATTCTACTCCAACAGCTTCTTTTCTCGCGCTTCCCGCCTGTGGAACTCCCTTCCACAAGTCTGCTTTCCCGACAGTTACAATCTCCAGGTGTTTAAATGTAGGGTCAATAGACACCTCCTACCACACTAACTCTCAATTATTCTCAGAACACTCTCATCTACCCAACCCTCATTCTCGGTATCCTTACCCGCCTATCACCCACCCTCTGACATTTCCTATATTTAATCATCTTTTCTGCACTCTATGTAGCCCCCTGCGTAC
Organism: Ascarosepion bandense; assembly: GCA_037127315.1. Lineage (NCBI taxonomy): Eukaryota > Metazoa > Mollusca > Cephalopoda > Sepiida > Sepiidae > Ascarosepion > Ascarosepion bandense. The sequence continues at coordinate 1,491,968 of JBBBDQ010001658.1, read as the reverse complement.
TAGTGGCAGTGACATGCCTTGCTCGGGGTGAAACGCTTATAAAAAGAAATTTCCACCGGACCATGGAAACAACGCCTATATAATCATAAATAATCTTTCTCTAAATACACTTGAAATATCAAAACGCTCTCTTGAATCATTTTGGGGAATTAAAAGAAAGAAATCTCTCCCCACAGATTGAATAGAAGATTATAGGTAAATGTCAAACCCGTAGCAGCTTCAGAAACAGATGCAGTTTATGTTTAGACAAAAACTTTACAAATATCAAATTCAGAGAAACTAGCCAATTATTAAACGAAAGAAATGAAATCATTTTCAAATGGCGTCATATAAATAAATTTAAACTATCTAACACATAGACTCTTAGAATTACCCCATTCCCTCACACTTGCCGATTCATTTTTATATTGTGTTGATCATTCATTGGACGATTTTACGGATTGAAGAAATTAAAGTGGAGATCTACCATGTAATGGGCAGGCATGCCATTATATATATCCAAAGACTCCATATTATTTATGCATGAAATTAGGACTGTTTTATTTTGCATTGTGTGATTGTAAATGTATTTTAATAGAAATATTTTACGTGTATAATGCTGCACCTAGCTGTATGGTTATATAAGGTTGTTTCGTGTATACGGGTGCATTTCATTATGTGCATGTTCCGTATATGTTAGGGTGCCCAAGTACAATTATGGTCACATGTATGATTATATATATTATTGTATGTATATTCCGTGTATATGGGTGCACCTAATTATATGTAAGTTTTATGTATAATAGCGTACATAGTTTTTTCGGGTATAGTGGGCCACCTGATTATATGCCTGTTGGCGCTAATCTTGAATTAAGTATGCAATCAATTGTACCCTCCTGAATTTACTGCACTCTCCTGTATTGGTCAGTATACTCAGGTATGTACATGTTGATATCTAAATCCAAATGATATATGCCAGTATATGTATGTAAAATTTGTTATAGTGTATGAAATGTTAAATATACCACATCGAAAAAAAGTGCACATGTATTTTTTTTGTATATTAACGTATAAGTTTTTATAAGAGAGTATGTGGCTGAAGAAAGGTGAAAGTGCGCAAAGATAAAAAATGATATGTATACGTAGAAAAATTGTTTATTTTCTAAACATATACTGTTAAATATAAGAGACAATAAATGTCTATTATCTTTAATCATGAGCTGTTCTAAACATCGCATTTTGGCTTTAATTTCAGGTAAAAATAAAGACAAAAATTCACCAACATTTGAATATTTTTTTTATTAAGTTGATTCTAAGCTTTCGGCTTACATGAACCATCTTCAGAGAGGTTACAAGGACGTTAACATAAAAATATCGACCATTTTATCTTGTGTTGACATAAAACTTTGCTAAGCAACAATAACAGTTACCTAAAAAAGCAAACGCAGTTTGTAAATTTGTAATGCGGTTCTATGACGTCACACCGCGTGAGAGCTCGAAATGATAACAGAACCATATATTTAAATGCAATGTATGACCAGATTTAAACGTGATTTTATTAAGTGTGGGTTGTTTGGATTTAATGTAGATGGCCTCCAATATCTGAAGGTTCTTTTTACTGTGTGTCTGAGTGAGGATTATTGTATTGTTGACTAAAATCTGTCTGATATTACCTACATGGCCATGTTTTTCTAAGAAATGTTGTTTAATTGTACTCTGATCAGAAAGGTGACAGGTATGTCTACGGGAGAGCGTGTGTATACATAATATATACACAGGCAGGAATCTCTATACGTAGGCAGATATGTATGTGTATGTGGGTAAATATGCAAATATATGCGTATTTTCTGAATATATATGAGGTTTCTTAGTATTATTTATACGTATATAGGTCTGCTCTACATATATATGTGAGCGTGTGAACACAATAATTACATGTGGATATAGATAGATAAATGGATGCATGCATGAGTGATACATTTGTATGTACACACACACACACACATATACATATATATATATATATATATATATATTTACGGAAATGTCTGTATGGAAAGATACCTATGTAAGTGTGTATATGTGCAAATATCCAAATATATACGTGTTTCCTTAGTATATGTGAGATTTGTTCGTATACTTGCATGAATATGTGTTACTATTAATTATATGCATATATACCCGGTCTTCATAAATATATATGTGAGTATGCGAACACAATATTTATATGTGAGCATGGACGGATGTGTGTTTGTGAGTATATGTAAGTGTACACACACATGCATTTGTATGTACATATGTGGAAGTATCGACATACGTATATGTGGATATAAGTAAGTACACGTGATTGTGTTAATATGTAGTGTTATATGTATATACGTATTTATGTGCTTGTGAGTGAGCATGTGATGTGTTTATGGTTACTATATAAGGACGATGTCTTCTTTTCGAACGGTCTAGGCATCCCCAACTGAGATAAAGCTATGGACTCTGTTTTAAATTGTGTTACTTGTTTTCAATTTTATTTTAAAAAAAATGTTTATTCTGGGAAAATATTTATACCGAATGGAATGAATATAGCGTTGTCTGATGAAATGAACTAATTCAGCTCATCGAAATTAATTATAATTCATAACCAATCTAAATGATGCGTTAAGTTTTTCTTTATAAAGAATATATAATATATAATATACGTATATATATATTTTTTTCTAAATATATACTGCTAAATATAAGGAACAAAAAATGTCTATTATCATTAATCATGAGCCGTTCTAAACCTATTTTGGCTTCAAATTTTTGTTAAAAATAAAGACAAAAATTCTCCAAAATTTGAATAATTTTTTATTAACCTGGTTCTAAGCTTTCGGCTCACATGAGCCATCTTCAGAGAGGTTATAAGGACGGTAACACAATAACATCCACCATCAGCGACGATTTTATCTTGTGTTGACATAAAACTCCGCTAAGCAACAGCAATAGTTACCAAAAATAACAAACGCAGTTCGCAAATTTGCAATGCGGTTCTATGACGTCACACCGCGTGATAGCGCGAAATGTTGGAGAATTTTTGTCTTTATTTTCAACTGAAATTAAAGCCAAAATACGCCGTTTAGAACGGCTCATGATTAAACATAGTAGACATTCATTGTCTCTTATATTTAACAGTATATGTTTAGAAAATTATTTGCTGCTTCGATACATTATATATATATATAAGTATACCTAGTGAGCAAGACAGACCTACCTAGGTTTCACTTAAAAGGATCGTCAGGGAAAGCTGGCCTTTTTGTTAGTTGATTACTCGTGTCGAAGTCTTTCTTTGGGCGACGTGCTGACTCGGTCCGAACTCTTTTGACTGATATTCATGTACTTAGCTCTTCCTTTTTTTTAAAACCATTTCATCCCTTCTTCTTAGATCCGTGGAAGTTTTTTTTCGATATGAGTATAGTTATTATCTCTTATATATATATATACAGAGAGAGAGAGAGAGAGAGAGAGAGAGCAACTTTGGCTTTCGGAATCTCACATGTCGAACAAATCGGTTTACGAACATTAAATTCAAGATGAAAATGCCTCGGTTTTCTAAAAAAAAATTCGGTTCTCGAACACTGCCACACCGAGTTAACCCGAACAGAATCATTTCTGAGATGACCACCATGTTGTGTACATTCGTGTGTTGTGTTGTGCCTTTTTTTCTAATTTTATTGTACTGTGTCCTGTAATAATATCATGGACCGACCATGTGAACAATCACGAGGTGTTGGAAAGAATGGCAGCGGAAAGATAATTAATCGGGAGCATCAGGAAGAGACAACCGAAGTTCCTGGGACATGCAATGAGGAAAGATGGCTTGGAGGAAGGCAGCGGATTCCAGTTAAATTCCTTGCATTAAACTTACGTGCAAATACCGTTGGGAACGGTATTGATCCGTCTCTTCCCTCCAGTTATGGGTTAAATAATAGGACAGACTGGCTTCTATAGCCTTGGCTGGCAACCAGTCTACCGCAGAAAGTCATCGCAACCTACTGTGGGATAATTATCTGCCTTTCGAGACATGATCGCCTAAGTGTGTATCACGTATGGCACTTAACTGACTGGTATAGTTTCAAAAATACTTACACAAATCCGTATACAAAGCAACCTCGGTTTTCGAATCGCTCACAGGACGAACAAATCAGTTTTCGAATAGAAAATTCAATATTAAAATACCTCGGTTATCGAACGAAATTTCGGTTCTCGGACATTCCCGAAACTAATTAACCCGAACGGAATCAATTGAGTCGACCACTAATTTTTTCATGGCTTCTATTGCTGCAAGTGCTTTTTGCCTCCCTTATAGCCATTTTCAAAGGTGGTTGTGTCTCGGGTGTTGTTATTTTCTCTTATTTTTCGACTGTTTGGTAGTAACATATTTTATGTGTTTTTAAGATCATTCATTTCACACCATCACAATGTATTCGGAAAAATAAGGATGCTACGGATATCGTGGACTGAGCATGCAAACAACGATGAGGTGTTGGAAAGAATGGCAACAGAAAGGAAATTAATACTGAGCATCAGGAAGAGACAACTGAAATTCCTGAGACATGCAATAAGGAAGGAAAGCTTGGAGAACCTGATGCTGACTGGACAGATAGAAGGAAAAAAGACAGAGGAAGGCAGCGGATAACATATTTGCAGGGCCTGATGACGGAACGAGGGTTGCCAGCTGTAACAGGAGCAAACTTACTAAGAGCCACAATGGATAGAGAAACGTGGAAAACCATGATCGTCTACGTCCTGAAGGGATAGGACACATAGAAAAAGAAAAAGATTGTTGACATTTCTTCTATCTGTTTTAGTTTACTCAAAAATATTCTTAAGGAAAACAAATTTTAAAGAAAATTTTTATTGTAAACTTTTATAAGCAATTATTCTAGAGGCACTATATATCAAACATGTCTCTCCTACCATCAACCTTATATTATTTAATAGGGGAAGTGGAGCGATGAAATTTTTTTAAAACTCAAAGATATTCAAGCGAATTCCTGTCGCACGTTAGGGCTTCGAATGAATACTTTTTTTTACTCATGTTCGCTACGTAGGAGATCAATTGTTTCCCTCTCTCTCTATTTTGCCTACAATCTATCCTGTGAGTGTCATGTATTCCAAGTATTCTTTCCTCATTATGTGACAGAACCGTTCAGCAGTCTATTTCTGAAATTAGTTATCACTCAGTTAAGTGCCATACGAAAAACTCGCTTGGACAATCATGTCTCTTTGATCCATGTCTGACTGAGCAGATTTTCCAGCAGTAAGTTGCCATTACTTTCTGCAGGAAGTTACCATGCAAAACTATAGAACCCAATATGTTTTGTTATTTAACCCATAGCTGGAGAGAGAAGAGACAGATTTATAGTATTTTTTTGCGTAAGTAAATGCAACGAACTCAACTGGAATTCGAACTCTGCTCTCCATTTTTGTAGTTCCTAGCCGATAACCACTGCACCCAATGCACATATGTGTACATTTTGATTTCTAGTTTTTCTGAAGCTTTGTTGTCACTCACATTATCAGCATCCTTCTGTAGAACGGCATTTCTTTACTAGTAAATGAAATAAGAAGCAACCATAGCTCTATATTTTTGTAGCGTTTGCAATGCATCATTCAAAATTGTTGGGCACATCCATATCTCTGGGGTTAAATTAACTTCACTCGCCTGATTATGCAAGGCAATGTTAGTAGAGTGAAACAATGGGCTGCAGTAAATGAAATATTGCGCTTTAATAGTTGCATCAATCCGTATAGCTTGGTCCTGCGTCAGTAGGAAATTCGGTGCAGTAATCGTTGCAAGAGAATTAAACCCGTATCAATAAAAGAAAAATGAAAGAAATCTAATGTACAACACAGCGTTATCAACAACGGAAATTAGTTTACCGACAGGAATATTCGGTCGAGATAGAAAAAATAGTTTTTTAAAAAATAATCTTTCTTTGCTATGCATATTAATTTCGATAACATATTTAATGCTTTGATGTTATTTTGATGAATTATGATTCGTTGGAATATGAAAAAAAAAACAAAAAAAGATTGAGAGAAAATTAACTCGAGTAAAAGAATTCATAGAAATATCCTGAATAAAAACTACACGGGACTTCATTCTAGGATCCAGTTCCTACATTGCCTGTTTCTTTCTTTGAGTAGTAATAAATGAAACAATAGGCTTCTATTAATATAGCGGATGGATCAAAAGGCTATGGAAGGTACATCGATTTGAACAAAGAAGGTTCTCTACAATATCATAGTATTACTAGCAGTATAGCCCGCGTTGCTATTTTGAAGACTAAATAAGGCCTCTGAGTAAATGGTATCATATATCATATAATAGATACGTACTAGCAGTATAGCCCGGCGTTGCTCGGCTGTAATGCCAGCTTTAAAACTAATCCATGGTCCTGGAGATCAAACTCAGCCTAAAGAATATTTGTGTGAAGTTTGGTGAGAATCGGATAAAAATTGTGGATTTGTATAAAGGACATACAGACAGATAAACAGACACACACACACACACACACACACACACACACACACACATTTTGCCTTTTATATATATATATATTATCGACTTTCTGCACTATTGTAAGAACTGCAACCTTGAAACTTCTAAATATCGTTTCTTATGTCTTTGTCTATGGGTGTATGAAATTTGATTAAAATCGGACCACTCCTTCTATAACCCGATATTTCCGATTACCGATTTTCGATATTTATCGGGGGAACCTCGATACAAAACCTAGCTAAGAACACTCGCAGATGCTTATAGTACAACTGTGTAAAGTTTAAAGAAAATCGGTTCAGCCGTTTCGGAGTCTATAGGTAACGGACACACACAGACACATACACACACAGAAATAAAGTTCCATTTATAAATAAGTTTAGATGCTGAACATATATTGACGCGACTTCCACTACATATTATAAATAGCAGTATAGCTCGGCGTTGCTCGGGTGTAATGAAAGCTTTAAAACTAATCCATGGTCCTGCAGCTCAGACTCTTTGGACATTGGCAACCGTTGTTTCCAGTTAAAGCGAAACCGTAGATTGAGAGAATGGATATAAATCAAAATTGAAAGAATGGATATAAATCAAATTTTGACTTCTTGTATCGATGTCAAATGCAAAAACCAAAATAAAAGGGCAAAAAACCTGACTTTCATCAAACCCAATAGGATATCGTGATATCGATTTCAAATATCGGAGTCAAATAAGTCATCCAATGATAAACTAAAGTAAGTACAAGGAAAAGTTATCGTATCCATCGGGAGTAAAATTGAAGAAAATGAGCCATATTGATGGCTGAATAACGGTTTTTGATCAGATTCGATAGAATATAAGGGATATCGATTGTCGATATCGGAGTGGGGGTCGGAAAAAATAAGTAGCCCATGACCTGACCGTAAGCCTAAAGAATATTTGTGTGATGTTTGGTGAGAATCGAGAAAAAATTGTGGATTTATATGAAGGACAATATATAAGGCAATGTCGTGTAGAAATCGGATGTGCGTTGTGGGGCAGTGGATATCGGTTCGGAACGAGAAATCGGGAAGCCGAGTTCGAATTCCAGTTGAATTCCATTCACTTATGCACAAATACTTTAGGGAAAGGTATTAATCTGTCTTTTCCCTCTAGTTATTGGTTAACTAACAAGTTAGTTTTGTTCTATAGCCTTGTCTGGTAACCAGTCTACCGTATAAATCAATGACAATCTACTGGGGAATAATATTCTGCCCAGTCAGTCATGTCTCTTTCATGATCACCCAAGCATGTATCACGTATGGCACTTAATGGACTGACTGAGTATAAAAACAGTCGGGGATGCAGAGGATATCGGCTGGGGAGAAGAAATCGGGTAGCCGAGTTCGAATTTCAGTTGAATTCGTTACATTCACATACGCGCAAATACCCTTGAGAAAGGTACTAATCCGCCTCTTCTCCCTCCAGATATGGACTAAAAAGCAGGACATATGAGAATACGTAGCCTTGGTTGGCAACCATCCTACCGCAGAAAGTAATGGCAATTGCGTGAAAACCATATGCCTAGTTAGTTGTTTCTTTTTCAAATCATAAATATCCCAAGCGTGTATCACATATGACAAGTAACTGAATGAGAGTAAAAACATCGATTCGTTCAAGCATGAAATTTGATTATTATATATAAGGTAATGCATTTGGAAAACAATACGTTATAGTGGACCCCTAAATTCGTAAAAATAGCCTCTGCATCAAGACATTAATATTATAAATATCATGGACCGAGCATGTGAGCAATGATGAGGTTTTGGAAAGGATGGAAACAAAAAGAAATTTAATATTGAGCATCATGAAGAGACAACTAAATTTCCTGGGACATGCAATGAGGAAGGAGGGCTTGGAGAACCTGATACTAACAGGCCAGATAGAGGAGAAAAAGAGACAGAGGAAAGCATCGGAAAACATATTTGAAGGGCCTAAGCAGATGGATGACAGAACGGTGTTGCGTGGTGTTGCAGGAGAAAGTGTGTTCACAGTTACCAGAAATAGGGAGACGTGAAAGGCCCTGATCGCCTACGTCCTGAAAAGGCAAGGCATACAAAAGAAGAAGAAGAATGTGGTGGAAACACAAGACCCTGTGGTGGTTTTATCGATTCGAACATATTGCCATTGCTTCAATACAGAATATATATTTTTAGTGTTATAGGCTAGGCAATATGATGGAAAAATGAAGGAAAAAATTGAAGCAACTGAAATGTGATTCTACAGAAGGATGCTGCGGATATCATGGATCAGGCTTGTGAGCAATGATAAGGTCTTGGAAAGGATGAAAACAAAAAGGAAATAATTACTGAGCATCTGGAAGAGACACCTTAAGTTCCTGGGACACGCAATGAGAAAGGAGGGCTTGGAGAATCTGATACTAACAGGTCAGATAGAGGGAAAAAGAGACAGGAGAAAGCAACGGATAACATATTTAAAGGACCTAATCAAGTGGATGACGGAACAAGGATTGCATTGTGTAAAAGGAGATGGCATGCTAAGAGCCATTAGGGATAGGGAGACGTGGAAAGCCATGATCGCCTACGTCCTGAAGGGACAAGGTTACATAGAAGAATATAATGGAAAATAGAAGACGTGATTGTAGTTCTACTGATTGTTACGTAGGGGCTTTCGCGTCAACATTGCAGAGAATGTAGGGGCTCTGGGTGTAGATCATTTACGACGACACAGGCTGTGCGAGAAAAGAAACTATTAAAGTAGAAAAGCGGGTTACATTTAACTATTTCGATCGATTGTTGCCAACAACAAACAAATTATTATAAAGAAGATGTAATCAAAATAACAAGAAGCTGTAGTGAATGAAAAGATCCGGACATAGAAGCGTCACGTCAATATATGTTCAGCGTCTACAGTTATTTATAAATGGAACTTTGTCTCTGTGTGTGTATGTCTGAATGTATAACCTTCGCGTCAGTATGCAATATAGATTTAGATCCACAACTATTGTCAAATACAGGTGGAGGATACTAGAATCAAGCAAGTACAAAAATTTAAACACCTAGGAAGTGTTCTAACAGGAGATAAGAAGTGCGACACCGAGATCCGAAGGCGAATTGGCATGGCGAAGGACGCGTTACAGGAGTTAAGTACACAGGAAAAACTTCACTAGAAACAAAGAAGAGAGAGCTAGATTGCTATGCGATGTCAGTTATTCAATACGGCAGTGAATGTTGGACAATAACATCGAAGATGAAGGAAAAACTTAAAGCAGAGAAAATGTGGTTCTACAGAAGGATGCTGCGGATATCATGGACCGAGCATGTGAGCAATAACGAGGTGTTGAAAAATGTGGCAACGAAAACAAAATTAATATTGAGCATCAAAATGAGACAACTTAAGTTCCGAGGACATGCAATGAGGAAGGACGTTTTGGAGCACCTGATACTGACAAGCCAGATAGAAGGAAAAAGAAACAGAGGAAGGCAGCGGATAACATATTTGAAGGGCCTGAGCAGATGGATGACAGAACGGTTGTTGCGTGTTGTAACAGGAGAAAGCGTGCTAAGAGCCACCAGGGATAGGAAGACGTGGAAGGCTTTGATCGTCTACGTCTTGAAAGGACAGGTCACATAGAAGAAGATGGTAAATATGACAATGTTTTCGCTCCTTAACCCGAGAACACTAACCATGGGTATGGTCAGGTGCCCCTGCCGTTCTCCTCAGTGTTCTTGACAAGCTCCAAAGGAGAGTCTGTAATGTGATAGGTACTGATCTGGCGACTCGTCTGCAGCCACTTTCCCATCGTCGAAATGTGGCCTCCCTCTGTCTCTTCTATAAATACTTTCATGGCTTCTGCTCGGATGAGCTTAAGTCATTGATGCCTCCTCAACAGGTGTTTACCCGTTCAACCAGACTGGCAACTGGGTCCCACCCATTCACAGTCAGGTTAGCCAAACGCAGACGACAATTCTACTCCTGCAGCTTCCTCTCTCGCACTTCCCGCCTGTGGAACTCACTCCCGTATTCTTGCTTTCCTGACGGCTACGACCTCCAGAAATTTAAAAGCAAAGTTAATACTCACCTACTAACCACTGGACTCTAGCTCTCTCCCCTCCCCTGTATAACCTTCCCTTTCTCTCCGCCCATGTACCTGTCATTGCACCTGCTTTCTCAGCTTTCTATTGTTCCTTTCTAACTAGCTTGTACTCCTCACTCTTTTGTAATTAATCTCTTCACATTTATGTAACCCCCTGCACATCAGTGGCGTTTCTGCCTTGCTCGGGGTGAAATGATTAAAAAAAAAAAAAAAAAAAAAATAGTCTTCTTCTATGTGGCCAGTACCTTCAGGAAGTAGGCGATCATGGCTTTCCACGTCTCCTTATCCCTGATGGCTTTTAGCACGTCTTTTCCTTTTACAGGATGCAACCCTCGTTCCATCATCTACATGATTAGATCCTTCAAATATGTTATCTATTGCTTTCCCCTGTATCTGGCCTGTTAGTATCAGGTTCTCCAAGCCCTTCTTCCTCATTGCATGTCCCAGGAACTTCAGGTGTCCCTTCCTGATGCTCAGTAATTATTTCCTTTTTGTTTCCATTGTATCTAAAACTTCATCATTGCTCACATGTTCGGTCCATGATATTCGCAGCATTTTTATAGTGCCCAGCGCAAATGACGCTATTTTAATTACAATTTAATTAAATTTTCAGTACCTGATTTTCGTACTTAAATAATATTTTTTTCAGTTCCTATTTATGTTAACAGAAAGTACAAATTTCGAAGTGCTTGCATGTAAAATATTTCAAATATGAATTATATTTAATATTTTTTTGATATTTACAAAATCGGGTAGTATATACTAATGCTTAGTAGAGGTGTAATTTTAATTGGTCGTTAGCGTTCCCGGGTTAAATCAAGGCAGTGGAGAAAACAAGATCGCTATGGTATTTGCATCTTTTCTTACTGGCTGCTGCACTTCAGAAGGACCTTCAATCTGTGATTTAATTAGACAAGAAATAGCTAATAAATGTTAATGCCCCCAAAAGAAATCTGTTCTTTTTAGTCACCATAGTGAATCAGTGCATGGTCATCAGCAAAAGATACAACCCAAAATGCCAAATACAGGTGGGGGATAACAGAATCAAACAAGTACAAGAATTTAAGTCCCTAGGAAGTGTTCTAACAGAAGATGGAAAGTGCGACACGGAGATCCAAATGCGAATTGGCATGGCAAAGGACGCGTTCCAGAAGATGAGCAAAATACTAACACACAGGAAGATCTCAATAGAAACGAAGAAAAGAGTGCTAGACTGCTACGTGATGTCAGTTCTTCAATACGGCTGTGAATGCTGGACATTATCATCGAAAATGAGGAAAAAACTGGAAGCGGCCGAAATGTGGTTCTACAGAAGGATGCTACGGATATCGTGGACTGAGCATACAAGCAACGACGAAGTGTTAGAAAGAATGGCAACAAAAAGGAAATTGATGCTGAGCATCAGGAAGAGACAACTGAAGTTCCTGGGACATGCAATGAGGAAGGAGAGCCTGGAGAACCTGATACTGACTGGTCAGATAGAAGGAAGGAGAGACAGAGGAAGGCAGCGGATAACATATCTGCAGAGTCTGATCAGGTGGATGACGGAACGGGGGTTGCCAGGAGCAACAGGAGCAAACATACTAAGAGCCACAAAGGATAGGGAGACGTGGAGATCCATGATCGCCTACGTCCTGAAGGGACAGGGCACATAGAAGAAGAAGAAGTGAATCAGTTCTACCTACCAGTAAAATGGATAACGCTAGTCTCCTAGAGAGCGATGCGTTTTGCCTCCTTAACCTCACTCTCTCAAATGGCCTCAAATAGAATGACTCTATTGAATCCATCTACTGCTAAGAAGTTTGGTTTACAGTGTCGAGTTTTTCTCGTCAGAATCCATATAGCATATTAATAATTCTACCATTCATTTGTGTATTGAGTACTGTTGCCATATCTGGTCGGGTGCTTCTGCTTGACAGTTTTCAAAAGAGGATCTCCAATATAATCGATCGAAAAGTTAAATGTAACCCTCTTTTCTACTTTAATAGTTTCTTTTCTCGCACAGCCTGTATCGTAGTAAATGATCTACACCCAGAGCCCCTACATTCTCTGCAATGGAAAGTCCCGCCTGCCATAAAAGCTAGGCTAAAATTATCCTTTTGTTGCTAAGCTAACTTAAAGAAGAATAAAGCTTTACAGAAGTTAAAACTGAGCCTCTGTTCTTATTACACCTCATTTGTGGAACTCGCTTCCATTCGCTTGCTTCTCTGATAGCTGCAATCATTAAAAGTTTGTATGCAAGGCATTTTATACATTATAAATAAAACAATGTAGTGAAAATCAAGACTATGGTTTTTCCATCGATTCGTGCATGCAGATTTTGCGTCAATATTCAACACATTTTAAGTGTTACAAATAAAGAAATACAGTGAAAAAATGAATATGTCGATCTTTTCATCATTCATATAGCCATAGTGTCAACATGACAGATATGTTGAATATTGTAATTTAGACAGTTTAGTTGTAAACAGAAAAAGAAAAAAACAAGAATCTGTTTGTTCAATCGATTCATGCATATAAGCCGTGGGTCAATACGTAAGACGTGTTCAGAATTATAAACAAGAAAATATAATGGAAAAAACAAGACGCTGTGACGGTTCCATAGATTAGTAAATATAGACGTCGCGTTAATATGCAAAATATTATGAAAAGGCAATGTACAGAGAAAACGAACGTTATGATGTTTGAATCAATAACATTCTCCTCAATATGCAAGATATTTTGAACATTATCATTAAAACATTTAGAGTATAATAAATGCAGCAATATTTTTGAAAATCAAAACGCTATTGTTGTTTTATAGATTCCTACATAAAGCCTTTGAATCAATATGAAATATATTGTGAATATTATATATAAGAAAAATAGATGAAAAAAAAACCAAGACACTGGTTGTTCCTAAAATTCGAACAAAAGACATTTGCTTCAACATGGAAGATATCTTTTGCATTATAAACATGGTAAAGTAGCGGGGAAAACTAAGATGCTATACTAGTTATATCCATTCAAAAACAGAGGATTTGCATTTTTATAAAGGATATTTTGAGTAATATAAATAAGTCAATGTACTAGAAAAATAAGTAATGGTGTTTCCAGCAAGCTGTACATATAGGATACTCGTCAATAAACAAGACGTATTAGTATTATCAATAAAGCAATGTAATGGAAACATTTTATCGTGTTCTCAGACAACCATATATATAGGATACTTTTTTATAAAGCAAGATATTTTAAGTTTTACAAATAAGGCAATGTGGAATGGATGTGCGTTGTGGTCCAGTGGATAACGACTCGGAACGAGAAATCGGAGAGCCGAGTTCAAATTCCAGTTGAATTCCTTGCAATCATATACGCGCAAATATCCTTGGGAAAGGTATTAATCCATCTCTTCCCTCCAGCTATGGGTTAAATAACAGAACAGATTGGGTTATATAGCCTTGGCTGGCAACCAGTCTACAGCAGAAAGAAATGGCAACCTTCGAGACATGATCGCCCAAGCGTGTATCACATATGGCACTTAACTGATTGACTGAGTGAAAAATTAAGCTGTGGTGTTATCAGCCAACCGTACATGCAGGATACGCGTCAAAAGGAAAGATATTTTGAGTATTATTAAGAAGCTAATGTAAAGACTGTTCGTCGTGGTGCAGTGGATATCGGCACAGAATGAAAAATCGGGGAGCCGAGTTCGAATTCCATTTGAATTCATTGCATTCACTTACGCGCAAATACCCTTGGGAAAGATATTAATCCATCTCTTCCAACCAGTTATGGGTTAAATAACAGGACGGATTGGGTTCTATAGCCTTGGTCGGCAACCAGTCTACAGCAGAAAGCAATGAGTGGTGGATAATCTTCTTCCCAGTCAGTGTCTTTCGAGACATGACCGCCCAAGCGTTTTTTATATATGGCACTTAATTGACTGAATGTAAAGGAAAATGAAGCTATGCTGTTTCCAGGCAACCGTACATATATGATACTCGTCAATTGGCAGATTATTTTGAGTAATATAAATAAGGGATGTGCGTTGTGGTGCATTGAATATCGGCTCGGAACGAGAAATCGGGGAGCCGAGTTCGAATTCCAGCCGAATTCATTCACTTACGCGCAAATACCATTGGGAAAGGTATTAATCCATCTCTTTCTTCCAGTTATGGGTTAAATAACAGGACAGATTGGGTTCTATAGCCTTGGCTGGCAACCAGTCTACCGCAGAAAGCAATGGCCACCTACTGCGGGATAATATTCTGCCCAGTCAGTCATGTCTCTTTCGAGACATGATCGCCCAAGCGTGTATCGCGTATGGCACTTAACTAATAATTATAAATAAGGCAATATAATGAACAAATAAGTTATGGTATTTCTGGGCAACCTTACATATAGGATACTTCTCAACAGGGAAGATATTTTGTGTATTATCAATAAAGCAATGTAATGAAAAAAGAAACTATGCTGTTTTCAGATGTGCGTTGTGGCGCAGTGGATATCAGCTCGGAACGAGAAATCGGATGAACCGAGTTCAAATTCCAAGCCGAATTCATTGCATTCACTTACACGCAAATACCCTTAGGAAAGGTATTAATCCGTCTCTTCCTTCCAGTTATGGGTTAAATAACAGGACAGATTGGGTTCTATAGCCTTGGTCGGCAACCAGTCTACCGCAAAAAACAATGGCAACCTACTGCGGGATAATCTTCTGCCCAGTCAGTCATGTCTCGAAAGAGACATGATCGCCCAAGCGTGTATCACGTATGGCACTTAACTGACTGATACATATAAGACACTCACAAATAAGCGAGATATTTTGAGTAATATAAATAAGGCAATATAATAGAAAAAATGAGTTATTTTGATTCCAGGCCGCAGTGCATATAGGACATTCGACAATAAGCAGGAAATTTTGAGTATTTTATATACGGCAATATAGTGGAGAAACAAAACGCTATGGTATTTCCAATCAACAGTAATTATAGGATCAGTCAGTTAATTGCCATACGTGATACACGCTTGGGCAAAGAGACATGACTGACTGGGCAGAAGATTATTCCGCAATAGGTTGTCATTACTTTCTGTGGTAAACTGATTGCCAGCCAAGCCTTTAGAACCCAATCTGTCCTGTTATTTGATCCATAACTGGAGGGAAGATGCGAATTGATACATTTCCTAAGGGTATTTGCGAGTAAGTGAATGCAAGGAATTTAACTGGAATTCGAACTCGGCTCCCCGATTTCTCATTCCGAAGCGATATCCACTGCACCACAACTCACATCTTAATAGGATACACGTCAATAATTAAGATATTTTAGTAATATAAATAAAGCAATGAAACTGAAATCATAAACTATCGTTTTTTTCAATCAACTGTACATATAATAGATCCCTGTTTGATAGGCAAGATATTTTGGGGCTTATGAATAAAGCAATGAAGTGGATTAAATGGATGTGCGTTGTGGTGCAGTGGATATCGACTCCGAACAACAAATCGGGGAGCCGAGTTCGAATTACAGTTGAATTCCTTGCATTCACTTACGCACAAATAATCTTGGAAAAGGTATTAATCCGTCGCTTCTCTCCAGTTATGTGCTAAATAATAGGACAGATTGGGTTCGATAGCCTTGGTTGGCAACCAGTCTACCGCAGAAAGCAAATGGCAACGTATACTATTTTGAGTATTATAAATAAGTCAATGTTATGGAGAATATAAGCTATTATGTTTCTAGCCTACCGTACATACAGAATACATGTCAATAGGCAAGATATTTCGCGTATTATAGATAAGACAATGTAGTGGAAAAGTAAAACACAATGCTTGTTCTCGGGATTCATATATATAGACATCGCCTCAACATACAAACATTTTGAGGATTATTTGGGAGGCAGCTTAGTGAGAAAATATGGTTCTGTTGGAGTTCGATATGGAAGGCTTTTTTAATATTACGATTAAAGTGATGTATTGGAAAAACAAGACATTATTGCACTTTGATAGATTCGTAAATATAGCCTCTGCGTCATATGAAGTATATCGTTATTATTATAAATATATTACTGTAGTGTAAAAAACAGGTCGCAATGATAATTTCATCTGTTTGCGTCTGTATACAAGGTATTTTGAATATTACTGTTTTTATATTATAATTACTATGGACATTAATAGGTATGTCCCAATCCTCACAAATACCTTGGATATTATTGGGAGGGTTTTTTGTTGCTGTCTAGCAGTTCACCACTGGCAGTAGTTGTCCATTTTTTTTTTTAATCAGTTCACCTTGAACAAGGCAGAAATGCCACTGGTGTGCAGGGGGCTACATAATTGAAAAAAAATTAGAAAAGAGTGAGGAGTACAAACTAGTTAGAAAGGAGCAATAGGAAGCTGAGAATTCAGGTGCGATGACAGATACATAGGCGGAGAGAAAGGGAAGGTTATACGGGGGTGGAGAGAGAGCTAGAGTCCAGTGGTTAATAGATGAGTATTGACATTGCATTTAAATTTCTGGAGGTTGTAGCCGTCAGGAAAGCAAGAATATGGGAGCGAGTTCCACAGGCGGGAAGTGCGAGAGAAGAAGCTGCAGGAGTAGAATTCACGCACCTGGCGAGGATTGTACTTTCATGAAGTTATAAAGGTTCGTATTTCATCATCCACCCTCCCTTATCACTTTCAATGACCTTTCTCGGGTTACAGCAATCATAAGTATGGGAATATAGAAGAAAAAATAAAGACGCTATAGAGCTTTCATCGATTTCTATATATAAAACACCCCTAAATTTTGCCGAGCCTAACATATAGATGATGTCACTAATAAAAGAAATCTTAATTTTTTTATGAAGTACTAACATTCAAATGACACGTGACAAATTTCGCGCCCAATCGGATTATTATTTTACGAATTAAAGTTATTTAAGTGAAACTACTGTTCCAAATGTTCACAACAATAGAAAAATCTGAATTTCGTTTGTTGATAAAGCATTGCTTTATGATGAGAAAAATACTGTTTAAACAAATCAATATCTTGATAAGTGTTATTCGCACTCTGTTCCGTCGGAAAAAAGCGGTTAAGATGTGGTTTTCTGACTTTAAACGCGGTCGTACAGACACAAATGATGCTCAGGTCACCCAAAATCGGACAGTTGTCCAAAAAAGATCAACAAAATCTACGAACTCGTTTTGAGATAGCAGAGGGGTTGAACATATTAGAAAGTAGTGTATTCATTATTTTTTTTTAATCGTATCACCCCGAGCAGTGCGGTAACGCCACTGATGTGCAGGGGGCTACGCAATAGTGGAAAGATTAGAAAAGAGAAAGCCGGAAACCACATCCTAAACAGGGAACAAGGGATGAGCCTCTTAAACTGTTCAATAGACGTGGGTGGAGTGTGAACCGGGCGATAGATAGATCTGTCTACTCCAATTGAGAGAAAAAACCAAAAAAAAAAAACAATGTGAGAAGATTGGAAAAGAGAAAGCCGGAAACCACATCCTAAACAGGGAACAAGTGACGAGCCTCTTAACCTGTTCAATAGATGTGGGCGGAGTGTGAACCGGGCGATAGATAGATATATCTACTCCAATTGAAAAAAAAAAAAAAAGTGAGAAGACTGGAAAAGAGAAAGCCGGAAGCCACATCCTAAATAGGGAACAAGGGATGAGCCTCTTAACCTGTTCAATAGACGTGGGTGAAGTGTGAACCGGGCGATAGATAGATCTATCTACTCCAACTGAAAAACAAACAAACAAAAAAACATGGTAGTAAAAGTCCAGTCAAGAGATTTTTGCTAAAATCAAAAAAAGAATTAAAGAAAACCAATTAAACATGAAAAGCTTAGAATTTAAAATTAGGCGGAAGAAAAAAAACAAAAACAAAAAAGACTTACTTTAACAATATTTCAAATAAAAGATTCTCAACTCGACACGAGGGTCTTTTTTTGTTTCGACATTGCATGAAAATTTGTCAATGAGAAAACTGTATTCAAACTGGGTGCCTCGTATGCTCAGAGTAGATCAAAAACAACAACGCGTCGATGATTCAGAGCGTTGTTTGCAACTGTTTCAACGCAACAAGAAGGAGTTTTTGCATAGACATGCAACAATGGATAAAACAGTGATCCACCACTTCACTCCGGAGTAAAGGCGTCAGTCAGTTGAGTGGACGGCAGCAGGTGAAATCCGTTCAAAGCGACAAATCTATCCTGCACATATACAAATCTAACATCCGCCCGTGCATTGAATACGGCTGCCATATCTGGTCGGGTGCCCCTGCTATTCTCCTCGGGCTTCTAGACAAGGTACAGCGGAGGGTCTGTAATGTGATAGATACCGACTTGGCAGACCGCCTGCAGTCTCTCTCCCATCGGCGCGACGTGGCTTCCCTGTGTCTCTTCTATAAATACTTTCACGGCTTCTGCTCCGATGAACTTAGATCACTGGTGCCCCCTAAATACGAATTTGCACGAGATACTAGATTAGCAACTAGATCCCACCCTTTTACAGTGAAACCGACAAAATGCAACCACAACTTCTACTCCAATAGTTTCTTTCCTCGCACTTCCCGACTGTGGAATTCTCTTCCACACGATTGCTTCCCCGACGGATACAATCTCCAGGAGTTTAAATGTAAGTTCAATAGACGCCTCCTAACACACTAACCTGCTCCCATTCTATCAAACACTCTTCCCATCTGCCCAACTCTCATCCTCGGTATCCTTACTCATTTGTCACCTTCCTCCTGACATTACCTATGTCTAACCACTCTTTTCTTTACCTCCCCCTATGTAGCCCCATGCGCAATAGTGGCTGTGGAATGCCTTACTTGGGATGAGATGATTAAAAAAAACCAAAAAAACAAAAAAAAATCAACAGGCAACCAGTCTGCCGCAGAATGTAATGGCAATCTACTGAAAAATGTTCGGGAAAATCATCAAATCAGTCAGTTATGTCTCCTTCGAGACATGATCGCCCTAAGCGTATACCATATATGGCATTGGCTGACAACTTATATATTTGCCGCGTTCTTTTAAAACGTAAGCGACCATCGCCCTCTATATCCCTCAATCCTTTGTAGCTCTTTACACCTATTTTCTATATATGTCTCCCAGACCTTTCTTTGTCGTCTACTTTCTCAATTCCATCAAGTATATCATGCATTTATTTCCTTCCTTCCCCTCTATCCGCCCTGTGAGTATCAGATTCTTCAAACCATCCTTCCTCACTTCAAAAAGCTTCAGCTGTCACTTCCTGATGTTAAGTAAGCTTCTTTTTCGTTTTCATCCTCTGCAAAACATTATCATTACTCAAATGTTTGGTTCATATTATTCTCACCATCCTTCTGTATAACCTCATATCGGTTGCTGTGATGAGATTGTCCAGCATTTGCTGCCATATAGAGGGATAGTTATGCATTTCTTTATAAAACACAAAAGGTCTTCCACATGAAGGCCATATATACGAATCGATGCAACAAATATAATGTCTTTTTTTTCCAATGCATTGCCTTATCTTTAATACAGAAAATGTCTTGCCGATCGACGCGAAATCGGGATAATTCGACTGTACTTTCCACGAAGCTGATATTACGATGGAAACATCATAGGATCTTGTGTTTCCATTACATTGCTTGATTTATAATGTTTAACGTACATTGCACATTAACGAGAATGTCATTTGTACAAATAGATGTAAAAACAATAAAGTTAATTTCTCCAATCAGTTAAGCGTCATACGCGATACACGCTTTGGGCGATCAAGTCTCTTTAGAGACATGACTAACTGGGAAGAAGATTATCCCGCAGTAGGTTGCCATTGCTTTCTGCGGTAGACTGGTTGCCGACCAAGGCTATAGAACCCAATATGTCCCATTATTTAACCCATAACTGGAGGAAAAGACGGATTAATACCTTTCCCAAGGATATTTGTGCCTAAGTGAATGCAAAGAATTTAACTGGAATTCGAACTCGGCTCCCCGATTTATCATTCCGAGTCGATATGCACTGCACCACAACACACATCCGGATGTCTCCAATACATTTCCTTATTTATTATACTCAAAATGTTTTGATTTTTGATGTGAAAGATATTTTTACGAATATGTAGAACCATCACAGCATATTGTTTGTTCCACTAAATTGCTTATTTATAACACTGAACTTGTCCTGCATATTGACGCGAAACCTATATACACATTTATTACCCTATCTTCCGATCTCAAGTGAAATAATTACAATCAGTCAATAGCTAAATATAATGCTAAAAAGGTTGGGTCACTGTGTCGGGCCAGGAAGTTTTTTTCCGCCTGAATCCATTTTTGCACATATACAAATCAACCATCCGACCCTGCATGGAATACTGTTGTCATATCTGGTCAGGTGCTCATCCTGTTCGTCTCAGTGTTCTCGAAAGGCTCCAGGGGTGAATCTGTAATGTGATTGGTCCCGACCTGGCAGCTCGACTCAAGCTACGTTCACATCGTCGGGATGTGGCTTCCCGCTGTCTCTTCTATAAATACTTTCATGGCTTCTGCTCCAACAAAGTTAAGTCACTGGTGGCTCTGCAACAGGTGTTTATTCGTGCAACCGGACTGGCAACTGGGTCTCACCCATTCACAGTGAAATCAACCAAATGCAGACGACAACTCTACTCCTGCAGCTTTTTTCCTCGCACTTCCCGCCTGTAAAACTCGCTTCCATATTCTTGCTTTCCTGATGGCTACAACCTCCAGGAATTCAAATGCAATGTCAATACTCATCTCTTAACCACTTGACCCTAGTTCTTTCCTCACTGTCCTGTATATCCTTTCCTTTCTCTCCACCTCTGCAACTGTTATCGCACCTGTATTCCCTCCCTTCTCTTGCTCCTTTATAAATAGTTTGTCCTTTTCTTCACTCTCTTCTATCTAATGCTTATTACTCTTATGTAGCCCCCTGCACATCAGTGGCGTTACCGCTTTGCTCGGTGTGATATGATTAAAAAACAATTAAAAGACATTTCATATCTACTGCTAAGAAGATTGGGTCACTATGTCGATCCAGGATGTTTTTTCCACCTGAATCCATCCTGCATATATACAAGTCAACCATCCGTCCGTGCATGGAGTACTGCTGCCATTTATGGTCAGGTGCCCCTGCCGTTCTCCTCAGTGTTCTTGACAAGCTCCAAAGGAGAGTCTGTAATGTGATAGGTACTGATCTGTCGACTCGACTGTAGCCATTTTCCCATCGTCGAAATGTGGCCTCCCTCTGTCTCTTCTATAAATATTTTCATGGCTTCTGCTCGGATGAGCTTAAGTCACTGATGCCTCCTCAACAGGTGTTTACCCGTGCAACCAGACTGGCAACTGGGTCCCACCCATTCACAGTCAGGTTAGCCAAATGCAGACGACAATTCTATTCCCGCAGCTTCCTCTCTCGCACTTCCCGCCTGTGGAACTCACTCCCGTATTCTTGCTTTCCTGACGGCTACAACCTCCAGAAATTTAAATACAAAGTTAATACTCATCTACTAAACACTGGACTCTAGCTCTCTCCCCTCCCCTGTATAACCATCTCTTTCTCTTCACCTATGTATCTGTCATCGCACCTGCTTTCTCAGCTTTATGTTGTTCCTTTCTAACTAGTTTGTACTCCTCACTCTTTTCTAATTAATCTTTTTACATTTATGTAACCCCCTGCACATCAGTGGCGTTTCTGCCTTGCTCGGGGTGAAATGATTAAAAAAAAAATATTGACGCAACGGCTATATGTTCAAATTGTTGAAAAAATCATAAGGTCTTATTTTAATGCTATATTCCGCGTTCTCTTTTAGATGCAGTTGAATGAGTGCGGTGGTGTAGTGGATATCAGCTAGGAACAAGAAATCGAAGCGTTGAGTTCGAATTCCAGATGAATTTGTTGCATTCACGTAAGTGCAAATACACTTGAGAAAAGTATTAATCTGTTTCTTCCCTCCAGCTATGGGCTATATAACAGAATAGATTTGGTTCTATTTTGGGCGGCGTATGGTATTTTGTTCATCGATTACCTTAAGAATGGAAGAACCAAGAATAGCAAATATCATATAGCATTATTGGTGCGTTTGAATTAAGAAATCGACTAAAACGATCAGAAATAAAGAAAAAAGGGAGTTTTCACCAAGAGAACTCACCCTGTCACAAGTTGATCGCATCGATGGCAAAACTCCACTAATTGCACTTCGAATTGCTTCCACATTGTATCACGTATGGCACTTAACTGACTGACTGAATATAATAGTTGGAATAATGATTAAGGCTTATATTAGTCATAAAGTGGGGGATCAGTTTATTACTTCATAAGTATAGGAAACCGATCCCCCATTAATTACTACATAATAATATAATAGATTTCTTTTCTCTTTACCTATGAGTCAAATAACAGGACAGACTGGGTTCTATAGCCTTGGCTGGCAACCAGTCTACAGCAGAAAGCAATGGCAACCTACTGCGGGATAATCTTCTGCTCAGTCAGTCATGTCTCTTTCGAGACATGATCGCTCATAGCGTGTATCACGTCTGGCACTTAACTGACTGACTGAATATAATAGTTGGAATAATGATTAAGGCTTATATTAGTCATAAAGTGGGGGATCAGTTTATTACTTCATAAGTATAGGAAACCGATCCCCCATTAATTACTACATAATAATATAATAGATTTCTTTTCTCTTTACCTATGAGTCAAATAACAGGACAGACTGGGTTCTATAGCCTTGGCTGGCAACCAGTCTACAGCAGAAAGCAATGGCAACCTACTGCGGGATAATCTTCTGCTCAGTCAGTCATGTCTCTTTCGAGACATGATCGCTCAAGCGTGTATCACATATGGCACTTAACTGACTGACTGAATATAATAGTTGAAAGTATGATTAAGGCTTCAACTGGTCATAAATTGGGGGATCAGTTTTATATTGTTATGAAGTAATAAACTGATCACCCACTAATTACTACATAGTAATATAATACAGCTCTTCCCCTTTTAGCTATGAGTTAAATAACAGGACAGATTGGGTTCTATAGCCTTGGCTGGCAACCAGTCTACCGCAGAAAGCAATGGCAACCTACTGCGGGATAATCTTCTGCTCAGTCAGTCATGTCTCTTTCGAGACATGATCGCTCAAGCGTGTATCACGTATGGCATTTAACTGACTGACTGGAAAAGCATGACACGGTCGTAGTTAATCGTTTGTATCTATAGCCATTGCGTCCAAATGCAACACATTTTGGTCATCATATTTGATGCAATTTATTAGCAAACAAGACAGTATTGCTGTTCCATAGCTTCGCAAGTATAGACTTCTCATCAATATGCAAGATAATTCTATTATTATAAATTATGGCAATGTAGCTAAAGAACAAGATGCTATGATAATTCCCTCTATTCTTACAAATCAGCTTCCCGTCAGGGTGCAAGATATCTGAGAATTGTAAAAAAGGAAAAATATAGTGGATATCGACTCGGAACAACAAATTCTCTCCAGTTATAGGTTAAATAATAGGACAGATTGGATTCTGTAGCCTTGGCTGGCAACCAGTCTACCGCAAAATCAATGCCAACCTACTGCGGAATAACCTTCCGTCCAGTCAGTCATGTCTCTTTCGAGACATGATCTCCCAAAGTGTGTATCACGTATGGCACTTAACTGAATGACTGGTGATAAAAATAGGATGCTATAAGGATTCCATTGATTCGTATATTTAACCTTTTTCGTCATTATGGAAAACATATTAGGAATTATAAATATGGATATGTAGTCGAAAAACAAGACTGTATGGTACTTCCATACTTTCGTACAATAATGCTTTAATATGCATTACATATCTGGCAATATTCTGTAAAACCATGAATGTATTACAGTTCTGTCTAGTCATACATATAAGCATCGCCTAAAACATGGATTTATTGTCGTTCCATCAATCCATACATCAATTCTCAAGATATTTTGAGCATTATAAGTAAGCCACAAAAACCTATGAAGGTTCAATCGATTTTTGTATGTTTTTCAAATCAGTTCACCCCAAACAAGGCGTTAACTCTACTGATATGCAAGGGGTTACATAAGAGAGTTGAAGTATTAGGCAGGAGGAGAGTGAAGACAAAAACAAACGAACTACAGGGGGTGGAAGAGAAAGAGCAAGAGAAGGATGGGAACACAGGAGTGAAAACAGTTGCGAAGGTAGAGAGAAAGGAAAAGAACAAGATACACAGGGTGATTTGGAAATAGTTGGAGTTGAATGGATAAGAGATGGGAATTGACTTTGCATTTAAATTCCTGGTGATTATAGCCGTCAGGAAAGTAAGTATATAAAAGGGAGTTCCACAGGTGAAAAGTGCAGGAAAACAAGCTGCTAGAATAGAATTGTCGCCTGCATTTGGTTGATCTAATTGTAAAAGGGTGAGACCTTGTTGTCAGTCTGGGTGCCCGAGTAAATTACTGTGGAGGGGGCACCAGTGACCCAAATTCATCAGAGCAGAAGCCATGAAAGTATTTATAGAAGAGACAGCGGGAAGCCACACCCCGACGATGTGAACGTAGCTTGAGTCGAGCTGCCAGGTCGGGACCAATCACATTACAGATTCACCCCTGGAGCCTTTCGAGAACACTGAGGCGAACAGGATGAGCATCTGACCAGATATGACAACAGTATTCCATGCACGGTCGGATGGTTGATTTGTATATGTGCAAAAATGGATTCAGGCGGAAAAAAAAACTTCCTGGCCCGACACAGTGACCCAACCTTTTTAGCATTATATTTAGCTATTGACTGATTGTAATTATTTCACTTGAGATCGGAAGATAGGGTAATAAATGTGTATATAGGTTTCGCGTCAATATGCAGGACAAGTTCAGTGTTATAAATAAGCAATTTAGTGGAAGAAACAATATGCTATGATGGTTCTACATATTCCCGTCGGTGGGAAAGTGGCTGTAGTCGAGCCGCTAAGTCGGGACCTGTCACATTAGTTTTATAAATAAGGTAATCTTCTTCTATGTGGCCTTTCCCTTCTGGACGTAGGCGATCATAGTTCTCCATGTCTCCCTATCCCTTGTGGCTCTTAGTATGTTTGCTCGTGTTGCTCCTGGTAACCCCCGTTACGTCATCCACCTGATCAATATGTTTTCCGCTGCCTTCCACTGTCTCTCTTTCCTTCTATCTGACCAGTCAGTATCAGGTTCTCTCGGATCTCCTTCCTCATTGCGTGTCCCAGGAACTTCAGTTGTCTTTTCCTGATGCTCAGTATCAATTTCCTTTTTGTTGCCATTCTTTCCAACACCTCATCGTTGCTTGTATGCTCAGTCCACGATATCCATAGCATCCTTCTGTCGAACCACATTTCGGCCACCTCCAGTTTTGTCCTCATTTTCGATGATATTGTCCAGCATTCGCTGCCGTATTGAAGAACTGACATCACGTCGCAGTCCAGCACTCTTTTCTTTGTTTATATTGAGATTTTCCTGTGTGTTAGTATTTTGCTCATCTTCTGGAACGCGTCCTTTGCCATTCCAATTCGCCTTCGGATCTCCGTGTCGCACTTTCCATCTCCTGTTTGTTAAATAAGATAATATAATATCGATGATATAAAGGTGTTTTAGTAGCATCGAGTTGTACTCATGCCCTTCGCATCAATATTCAACATACTTTGTATATTATAGATAAGCCAATGATGTCAAAAAAACAAAACGAGACGAAAGAACAGGCTATTGTGGTTCCATCGATAAGTATGTAGAGTTATTAACTTAATATTCTCGAAATTCAATGGAATATAAATATACGGATCTCATTGAAGGATAAAAGACGTTTCTAGATGCCATCGATTAATAAGAATTGTGAGAAAATATAATAAAATATAAATATTGGAAATTAAATAATATATTATTCGAATGCCAAAAGGAAGGAATTTTATCACGACATTTCGACAGTTGTGCTTTCTTCAATGTTTTTATCATTCTGGATAACTGACTAAACTGAACATTTTATTTAATCTACGGTGCTAGAATCTTTAAATATCTTACTGATTTTCTCTAGTTTTTATTTTTAGTTCTATAATATTTTTTCTTATTTTTATTTAGTTCTGTTCGGCCATTGCTTATCCGTTTCCATTAAATGCAAGTACACATTGCCTGACCCTCAGATTAAACATA
This sequence comes from Ascarosepion bandense, assembly GCA_037127315.1. NCBI lineage: Eukaryota > Metazoa > Mollusca > Cephalopoda > Sepiida > Sepiidae > Ascarosepion > Ascarosepion bandense. Next base: position 1,465,232 of record JBBBDQ010001658.1, on the reverse strand, counting down.
CAGTAACCATTGTCTTTAAATTCAACACTTTCAATTAATAGATGTAACCGTAAATTCTACTCCAACAGCTTCTTTTCTCGCGCTTCCCGCCTGTGGAACTCCCTTCCACAAGTCTGCTTTCCCGACAGCTACAATCTCCAGGTGTTTAAATGTAGGGTCAATAGACACCTCCTATCACACTAACTCCCAATTATTCTGAGAACACTCTCATTTACCCAACCCTCATTCTCGGTATCCTTACCCGCCTATCACCCACCCTCTTAGATTTCCTATATTTAATCATCCTTTCTCCACTCTATGTAGCCCCCTGCGCAGTAGTGGCAGTGACATGCCTTGCTCGGGGTGAAACGCTTATAAAAAAAAAAAAAAATTGGTTGTAGGGTGTGGCAGCCATGCCTGGTACAAGGCAACTTTAAAACATAGACGAAAATCCCCGCATTTAAAGATATCATCAGGTTGTTTGATTAAATTGAAAAAAAAGTGAAATTTGGTTTGCTGAATATTAACATAAATGTGTAAGAAGAAAAAGAATGTTCGATGAGAAAATGTATGTAATTGGTTTGCAAAGTCAAATGTAGATATTTTAAATGTTCTACAGAAGTTTAAAGCTTATGGTTGTAGAATGTAAAGTCTTATGCTGCTTTCCCTTCCTTGATAGGTTGGCGACAGTGAAACGAATAAAGAAAAAGGTGAAAACAAATAAAGAAATTGTACTTAGAGTTGTGGTTGTTGTTGCCGTTGTGGTTGTTGTTATCTTTGGCGGCGTGGAGTAAAAATGAAGAAAGGTCCAGTGATTATGTGACGCACCCTTACGTCCGGGTCAGCTTCTTGAAATTTCTTATATTACATTGCTACAAGGTACGTCAGCTAACCGTCCCCATGCTGGACTTTTCTTGATTGGTCACGCAATGTGGTTAAATAGTGAATTTTTTCATGTCAGCGGCTCCAGCGAGCATTTTCTTTTTTAGGTGTGAAAAAACATTTGACTGACGTCATATACCAATTTTCGATTTCCTGTCCAATTAGGATCCAGAATTTTGCTTTTCACACTAACTTGTGAAATTTGCCTTGCTCTGGGTTTTTCCCAAAATGTTTTTAGCCGTTTGAATCTGAGTTTGTGGGTGTGCAATTTTACTTTGTTATAGTTGGGTTTTTCCAAAACGCCTTTTAGTCGTTTGAATCCGATTTTGCGGGAGTGCAATTTTACTTTGTGTGTTTTAGTTAGTTGATGGATGATATAGGATTTGTATCCTATAAGGTCATATTCACGCAAGACAAGTTGCTGTAAAAAACTTAAAGCCATAAAATTAATGCTGATTAAGTTGCAGCTGTTGGTGTGTCTGTCTTTAACTATAAATATATGAAGGTTTCAGTTTAGAATTCCCTGTAAATTGCCCAGATAGATATACACCTAAGGGTAACTGGAAACGATGTGATGAAATTGTAGAAACGATTTCGAATTTTAGTTGAATTCGTTGCATTCACTTACGCGCAAATACCCATGGGGAAAAGTATTAATCCGTGTTTTCTCCCGAGTGTTATGAGTTAAATAGTAGGACATATTGGATTCTATAGCCTTGGTTGGCAACCAGTTTACTGCAGAAACTAGTGGCAAACTATTGCCGAAAAATCTTTTGTCTAGTCAGTTATGTCACTTTTGAGACATGATCGTCCAAGCGTGTATCACTCAGAGCACTTAACTGACTGACTGAATATAATAGGTGGACAAATAAGTAAAGCTTCTAATGGTCATAAAGTGGGGTTCGGTTTTCTATTTTTATGAAGTCATGAACTGATCCCCCACTTATTAGTACTTATTAATATAATATTGCATCTTTTCTCTGGCTTAAATAGCAGGACAGTTTGGGTTTTTATAGCCTTGGTTGGCAACCAGTATACAGAACAAAGCAATAGCAGCTTAGTACGGAAAAAATCTTCTAGCCAGTCATTAAAGTTTCTATGATCGTTGGAGCGTGTATCACATATGACACTTAACTGACTAACAAAAAACAAGGTAAGATGTTTGACGAACAAAATTTATGTGCTGTGTGTGAATGATTTCAGTTTTTAGGTTAAATTTAAATAATATATACAACACAAAAAATTCAGAAGTGAGCCACCATCTACCACGGTTTCACACAAACGGTTCTGCAGAGTAAGAGGTTCTTACCCTGAAGAACCGTTTGTGTGAAACCGCGGTAGGTGGCGGCTCACTTCTAGATTTTTTATGTTGTATACTCACTCTACTGGCGTACTTTCGTACTTTCATATCGAGCACTTTGCTGTTAAGGTTTCGTCTTGGGTTTTTTTTTCTATCAAACGGGCACTAGACGTATTGTTCTTGTGCGCTGTTTGTTTCTTTTTTTCTCCCCCTTTCGGATGTTTAGTCTGTTATTATTAGTGTTGACTTACTGTGGTTAAGTTCATTATATATATATAATCATCATAGCATTTTTTTCACTACATTGATTTCTTTATAATGTTCAAAATATATATCATATTGACGAGAATGCCATCTCTACAAACAATAAAATTATCTTACTGGACGAATTAGCATTTGGACGACTCTCGGTATATTTTTATAGGTAGAATCGCCGACTGACGCCAAGTCGGTCGGGTTTCAATCCTAGGTAAAAAGTAATCGGAAGTCTAACCGTACTGATATGCTGTTATACAGCGAAACAGATTTGTCTGCGGATGAGTATTTACGCTCTCACACCCTGATTGAGCACTCTGAAAGAATGGTAGACTTTGAAAAACAGTCGCTACTCTAGCATCTACGCATCGTTCATTCAGCAATGAAGTAGAACACGCTCAGCTATTGGGCGCGTATAATGATAATATACACGCTAAAAAGTCTGCCTCCTTCTACCGAGCGCCTCTAAATCGGAACTGCTACATCCTTTAACATGGAAGGACGGTAAGAAGACGAAAAACGTCAATGAAAGAATGTCAATAAACACCTTCAGACGATGAAGTTACCTTTTCTTTCATTCTTTTCGGTAAACATGTTTTCTTTAAGTACTTATTCTTCATTTAAAATCATAGCTCAGGGGTAGAATCGCCGACTGACGCCAATTCGGTCGGGTTTCAATCCTGGGTAAAAAGCAATCGGATGTCTAACCGTACTGATGAGCTGTGATGCAGAGAAACAGATCTGTCTGCGGATAACTATATATATATATAACTGTGAATTTATCTTTGAACACGTCTCGAAAAACCCACCGAGTATAAACGCGCAGGGGGAAAATGGAAACAAAAAAGAAACAAACTAACCACTTGAACATTAGTCGAAAGAAAAAAAACCCGAGACGAGGAACCTAACACGTAAAGCCTTCAATAAAATAGCAGAGCAAATAAATAAGGAAGCTAACCTAGAGCCAACAGACCTACCAAGGTTTCACCAAATGGATCGCCAGGGCAAGTTGGCCTGGCGATCTATATATATATATGTATATATAGATAGATAGATAAGAACTAAATCACTGACGAGCTGTTAAGCGAATTATATTATCTTAGATTTTCGATTTTGTTTGCTCTACTTTCGCTTTGAGTGCTTTGTGTGCTCTACTTTCGTATTGAGCTCTTTATTGTTAAGGTTTTCGTCTTATGTTTTTTTTTTCTTTTTTACGAATCCTTGACTTTTTGTTCAGGTATTTCGTTTGTTTCTTTTTTTCTTCCCCTTCTTTTATCTCCGGGTTCGTTCCCGATGGGTTTCAAGACGATTTCATTTGTAGTTTAATTATTGCTAGTCTTGACAGAAATAGTTCTGTTAATATTGGTATCATTACTATAATTAATATTACTATATAGATAGATAGATAGATAGATAGATAGATAGATAGATAGATAGATAGATAGATAGATAGATATGAATAGGCTGGGATAGATAGATAGATAGATAGATAGATAGATAGATAGATAGATAGATAGATAATCTGACCGGACGAATTAGCATTTGTGCGACTTCCGGTATAATTTTCTGACTGGGTACATAAATCTAGTTGTAATGGATTTTAAATGAAGAATGACTACATAAAGAAAACATGTTTACCGAAATGAATGAAAGACAGGGTAACTTCATCGTCTGAAGGTGTTAAATGTTTATTGACATTCTTTCATTGATGTTTTTCATGTACTTACCGTCCTCCCATGTTTAAGGATGTAAGAGAAGAGAATTGTTTTCTTCTGTGATGTCAAAAGGAATGATAGCGAGGTTCAGAAAAGTCACAGCCGCCAGCAATTCCGATTTAGGGACGATAATTCTACGCTTTTTTATGTGATCTTCTCTCAGGACGAGCAGATTATTTTTACTTCATAAATGTGTGATGTAGTCCCGTGATTAGCGAGAACTGATTTGTTAATAGCAGTCGTTCCGAAACGGTGCAGCGCTCCTCGTGAGTGTAGCGGAAAATATATAGGCGTAATTATTGAAAGGAGAAAGTTAATGTGTGTTGTGGTGCAATGGATATCGACTTGGAACGATAAATCGGAGTCATCCGAGTTCGAATTACAGTTGAATTCCTTGCATTCACTTACTCACAAATGTCCTTGGGAAAGGTATTAATCCGTCGCTTCCCTCCAGTTATTGGTTAAATAATAGGACAGCCTGGGTTCTATAGCCTTGGTCGATAACCAGTCTACCACAGAAAGCAATGGCAACCTACTGCGGGATAATCTGTCCAGTCAGTCATGTCTCTTTCGAGACATGATCGCCTAAAGCGTGTATCACGCATGTCACTTAACTGACAATTTAGATTCAATTTAAAAAAAAAATAAATTTTAAATACATTATCAATTTTTTGTAATTGCAGTACGAATAGTTATAAATAATTATTAACCGCTTTTATTTGTTATTTTTAAAAATTATATCAAATATTAAGAATATATTAACTAAGCTCCGCAAAACGGAGGGGAGCGTTATCTAAAACTTATTTGTAAATGGAACTTTGTGTGTGTGTGTATATGTGTGTGTGTGTCCGTTACCTATAGACTCCGAAACGGCTGAACCGATTTTCTTGAAAATTTACACAATTGTACTATAAGCGTTTACGAGTGTTCTTAGTTAGGTTTTGTGTAGAGGTACCCGCCGTAAATATCAAAAATCAATAATCGAAAAAATCTGATTATAGAAGGAGTGGTCCGATTTTAATCAAATTTGATACACTCATAGACAAATACATAAGAAAGGATATTCAAAACTTTCAAGGTTGCAGTTCTAACAAAAGTGCAGAAAATCGATAATATATATATATATATATATATATATATATATATATATATATATATATATATATAAAGCATTCATTACACGCGGAAACGCCCGGCTATACTGCTAGTCAATAAGAATCCCTTCGAATTTGCGGTTAACAGTCTATAATTATTTTTAAATAGTTTTTATCTTATAAAATTTAGTGAGGCGCGTGCAACATTTCATTAAATATATGTAGCCAAGAGAAACATAGTTATAGGCGTAACAGTACTGAGGACTTATATTAGGTTTTTAGAAAAATAATAGTCGCTCGAAGTGTTGCATTTATGAAAAGCCATCTTGACCTAGTGTCCAAGGAAACTACAAGACCTCCTACAGAAGGTAGGTGAAGAAAGGACTACAAATAAACTGTAAAAAGGCGAATGCATGGTCTTCAGCAAAATGGGCAGCCCAAAATGCCAAATAAATGTGGGAGATACTAAAATCAAGCAGGTACAACAATTTAAATTCCTGTTAAGTGTTCTAACAGAATGTTATATCCCGGGAAGGAATATCAGGGAAAAGAATAGTGTAAGAATAATACTTAACACTGAAGATAGATTAGAAGAGATTTATTATACAACAGTACAATAAACCAATAGACGTACAAGAACAATCAACGAATAGTAACCGGAATAAAGATCAAGTAGAAAATGTCTCCGCCTATGACGTATGCGTCCGTCTAGTGACATATGCGTCCGTCTATTGACGTATGCTTCCGTCTAGTGACGTATCTTGCCGTCTGGTGACGTATGCTCCTACTCACAGTCTTTTATAGACTAGACCATATCCATTCCGGAGTAGGATAGGATGTTCCTCTACAACACAGAAGGAGGAAAGTGCTTCACAGAAGACATCCGAAGGCGAATTGGCATGAAGAAGGAAGCATTCCAGAAGTTGAGTATAGTATTAAGAAACAGGACAATTTCGCTAGGAATAAAGAAGAGAGTACTGGATTGTTATGTGATTTCAGTTCTTCAATATGGCAGTGAATGCTAGACAATATCATCGAAGATGAAAAAAAAACTTGAAGCAACTGAGATGTTCTACAGAAGGATACTGCGAATATCATGGATCGAGCATGTGAGCAATGATGAGGTCTTGAAAAGGAAGGAAACAAAAAGGAAATAATTACTGAGCATCAGGAAGAGACAGCTAAAGTTCCTGAGACATGCAATGAGGAAATAAGGTTTGGAGAACCTGATACTAACAGGCCAGATAGAGGGAAAAAGACAGATAGAGGGAAAGCAGCGGATAACATATTTGAAGGACCTGATTAGGTGGATGACGGAACGAGGGTTGCATGATGAGGGTTGCAGGAGAAAGCGTGCTAAGAGCCACCAGGGATAGGGAGATATGGAAAGCCATGATCGTCTACTTCCTGAAAGGACAGAGCAGATAGAAGAAAAAGAAGTCCACGATATATATTAGGTGAATATTAGTGTACAAATTACTTAATATGGGCATTTAATAAATTTAAGCTTATTTTCAGACAGAAATATTTTTGAAGCACAGAAGCCCTTAATTATAAACATAGTCTTCTTTTACGTTTCTTGTATGAGCTCAAGTTTGTGTAGTCTGCCTTTTAAATGTTTGCCAATAACAACAGAAAACGGGGGTCCACAAGAGGTCGAAGAACACAAAGGGGGTTCCAGAAATTCTATCCTGGTGATGAAAGTCTTGAAGGTGAGGAAAGTAAAGGAGAGTCATACAATCTTGACAAAGACAACTGCAAGCAGATTTTAGGAAACCCCACGTCAAATCGCCACACCCTTGATGTCAGCAGGGTAACAGTCTTATGCCATTTGTAGAGTATTGGCATAGTAAAAAAAAAACGCGATAGATAGATTTTTCATAAGCGCAATGAAAATTAAAAATTTAGACATTTTAAAGTGTACTCGATGCTCTTTTTTCATAACACCGATAATCCCTTTCTTGAACGAATAGTTAAAAATGGATCCTTTATGATAACCGTAAAAAATGGCTTGATCATGATGAGTCCCTCAAACATTTCCGTAAGCCAAAGTTGCATCGTCAAAAGATTACAGTGACTATCTGGTGATCTGCAACTGGTGTTATCAATTGCAGCTTTTTGGGTGCCAGTCAGAGCATTAAGGTAGATCTTTACTGCAATCAACTTGCTGAAATGAATGCACGCCTGCAAAAAAATGAGACCTGCATTGGTGAATCGACTTGTACCAATTCCGTTCCACGATAACGCGCGGCCACATGTTGAAAGAATGAGGTTGCAAAGAGTCACAGACTTGGAATACTAATCTTTCAACCATTGATTATCATTTTTAAGCACATAATCACATTTTCAAAGGGTATAACTTTGAGGGGGAATCAGCTTTCAAAGGTTTCGCTGCATCACAGCTAATAATTTTTTTAAAGAAGGAATAAATATACTCATTGATTGATGACAGGGGTGCACAGATGCCCAAATTTCATAATTTGACTAATTTCAACATTTCTACAGTTAATTTTTCAAGAATGAAATTATGTTTCTGAAATTGGCTATTATTTTTTGAGCAGCCTCATAATTGTTTATTTTAAACACTAGCAATTTCAGAAAATTTATGGCGTAGTTTTAAAACAATTTCGGCCTTGTGTCGGATGCCATTTGCACATACATTTGTGTATCAGCAAATTTTCAGTTTTCACCATCTTCTTCTCTGTCACTATTTCTCTCTCTCTCTCTCTCTTTCGCTCTTTCTAAGGCATCTCCAGAAACCTAATCATTTTGTAGTCGAAAAACATAGACAATTCTCGCTCAAGTGATGCCAAATTTTATCAAAATATATGGAAGCAAAAAACAAAACAAAAACCATTTGATTGTGCTGAATTCATGAGAATCCACTGGGATGATGGATCGGGCTTGTCATTGATAATGACAAAGTGCTGTTAAAATGGCCACCACGTTCACCTGACTTCACAACTTGTGATTTTTTTATCGCCCTATGTGAAAGGACGGATCGATCTACCGCACTTTCTACGAACTTAGAGGAAGTTGAGCAGAGAATCACTCAGGCACTGAAGAATCTGTCATAGTTGGTGCACATATTAAAAACAAATGCGCACTTTTGGGAAATTTGTTATTAAATCTACATTCCCTTTGACTATCGAATGTTGATAAATAATCTTTTATTGTTCAATATGAAGCCAATTGAATTTCGTTTGCCTATGACTTGTAGTCAATATTCACATTTTAAATCATGGCAAAACGTTGGGACTATATATGTGTGTATATATATATATATATAATACAAGGAATCTAGAAACGATCCACCACCTACCGCAGTTTCACACAACGATTCTTCAGGGTAAGAGGCTAAAAACTAAGATTAAAACAGCAAATATATAGTACTCAAGTAAAGAAGAAAGTAAAACAAGAAGGGTAGAACAATCTTTATTACAACTAAAAAAAACCTTCTTTCTTCTTTATATATATATATATATATATATATATATATATATATAAAACACATCACTCAATAAATCGCGAGTCTAACTAATAAAACAACAACTTTAGGGAACATTCGACTTTATTCATCAACATAATCTCCTTCTAAGGTGATACAATGATTCTAATGCTTCTCTAACAATTCAATGTCTTTTTTGCAGAACGATTTGCCTTTGGCCTCAAAATACGCCTCAGTTTCCGATCTTTTGCCCTGGAGCATTCTTTTAAGGTCTGCAAACAACCAGTAGTCCTTAGAGAATAGTGTGAATGCGTAATCAATTCGATGTGTCGTTCATGTAAGTTTTGCCATCGTTGAGATCATCTTATGACACGGTGCGTTGTCTTGTTGAAAGATCACTTTTTCTTTTCATTTGTGGTCGTATTTTGCGATTTCTTCCTTTAAACGTGCCAATAATGCTATATAATATTCGCTGTAGCTGGTTCTTCTTTTCGCAAGGTAATCGATGAACAAAATTACTTGCTCATCACACATGCTAATGTTTACGTCTTTGGAGTGAAGTTGTGGGTCCATCTTTTATATATTGTCCCATATTTACGCAAACACGTCTTCTTGTTTGCAAATGACGCTCTGAATCGTCGACGCGTTGTTGTTTTTGATTGAGAGTGAGCAAACGCGGCACCCACTTTGAACACAGCTTTCTCATTGACAAACTCTCATGCAAAAAAGAGTGAATACACTGTATTCTGATATGTTCAACTCTTCTGCTATCTCATGCAACCTTAATTTACGATCGGCCAAAACGAGTTCGTGGATACCTTTGGTGTTTTCCTTGACAACCGCCGATTTTGGGCCGCCTGAGCGTTCAGCATTATGTGTGTCTGTATGACCACGTTTAAATTCAGCGTACCCTCTCTTAACCGTTGAGTCCGAAAAACTTATCAAACCATTGGTTTGTATAAACAGTATTTTTTCTCATCAGAAAGCAATGCTTTATCAACACAGATAATTCAGATTTTACCATTTGCAACAGTAGCTTTACTTAAATAACTGTAATTTTGTTGTATCCCGCGAGGGGATAAACAGAGAAAGAATAGTGCAAGAAATAACTATTAACACTGAGGATATATAAATAGAGATTTATTACACCTCAGTACAAGAAACCAAATATAAGTACACCAATGAACAGTTAACAAGAATAACAAACAAGAAGAAAATGTCTCTGTATAGGACGTATTCGTCCGTGTTGAGAAGAAGGCTTCCGTCTAGTGACGTCTAACACTCGTCTAAGGCCGATGGCTCTCGATCTCTCGATCTCTCGATCACTCTCGTATAATGACGAAGACTCTCGTATAGTCACGAAGACTCTTTGATCATTCTGTAGTTCGTTCTAATCCCGGTCTTTTATAACCCGGGCCATACCCATTCCTGGGTAAGACAGGATATTCCTCTGCAACAAATTTGTAAACTAATAATCCGATTGGGCCCACATTTTGTCACGTGCCATTTGTAGGGTAGTACTTCAAACAAAATTTTAAATTTTTTGTTAGTGGCGCCATCTCTATATCAGGCCCAACACGTTTTGAGTGATGCATTATATCGCGTCCTTTGGATATAATCCTGTTGTCAATGGCAAGTGCCATACGTGATACAGTGGGTAGAAAATTTTCTCGCAGTAGGTTGCCATTACTTTTGCGGTAGACTGGTTGGCAAACAAGGCCATAGAACCGAATCTTATCTGATATTCAATTCTTTTATCCATATCAGTCATTTAAGGGCTATACGTGATGCACGCTTGGGCGATCATGTTTCGAAATAAACATGACTAACTGGGCAGAAAGTTTTTCCCGCAGTAGATTGACATTACTTTCTGCGGTAGACTGGTTACCAGCCGAGGCTATAGAACCCAATCCTCCTGCTATTTAAACCAATTTTGTTGGTATTCGAACGTATTCATGTGAAATAAAAACAACTCTATAGCATTGCAACAAAACAAAATATTCGTATCTTAATGTTTTTATTGATCGACAGAAATGGGTCCTTTTTCCATTCGCTTGCTAACTAATCCAAATAGAATATGCGATTAAAAAAAGTTTTAGGAATTTGTTTAAGAATATTTCTTGGCCTGTCTACGCATAGCTGGAGGGAAACAACGACTTCAATAAAATAGCTTTTTTTAAAAAATCATATCACCATGAGCAAGGCGCTACATAAGAGAAAACGATTAGATGAGATTGCAGAGAAGGACGAACCATTTAGAAAGGAGCAAGAGAAGGATGGGAATACAGGTGTGATGACAGTTGCAAAGGTGGAGAGAAAGGAAAGGATATACGGGGTGTGGAGAGAACTACGATTAGGATTTTTGTCATTTTTTTCTTTTAATTTCAACACATAATTGGTGAGTTTGGTACAATTTCTCAGGTTTTCTAAAGTGAATGATGATTTGATTTTTTAATCGTATCACCCCGAGCAAGGCGGTAATGCCACTGATGTGCAGGGGGCTACATAAGAGTAAAAAGATTAAGTAGAAGAGAGCGAAGAGAAAAATGAACCAGTTAGAAAGGAGCCAAAGAAGGATGGGAATACAGGTGTGATGACAGTTGCAAAAGTAGAGAGAAAGGAAAAGATATGCAGGGTGGTGAAGAAAGAACTACAGTCAAGTGGTTAAGAGATGAGTATTGACTTTGCATTTAAGCTTCCTGGAGGTTGTAACCGTCAGGAAAGCAAGAATAAGGAAGCGAGTTCCACAGGCGGGAAGTGCGAGAAAAGAAGCTAGAGGAGTAGAATTGTCGTCTGCATTTGGTTGATCTAACAGTCTGGTTGCACGAGTAAACACTGTTGCTGAGGCACCAGTGACTTAAGTTCGTTGGAGCAGAAACCATGGAAGTATTTATAGAACAGACACAGGGAAGCCACATCTCGTCGGTGGGAGAGTGGCTGGAGTCGAGCCACCAAGTCGGTGCCTATCACATTACTGATTCTCCTTTGGAGCCTGTCAAGAACACGGAGATGAACAGCGGGGGTACCTGACCATACATGGAAGCAGTACTCCATGCACTGACGAATGGTTGATTTGTATATATGCAGGATGGTTTCAGGTGGGAAATCATCCTAGCCCGACAAATGGAATTCCAAAAAGGAAACTGGTAATTATTGTGGCGGAGACTGACTTCAAGAAAAACGTAAATATTACAAGTTATATTATTTAGTAATTTATTTCTGAGATGAGTAATAGTCAATATTCTTGCATTAACAATAACTGAATTGTCGTTACTACTTCATTTGGAGTTAATTTTAAATAGCTTGAATTTACGGAGTTACTTAGTGAACACCAAACAAGCTAAATGATTATACGAGGTTATCATAATTAAGTTATTAGTTGATATATTTGTATTATTCCACAGTATCATTATCATCTGTTTCTTTTTTAAGCGTTTCACCCCGAGCAAGGCATGTCGCTGCCACTACTGCGCATTGGGCTACATAGAGTGGAGAAAGGATGGTTAAATATAGGAAATCTAAGAGGGTGGGTGATAGGCGGGTAAGGATACCGAGAATGAGGGTTGGGTAGATGAAAGTGTTATGAGAGTAATTGGGAGTTAGTGTGATAGGAGGTGTCTATTGATCCTACATTTAAACACCTGGAGATTGTAGCTGTCGGGAAAGCAGACTTGTGGAAGGGATTTCCACAGGCGGTAAACGCGAGAAAAGAAGCTGTTGGAGTAGAATTTACGGTTACATCTTATCTGTTTAACTGTAAAAAGGTGGGATCTAGTTGCTAATCATGTATCTCGTGTAAATTCGTGCTTAGGCGGCACCAGTTATCTAAGTTCATCGTAGCAGAAACCATGAAAGTACTTGTAGAAGAGGCACAGGGAAGCCACATCACGCCGGTGAGAGAGTGGTTGCAGCCGGTCTGCCAAGTCAGTATCAACCACGTTACAGATCCTCATTTGTATTTTGTCAAGAAGCTCAAGGAGAGCAGCAGGGGCACTCGACCAGATATGGCAGCAGTATTCAATACACGGGCGGATGGTAGATTTGTATATGTGCAGGATAGATCCAGGTGGTGAAAACTTTCATAGCGGCAGATTTGGCAATAGATTCGATATAGTCATTCCATTTGAGGTCCGCCGAAAGTGTAAGGCCAAGGAGGCGTAGTGTTTTACTCTCTGGGAGGCAAGCCAGTCTCATGCTAATGGGAGGTAGATGCGATTGTCTTTGGTGGTTAGTTGATAACAACTTCGTTTTAGAAGCATTGAAATTTACTAGCCATTTCCTACCCCAGTCCACTACGGATTGGAGGTCTTTTTCAAGCTCGGCAGAGAGGTTCGCTTTGTCGCCCACACCTGGTTTTTGATCGAGGCGAGAGTAGATTGTTGTGTCATCGGCGTACATGCCTACTTGGGATCTAATGGCGTCGGGGAGATCATTAATGTAGATCAGAAAGAGCGTGGGACCTAGGATAGAACCTTGAGGGACGCTCGCGTTCGTATGGTATTATTGGGAGGCATGCCCATTTAATACTAACTTCAATGTGCTGTTAGAGAGGAATGACTGGATGAGGTCAAACAGATGTCCAGTTATCCCGTAGCTCCGCAGTTTGCATAAGAGGCCAGCGTGCCAGACCCTGTCGAACGCTTTGGAGATATCCAAGGTAACGGTTCGGGCTTCGCCATTCTTGTCAAGTGCCCGGTATATGTACTCGGTAATGGTTGTTAGCATATCAGCAGTAGACCTGGTGAAGCGAAACCCGGACTTTTTTTCAGAGAGAAGCCTGTGGGCCGTGAGATGCTGAATAACCTCGGCGTTGATAATGGCTTCGAAAACTTTGCCGAAGATCGGAAGGAGACTAATAGGATGGCAATTGGAGGGGTCTGAGTGTTCGCCAGATAATTGCCATGTTTCGACCAAATATCTACTGGTCATCATTAGTTGTGCTGATATGGGATATCTGTTGATTATTGTGATGTCCCTGTAATATCGGTAATTTTTCGTTTCTAATGAAATGGTACGTCTCTACTGGATCTCAAGATTGAAAGCGTGATCCCTAGATGACTGTAACACATGTATTAACGACTTCTTTTTTTTGTATTCAATGTCAGGTGGTTTTGATATGTAGTTATGATAGCGTGTTTGTAGAACTTTTTATTATTTGGTATTTCATATCTGAGATGAGCAATTCTCAATGTCGTAAATTCTATAATTTAAACTGAACGTAGAATGCAATTTGCAAGACACTACTGGCCATCAAAACAACTTGTGATTGATTTACTACTCTGGACGCCTACCCATGGTACAAAACTATAGTAAACAGAGACACTACTGTCCAGCAAAACAACTTCTCATTGATTTACGACTCTGGACACCTACCCATGGTACGAAGCTATAGTAAGCAGAACATTTGCAAATAATGGTAAATATATAACTGAATGTTTTATGGTGCCCTATCTACATTGGAATGAACTCTTCCTCCTTCATAAATACTAAACCCTGAGATTTATTAATACGAGGCAGTCAAGGTGCAGTGTAGCTTGGCAGTTCGGACGGACATTTCTATCTGCTGACTAATAACACTCTTATCTTTTATATATGTTCTGTTATTTCAATACACTGGTTCAAACTACCTTCTTCTTTTCATAGCTTTCTTCATGGGCTTAACGGGCCACAACAGAAGGAAAAATAATTGTTTTAATTTTTTGAAGAGTAAAGTTGATCAGTTATTTATAACTCAACCTAACAGACTAATAAACATGATATATTTATTCTCCTGTTAAATGTGGTTCTACAGAAGGACGCTGTGAATATCGTGGACTGAGCATGCGAGCAATGATGAGGTGTTGGAAAGAATGGCAACCGAAAGAAAATTAATACTGAGCATCAGGAAGAGACAACTGAAGTTCCTGGGACATGCACTGAGAAAGGAGGGCTTGGAGAATCTGATACTGACAGGCTTTATAGAAAGAAAAGAGACAGAGGAAGGCAGCTGATACCATATTTGCAGGGCCTGATCAGGTAGATGATTGCGAGGTGTAACAGGAGAAAGTATAATAAGAGCCACTAGAAATAAGGAGACGTGGAAAACCATGATCGCCTACGTCCTGAAAGGACAGGGCACATAGAGGAAGAAAACTCTTCTAAGCTGGTTCAATGCATGTAGGAAGAGAAATTTCAAAAGATTTTTCTGCAGTAGGTTGCTAATTTTTCCTGGAGTACACTGGTTGCCAACCAAGGCTATATAATCCAAGATGTTATTTAGCCTATAGCCGGAGAGAGAAAAGAGGATTCATACCTTTTCCAAGGGTATTTGTGTGTGAGTGATTGCAAGGAATACAGCTAACTTTTCGTTCCGAGGCGATATCCTATCCACCACAACGGACATATTAGCCGATTATTCCCTTTTCATCGGCAATATCGAAAGATTTTCTCAGAATTCCAATGAATGAATTAGTCTGTTATTCACCTCAGGGTTCTTGACAATATCCAACGGAGAATCTGCAGTGTGATCGATCCCAACTCGGTAGCTCAACTGCATCAATGTTTAACCGGCGTAATGTAGCTTCCTTCTGTCTCTTCTACAAATACTTTCACAGCTTCTGCTCCGACAAGATTAGCTTTTTGGTGCCCACTCTCTATGAATTTACTCGAGCTACTAGGTCCCACCCTTTTACAGTGAAAGCAATAAAATGTAACTGCAACTTCTACTCTCTCAGTTTCTTTTCTCACACTTCCCGCCTGTGGAATTCCCTTCCGTATACTTGCTTCCTCGAAAGCTACAGTCTCCAAGAATTTCAATTTAAGGTCAGTTGCCATCTGTTATTTCTCTGACTCGCATACTCGTATCCTTTCCCTCAAGTTCTTTTCTCCGCCCATTCTACTGTCATCAGCTCTCTTCACACCAATATTTTCATCCTTCTCTTACCCATTCCCTAAGGCCTGTTACTCTATATTTTTACTCTCCTTTTATGTAATCCCATGTACACCAGTCACATTAAAACTGTCTTGCTTGGGGTATAATTGTTATAAATATAAAGGTGTTAATTGGAGTAGATAGACTAAACTATCGCCCGGTTCACACTCCACCCACATCTATTGAAAAGGTGAAGAGGCTCATCCCTTGTTTCCTGTGTAGGATGCGGTTTCCGGTTTTCTCTTTTCCAATATTTTCACTTTGTTTTTTTTTTCATTTGGAGTAGATTGACTAAATTATCGCCCGGTTCACACTCTACCCACATCTATTGAACAGGTGAAGAGGCTCATCCCTTGTTTCCTGTGTAGGATGCGGTTTTCTCTTTTCTAATCTTCTCACTTTGTTTTTTTTTTTTGTTTTTTTTTCAATTGGAGTAGATAGACTAAACTATCGCCCGGTTCACACTCCACCCACATCTATTGAACAGGTGAAGAGGCTCATCTCTTGTTTCCTGTTTAGGATGCGGTTTCCGGTTTTCTGTTTGCTAATCTAACACTTATGTAGGCCCCTGCACATCAGTGGCGTTACCGCCTTGCTTGGGGTGATATGATTAAAAAAAAAAAAGATGTTATGGAACTATAAAAAATTAATGAAAAATCATCTTACCCAAGATAATGATGACTTCTATCCTAGTACCATGTCTCTTCAGGAAATTAATAATCATGGTTCTCTTCAGTTCACCTACATTGACCTACTATGCTATGACACATAATACCTATCACCTAAATTGACCTAGTATGCTACGGCACATAACACCACCCTAATGACGTTGATGCTAGGACCGTGATTGTTGGTGGGAATGACCGTGATAGCTTAAGCAAATAATATATACACTATTATTTGTATTTCTTGTGTTCGCTGAAGTGAGCTATTCTTTTTTCGAGATGACGTTACTTATCTTAACAGCCAGCTTCTAAAGTGACAATCAATACACTGAGGAATGATATTGAATTACGTTTACGTTGTTAATAAAAAAAACAACTAATTGCAGACTGCTTACAAACATAAAGATTAATCCCCACTTGAACAGATGTATCTACGCAACTTGCAATGATTTATCTATAAACTCTATTCAAAAAATAAAATCTTGTTCTCACTAATAAATATATATACCTACATGCTACATATTGAAAGCTAGATAATTTCTATTGCTAACGGAAAACGGAAAGTGCAACACTAAGATTCGAAGGCGAATTAGAATGGCCAATGGTGCATTCCAGAAGCTGAGCAAAGTATTAAGAGACAAGAAAATTTTGCTAGAAACAAAGAGAGCACTGGATTGATATATCAATATGGCAGTGAATGCTGTACAATATCATCAAAGATGAACGAAAACTTGAAGAAACTGAAATGTGGTTCTACAGAAGGATGCTGTGAATATCATGAATCGAACATGTGAGAAATAATGACGTTTTAGAAAAGATGGAAACAAAATTATATTGAGATACAGTTGAAGTTCTTGGTAGATGTGATGTGAAAGGAAGGCTTAGAGAAGCTGATACTCACAGGTCAGATAGAGAGAAAGACAGGTCAGGGGAAAACAGCGGATAACATATTTAAAGGGCTTGAGCAGGTGGATGGTGGAGCGGGTTTTGGTGATGTAACAGGAGAAAGCGTGCTAAGAACTTCCAGGGATAGGGAGACGTAGAAAGCGATGATCGCCTATGTTCTGAAGGGACATGGTGTATAAAAGAAGAACAATTCGAAAGAATAAAGCACAATTACATTTTATTCAGTTATATATCCACCATTATTTGCAGTTCTTGTGGTTTTTTTAGTAAACTGATTCTTTACGAGGTAAGGGTAACACTACACGCCTGGACGGCTACCTTCAGGCCAGATCCTGGTCGATACGGCACGAGATGTGACGCCTCAGGCCGCGCCGGCCGTCTGTCTAATGTGACGCATTGTGACGTTCCCAACCGGTTGTAAGGTTCGTTTGGTCACTGTTGCTGGTCGTGACGATCCCGCCCGATGATGTTACGACAAAAGCTGAGATACAGGACGTCTGTTGCAACAACGGGCCACTGTCCCACGTTGTGATTAGATCACAGAGGTCTCGTCGTGAAATCTTAATAGTGTAATATAACAATCTGGCCCCACCCGAGGAAGTGATGCAAGCGATGGTGTTTCCCGTCGGTGAAGGGGGCGGCGAAGCGACAAGACAGGTGTTTGTGAAATACATCCTGTCGAGGCCGGAGCGGATGTCATTTGACCTTATTTCCGACAGCGGCGGAAATGGCTACAGAGGCAAACAGATCAGGTGTCTCTTAGAATTACGTGGGCGTTGCGTGGGCGAGGCAAAACCGGAAGGAAAGTCCCGGTTCTAGAAGACTATATAAAGACCTTGACACACGGATTCGCCAGCAGAGAACGGCCAGTGGAAGCAGAGAAACACCACGGCAAGAATACACTCCCGTCAACCCATTCTATGTGCCTCTCACCCTTCCGTTCTCTATTCCACACGGTTCGTCGTCATTAATAAAAATATAACCTTATATTTTTATATATGCGTGTTTGTTGTTTTGTCGTCGTACGGCGATATATAACATACGTCGTCCCTTTTAGCCAGTCCGGACACTGGTGTACACTTATAGTTTGAAAAAAAATAAACACGGCACAAAAAAAAAAAAAAAAAAATGAATAAAATAAATGAACGAGGTCGGAGACGCCTGGAGAGTTATGTCTTTATATAAAAAAAAAGAAACAACAATGTCTTTCTTTTCCCAAAAATAAAGTTGTCGAAAATGATATTTATAACGGAGAGAGAAAGTTGGCCAAAAGCATCATAGCTTCTAATCCTTAATAAAAACGTCTTGTTTAAGTTTCGACAGATCTCTTCACAGTTCACCAAAGTCTTTTCACGTATTTCATTAAAGTCTTTTTCATTAATTCTCTATAATCAGGTTTGTCAATTTTCTATGTAACTTCTAACACACCAAAGTTCTTTCCGGTTCTTAATGGAATCTGACGGAATGTGTCGAATCGGAGGCGGCCGCAGACGGAGAGTGTGAGGTGTTGACGGCGGTGGCTCTCTGCCCAAAATCTGAGCTAACCCGCTCTCCAACTTACAAACTGATCTTTTCGTGTCGACCATCTAATTTTTATAACCAATTTCGATCCTCTCTGGGGATCCGGCAGGCTCACAGTCTTCGGCCAATGAAATCAGTCTCCGCCCACTCGATTTGCGGAAGTTTTTTATCTCAACGAATGAGATTTTGTCAACTCATATCGGAGCTCGATTCATTTTCGGGTTATCACGGACTGCTGTGTCTACCAGCGGCTTTGGCCTTCGTGTGACCTTATCAAATCACTCTGACACTTGTTTTGTCTACGCGTCTTCAGATTAACGGAATCGACATTTCAACTCCAAAAGAAGGGAAATTTATATGAACATGAAAGGAGCGAAATTTATACAAACATGAAAGACGAGAAATGTATATTTATCCAAAATAATTTTATGCTCCCGGTTTTTTTAGAAGTACTTGAAAAATAATAAAATTATTATTTTTTTCCTAAGCTCACATCGCGTGACGCAATAGAACTCCAATAACAGTGCCAGTATCGATTTCTCGGGAGAAGGGAAAGTATCACCGCGGGAGATAGTGTCACATACGTCCAACTGCTTAATTCAAAAAGTTAAAGGAATATTTAAATAAGTATTAGATCTTAACTAGAATATTTTAAAAGAACTAGAATGCAAATTCAAACTATGACAGGAGAGACTGGTTTCTATTACTCATTGGCAAAATTTATAGAGAAAGACATCTCCAAGTTTAATGTTATGGAGAAGACACTGAAAACCAAATTCACTGCTTTTTTCTAGTAACAATCAAGGTAATGAACAACTCAACTATAAAAAAGAAAATCCTGAAGAGGCATAGCACTAGAAGAGAAGTGACCATTACCTTGGATAAGATATTTTGTCATTAATATTTTATAGGAAATTTTATTTTATTTTGCCAGTTATAATTTTATGATCTGCTAGAATGTGCGTTGTGGTGCAAAAGATATCGGCTTGCAAAGAGAAACTGAGAGCCGAGTTCGAATTCCACTTGAAATCATTGCAATCACCTACATGCAATTACTCTTGAGAAAAAACTATTTAAATTATTTGGACTATTCCCTCATCTTTGCTGCCAATTGTACGACATTTCGGTCGTTAAACACTCCGGCCTTCTTCAGGTGCTATGAATTAAGGAGACATGACACAGTGGATATAAACGTTAATTAGTTCCTGTGACTTGACTTAAAGAACTCAATACCAGTCTACAGCATTGGTAGACAGGTAACTTACAGGGTTGGAGGGAAATAACTCATGACTACCAAAAGAGGCACTACTACGCAAGGAATGAGGATGATATACCCCGTTGATTGTAATAAAGATTTCAGTTCGAAATTCCCAGTTTTCTTTCTCTGGTTTTGTTTATCCTCTTTATACCTGAAAATATAAAGGACAGTTACATCTATGCAATTATATATTCACCATTTTTTTACAATGCCATTTATTGTTATTTGTCAAGAAACTCATCGATACCCATTTTTAAAATTATTAAACCGTGAGAAAGGCAATACACCCAAGCAGACATATGGTGTTTCTAAGTGTAAAAAGCTATGTAAAAAAGAAACAGTATTGTGGAGAGAGAACAATAAAAGAATAGGAATTAAGAAAACAGAAGATAACGATTAAAATTGCATTTAAATTTTGAATATAAAAGTTGACTAGAATAAAAAAAGTCAGAAGAGAGTTTATTCCATAAAGTAATAGATTTCTGTTAATAAATTAATTATAATAATATGAGAAGAAGAAAACATAATTAAGGAGAGAGAACAATTAAAGAACAAGAATTAAGAAGACAGAAAATAACGACTGACATTGCATTTAAGTTTTTAAAAATCAAAGTTTATTTGAAAGCGAGAAGCGGGAAGAGAGTTCCACAAGCGAGAGAACTTGTTAGCATAGGTCTTATAATAATATGAGAAGAAGAAAACATAATTAAGGAGAGAGTACAATTGAAGAACAAATATTAAGAAGACAGAAAATAACGATTGGCATTGCATTTAAGTTTTTAAAAATCAAAGTTTATTTGAAAGCGAGAAGCCAGAGAGTTCCACAAGCGGGAGAAGAAACTGTTAGCATAGGACTTATAATAATATGAGAAGAAGAAAATATAATTAAGGAGAGACAACAATAAAGGAAGAGGAATTAAGAAGACAGAAGATAACGATAGACATTGTATTTAGGTTTTTGAAGATCAGAGTTCAATGGGAAACAAGAAGCGGAAAGAGTTCCACAAGCGAGAGAAGAAACTGTTAGCATAGGACTTATAATAATATGAGAAAAGAAAGAAAAATATCCTAATTAAGGAGAGACAACAATAAAGGAAGAGGAATTAAGAAGACAGAAGATAACGATAGACATTGTATTTAGGTTTTTGAAGATCAGAGTTCAATGGGAAACAAGAAGCCGGAAGAGAGCTCCACAAGCGAGAGAAGAAACTGTTAGCATAGGACTTATAATAATATGAGAAGAAGAAAATATAATTAAGGAGAGATAACAATAAGGAAGAGGAATTAAGAAGACAGAAGATAACGATAGACATTGTATTTAGGTTTTTGAAGATCAGAGTTCAGTAGCGAAGCGAGAAATGGAAGAGAGTTCCACAAGCGAGAGAGAAACTGTTAGCATAGGACTTATAATAATATGAGAAGAAGAAAATATGATGGGAGGGGCAACAATAAAGGAAGAATTAAGAAGACAGAAGATAACGATAGACATTGTATTTAGGTTTGAAGATCAGAGTTCAATGGGAAACAAGAAGCCGGAAAGAGTTCCACAAGCGAGAGAAGAAACTGTTAGCATAGGACTTATAATAATATGAGAAGAAGAAAATATAATTAAGGAGAGACAACAATAAAGGAAGAGGAATTAAGAAGACAGAAGATAACGATAGACATTTGTATTTAGGTTTTTGAAGATCAGAGTTCAATGGGAAACAAGAAGCCGGAAGAGAGCTCCACAAGCGAGAGAAGAAACTGTTAGCATAGGACTTATAATAATATGAGAAGAAGAAAATATAATTAAGGAGAGATAACAATAAAGGAAGAGGAATTAAGAAGACAGAAGATAACGATAGACATTGTATTTAGGTTTTTGAAGATCAGAGTTCAGTGGCAAGCGAGAAGCCGGAAGAGAGTTCCACAAGCGAGAGAAGAAACTGTTAGCATAGGACTTATAATATGAGAAGAAGAAAATATAATTAAGGGGAGAGACAACAATAAAGGAAGAGGAATTAAGAAGACAGAAGATAACGATAGACATTGTATTTAGGTTTTTGAATCAGAGTTCAATGGGAAACAAAGAAGCCGGAAAGAGTTCCACAAGCGAGAGAAGAAACTATTGTAGCATAGGACTTATAATAATATGAGAAGAAGAAAATATAATTAAGGAGAGACAACAATAAAGGAAGAGGAATTAAGAAGACAGAAGATAACGATAGACATTGTATTTAGGTTTTTGAAGATCAGAGTTCAATGGGAAACAAGAAGCCGGAAGAGTTCCACAAGCTAGAGAAGAAACTGTTAGCATAGGACTTATAATAATATGAGAAGAAGAAAATATAATTAAGGAGAGACAACAATAAAGGAAGGGGAATTAAGAAGACAGAAGATAACGATAGACATTGTATTTAGGTTTTTGAAGATCAGAGTTCAATGGGAAACAAGAAGCCGGAAGAGAGTTCCACAAGCGAGAGAAGAAACTGTTAGCATAGGACTTATAATAATATGAGAAGAAGAAAATATAATTAAGGAGAGACAACAATAAAGGAAGAGGAATTAAGAAGACAGAAGATAACGATAGACATTGTATTTAGGTTTTTGAAGATCAGAGTTCAATGGGAAACAAGAAGCCGGAAAAGAGTTCCACAAGCGAGAGAAGAAACTGTTAGCATAGGACTTATAATAATATGAGAAGAAGAAAAAATAATTAAGGAGATACAGTAATTAAAGTACAAGAATTAAGAGGACAGAAAATAATGATTGCATTTACGTCTTTGAAGGTCAAAATTGTCTGAAAAGCAAGAATCCGGGAGAGAGTTTTCTAAACGTGACGCGTGAAAATATAAATATTTATCTTAGTTGCTATGGCTCCATATCAGTTAGTAAATTTCCACACGTTATACACGCGTTGGCGATCATGTCACTGCGATCCAAAAACGGTTCGTTTTTTTTTTTTACCTGTGCAAATAATGTAGGGTCAACTTCGTAACAGCGGATTTTAGCTTCTTGATAGCACCCACTACACTAATTTATCTGGCTTTTACGGTTTTCCAATTTGCTGCAATTTTAAAAAATCTCATCAATGGTTAACGTTAAGTTATTCCAATACATCTGCTTTTGCCACTACTTTTAATAGCCAAAAATAAGAAACAGAGACCACTGAAAAAAATATAATTATATATAGAAAGATTTTGGTGTCAATATATTAAGGATGTACGTGGTAGAGGAGTAGAAATTTGCTTGGGACTACAAATCGAAAAGCCATATTCAAATTACAGCTGATCTGGTTGCATTCATTTACACACAAATCTCCTTGGAAAAGGTATTAATCTATTGCTTCTCCCTTCTGCTATGGGTTAAGTAACAGGACAGACTGTGTTTTACAGCCTTTGTTGGCAACTAGTCTACTGCAGAAAGTAATGGCAACCTACTTTGGGAAGAATTTACTGAGAGTCACTCATGTCTCTTTTGAGACATGAACGCGCAGCGTGTATCACGTATGGCATGTAACTGATACTAGATACACACCTTTAAATAACAATTTATTCTGAATAAAATCACATCAACTATTGTTGATCAAAACTTATTAGTTAATAAATTCTGTATATTTGCTATCTATTTATACCCGTAAAAGCGTCCTCTTGTGTGATATAAAATTTGCAATTCTTACTATAAACTCACGTTTTTCTGGTGTTATTCCTCGGCTGTGACAATTTTGACAAGATTTAATAAGTTGTGATAGATAATTTCCATTGCCGCTACAACCTTTTACAGATGCAGATTAGAAAAAAAAAATTAGGGGTGTGAGTGGCCGGATTAACTTCGATTAAACCACTAGGTTGAACGCTGTCAGTTGTACAAAATCTATTTTTCTTCACGCTTTTGCTAGCAAGAAACAATCCGATTTTTTTTATTATGCAAAATAATCTAGCCTCGATTTCGTAACAGTATTTTTTTTGTTTCTTGACAACATCTGCGGCCCCAATTTTAACAATTTTCAGCAAGTGTCGAAAATCTTATCAATAGTCAAGGTTAAGTTATTCCGAAACAATCTCTTGTAATTTAAGTGCGTTCCGTTACCATAATGGCTTCTAATTGCTTGTCGTCTCACGTAGAGGGGCGTTCGTGATCCTCGCGTTTTTCAATACTTGGGGTTCTACTATGAAAGCTTTAGAAGTAATTTCAAGCTGTGAGTTATATACGCAGTTAAAAAACAGTTTATTCTAAAGAAAACATGGAAATTATTGTTGCACAAAAATTACAAGTGAGTTTTTTTTAATAATTTCTCCACAAACAAAAAGGCAAGGGTTTACTTCGTATGCTCTTATACGTAAAAATGAAAACATTATTAAGGAGAGTTAACAACTAAAGAACAGGATTTAAGAAGACAAGATAACCTTTGACATTACCTTTAAATTAGTGGAGATAAAAGTTGAAGAAGCTGAAGAGAATTCCACAAGTGAATATTATGAGAAGAAACTGTCACTATAGAACTTAGGTTTACATCAATCCATTTCGACAGCAGAATTAGAAAACCTTTACGCCAATGTGCTACTTCGCTTATACTCATAAAGTCTAGCTTACATGAGAACTATTACTATGGCAGTAGTTACAGAAAAAGCAAAAGGATCCTATGTTACAGTGACGGAAAAGTGACTAAATCCGAGATGCTATGTCAAGTTTAATAACATAGCAGGTTCTTCTTTGGATTATACGTAGAATCTTTAAATATATATCAGAAGCGTCAAATACGAATTGGTAGCAAGCATGGACAATTGTCAATCTGGTTAACATGAGAAATAATAGCTAGATTACGTCACTGGGATGTGCAATGTGATGCAGTGGATATCGACTCGGAACGAGGACTCGGAACCTACGCGTAAATACCGTTGGGAAAGGTATTAATCTGTCTCTTCCCTCCAGTTATAGGTTAAATAATAGGACAGATTGGGTTCTATAACCTTGGGTGGCAACCAGTTTACTGCAGAAAGTAATGGCAACCTACTGCAGAATAATCATCTGCCCAGTCAGTCATGTCTCTTTCGAGACATGATCGCCCAAAGTGTGGATCACGTATGGTACTTAACTGACTGACTGATCATAATAGTTGGAAACATGATTAAGACTTCTACTGGTCACAAGTGGGGTATCGGTTTTCTATTGATATGAAGTAATAAACTGATCCCCCACTACTTACTACTTAATGATATAATACATTTCTTCCCCATCTAACCATGAGTCAAAGAACATGACAGATTGGGTTCTATAGCATTGGCTGGCAACCAGTCTACTGCAGAAAGCAATGGCAACCTACTGCGTGATAATCTTCTGCCCAGTCAGTCATGTCTCTTTCGAGACATGATCGCCTAAGCGTGTATCACGTATTGCACTTAACTGACTGGCGTCACTGAAAAATACGAAATATTTATGGAATCTGAAAATCCACAGAAATATTCACAGTTGAAGTAAAAATTTATAAAATATAGGAACCAATAATACAGAATGCTATTGAAAAAAACAAAAAAAAAACAATTACAAACAATAAAATTATAATTTGAACTTTGGTAAAAAAATATAAAAAAGAATTGTTACTTAGATATTATGTTTACAAGACACTAAAATATATACACGGTGTCGTAGTAAATGATCTACATCCAGCGTTCCTACCTTTAATGTAATGGACAGTCACGCCTACTTTTAAATCTTGGCCAAAATTATCCTTTTGCTGATCATCTGAATTAAGGCATAATAAAGCTTTATAGAAATTAAATCTAAGCTTCATAATTATTTTTCTTTTCAATGGTCAGTGTTGCTTATTTTGACAAATGAAAATTCTGGAGAAAGCAGGTTTCTAAAGTCTAAAATGGAAAGTTAAAGAACGGAAACTTTTCTCAATATCAAATAAGGGAACGTTAACTCATTTACAGCTTGATATTGCTTCCAAAGATTTCTTAATGGAACCCTAAGTATTGAGGAACGAAATGGTCGCGGACGCCCCTCTGCGGGCGACGACAAGCAATTAAGGGCCATTACGGCAACGGAATGCTGTAAAACTACTGTAGATGTTTCAGAATAACGTTGACCATTGATAAGATTTTCGACACACAGTATGAGGAAAAACCGTAGAAGCCAGATAAATTGGTGCCGTAGGTGCTGTTAAGAAACAAAAAATAGCCATTACCATGTCGACGCTACATTATTCTGCCTAACAAAGAAATCGGACCCTTTCTTGATCACAATGACCTGACGAAAAATAGATTTTGGACAAGTGACAACGTTCAACACAGTGGCTTAATTGAGGTTACTCCTATCACCCACTTTCATTTTTTTAAAATCTTCTTTCCGTAAAAGGCTGTAGTAGAAAATTCTCCCCTAAACTTTATTAATTCTTAGCAAAACCGTCACAACCTGTTGTGTCGTGAAAATACGTTACAAACAAATGAGTGGTTAGTCCGAGTGGTAAAGACTAAGGAACACATGATTAAATCAACAATAAGGTTTATTGTACTAGAGGTACAAATATTAAGAGTCCACACAATAGTCACTATGTACCAAAATGGAGCGTAGAGTACTTCCATCCGTTCCTGGTCGTCTTCCGGTCATCAGTTCCGCTGACTTGACCTAACGGGTTGTGAGTTCAATACCTGGCTGTGGTGAACAAATAACTCATAGATTTGAGTTAAAAGAAAGATAACTATTTTGCATCCGGAAGTTGCATCACGCATGGAACGAGAACACTCTACTCCAGTGATTGAAATAAAGGGTTCAAAATTTCAGTCAGCTGAAGAAGGTCGGAGTGTACAACAACTGAAACGTCGTAAACATGGCAATATAAACAAAGACAACTATCCAGACTACGTAAATAATGCAAGTACTATCTTCTCTTAGAAGTGTAGACAAAATAGAAAAAAAATCGGCACTCCAGAAATTGGAACGAATGTCAAAACTGTTGAAAAAAGGATGTTTGAGGGCGGAGGTGATTTTTTAACTAGTATGTCTCTTTAATTTTATCTGTTATAAGAATATTTTGTTTTAAAAAGGACCAAAATATTTATAATTCTCAATCGTTCCTCCGGAACACGATCTTTTTGGACGTTTTGCCTTCCTGTATCAAGACGGATAACACTATCTTGAACAGCGTTTTATTATAAAACGTCGATATATTTAGACATCCTAGGAAATAGTCCCTTGAGATAGGTTGAAGAGTCGTACATGGCTCCAGCGCTACAGCTTCCTGATATTAACCATAAGGAAACCAACATTGGCACTATTTTCAGTTCATTTCAGTGTAGCTTTGCAGTCATCTGTCAAATTCAGCTTTCATGTACTACTTCACACAACTTATAGGTCTCTATTTCTGAACTTACCGCAATTTTTGTCCAACAGGACGCAATTTTTTTTCTAAAACATACACCGAAAAAACATGTGCATCTTCCAAAATGAATGTAGCAGTTACCATCATGGTTACTGTTGTGGATTCCGGGTGAGGAACCGCACAAAATAATGAAACAACAAAAACATATATGGAGATAGAAAAGTAGGTTATATTGAACGTAATACACAAACATGAACGCAGGTTAGTAAATCCAGGAATACTATTAGTAGAAATAAATATATACAAGTCTTGATGTGAAGTCGTTGAAAATAGTATATCCGGGTGTATTATTCTAACTGAGTGGAGCTCAGAGCTAGTTTGGTCTCTGGGTAACTTCGGTATCTGTCGGAACGCTTCGATAACTGTAACAGATCTCTACGATTACTCTCCACTGCCAACTTCAACTGCAACTACAACTCTCTCTATGACAGTGTTATATGTACCCTCAGTCGAGTCCATTATAATATACAGAATGGGGGAGATTCCACAACAGTTAACACAATGACATGGATGTTAGTGTGGATTATTTATTCCACATGACTGATAGCAGTGATGACTCTGCAGATGATAGTATAGAGCTTTTACAAGAATCCAGCAGTGACGAGGTTTGGGTGATGTGAGGATGAATAAAATGTCTTTGATTTTTAAAATTTATAAATACATTATGAAAATAAAACCATCTTTGGACAGTGAAAGTTGTATAGTATAATTACTAATCGCCAACTAGTATATCCTTGCCATAGGAACAAAATCGGAAGAGTGATTAATGTAAACAATACGTGGCGCCAATACGTAAAGATGCTATAGTGGATTATCCATTCTTTTCCAGATTATAGTGGAGAGTGCGTTCTAGTGAAGGGTAGTTGTATATTATTGCAGATTAACGGAATTTGGCCTCGTTGTAGATAGCCCACTATAAGTCATAAAATGATTATAAATCAAGAAAAGCAAATTGAGTTGAAAAATAACATTTTATATATACACATATCAATTAAGGTTTTTACAATTAAGGTAATACTTGAAGTAAAGGTCCAACAGACGTTAACATGTTCATGGCAATAAAATGCTGAAAGAGAATTAATACTTAGGAATGTGGGAGCGTTGTAAGCAAGGAATGTCTTTGATGTATTCGCTCCTTAGTTCAGTAAGTAGTTTTCAGACAGCGAAAGATAAGATAAAAGGGAAGGGAGTCTAGGATAGTAAGCCACTTGACTTAGGTCAAGAGAATACAGATTACACTCCTCTCTCTCGAGACTAGGTCTGTCTGTCTGGCGATGCTTTCTGTATCGGCTTTTTATTCCGACTTTTTGGATCGTAGCTGATCATTTGGCAATCCATACCCGTATTTGATTCCGGGCTTCCCATTAGCCGATAAATAAAATTCGCGTAGGCTCGCGAACTGGAAATTTAATATTTAATTAATTTCTATTTTTCATCTGCGCGAACTCGGATGCGCACCGTCGAGTTTTAGTCATTTGTTTTTTGGTTGTGAAGGTGCGAATATCCGGTCTCTCGTTATGCTCCGTATCACCACAATGCAATGCAATGCTTTGTTATATTAGAATGACTTAAAAATTACTTTCCAATATTAGGGTGTGTCTTCTAAGTCGTAGCCTCTTGTAAGCTGGAAAATACGGTATTTAAGTACATTAAGTAGATTGATTACATGTCACTTTCTCTGTGATATTCTGCATATTTTTGTATTTGTTTTTATTCGGAAAGCCGGCTTCTTCACATATGTTGTAAACGCTGAGCCCAGTTTTCATATTCTTTTTCTTTTCTATATGCCTTTTCCTTTCAGGACGTAGGCGATCATGGCTTTCCACGTCTCACTATCCCTGGTGTCTCTTTCTCCTGTTACACCACGCAACACCCATTATGTGAACCACCCGCTCAGTCCCTTCAAGTATGTTATCCGCTGCTTTCCCCTCTCTCTTTTTCCTTCTGTCTATCCTGTTAGTATCAGGCTCTCCAAGCCCTCCTTTCTCATTGCATGTCCCAGGAACTTTAGCTGTCCCTTCCTGATGTTCAGTATGAATTTTTTCGTTTCCATCCTTTCCAACATCTCATCATTGCTCACATGCTCAATCCATGATATCCGCAGCATCCTTCTGTAGAACCACATTTAAGTTGCTTCAAGTTTTTCCTTCATCTTTGATAGTCTGGGATATTTTCTCGAATCAATAATTAAGGAAAACTTGAAGCCTTTTTTGTAATAATTAACAGCATTGCTCATGTATAAAAAAATCATTTTTGTGGAAATATTTTATTTTTTAGATTAAATTTCATTGGAAGTTTTATGTCGGTATATTTGTCAGAATTGAAAAATATTGAATTGTTTTCATCATTTTGGAAACGGGGTTTTGTAGGTAATATTGACATAGTGAAAAATCGATTATGGAATTCGGACACAGTTATTCCGACCTAGCTGTTCACACAGGAAAACCGATTTAAGTTAATTTTATTTAAATAAATGACAAATGGATATATTACAGAATTATACAAAACTGACATTAGCCGACATATCTGAATTTATTTTTATTTTTATAATAATTATATTTTAATGGATACTCGTATTTGACCGGAATTTCTGTATATATATATATATATATATATATATATATATATATATATATATATTAAATTAAAGTAAATTTTCAAAATTCAAAAATGTCGAATGCACATGAAATCTCTAATAGAGAATTCACGTCTCCTCTGCGAAACAGTTCCATCTCAAAATGAAGAAAAAACAAAAATAGACTGAACTTAAAAGAATTTTTGTGACGTATATTTCTCAAATCTTAACCGTTATTTATTTTTGTCGCCTTCTTTCTTCATTTTGAGAAATTCTCTATTAGAGATTTCATGTCGACATTTTGAATTTAGAAAATTGACTTTAATTTATATTGGCTCTGTAATTTTAATTACATTGAGCTCTCCTCCTGTACCATTTTTTAATATTAAAATTGTTAATATTAATTAGGATCAGGTTCTTGGAATTTACCTTCCTACTTTTTCATTTCGGATTAAATAAAAAAATATATATATAGTACTGTGCAAAATTATTAGGAACTATTTTATCTTTTACGAGGCATCAAAAAGTTTAAAATCACCCCTGTCCTAACACTTTTGCACATTATCGGTAGTGTGCAAAAGTATTAGGACTGGGGTTATTTTTCTAAAACCCTTACTGAAATTCAAATACAGGGTGAAAAACCAAGTTAATTGTTAATAAATATTGATTATTTAAAACTAGGTGTAAAAGAAATGTATTAAATAGAAGTTATATTTAATTTTTCCTATTTTCTATTAAAGAAGTTATTTTGAAACTACTCGTTATTCTATTATCCTTGGATATGACTGATTTTTTTCTTATCTCCACCTCTCGAATTGATAAATCTAATGTTACTTCGCAAGACACAATTTGTGAACAAATAAAAGCTGGTTGGCAGGAGATACCAATAGATACGTTGCAGAAGCTTGTGATGTCAATGCCTGACAGAATGAAGGCGGCGATCAAAGCAAAAGGCTATTATACTAAATATTAAATTTATTTAGTAACACGTATTTTCTTCTTGTTAAAGCATTTGTTGAGTAAATTAAATAAAATTACTTTAATTAAATTGTTTATTTCTGTCAATAGGCCTCATAAAAGATAAAATAGTTATTGTCCTAATACTTTTGCACAGTACTTTATATATATATATATATATTGACGGATGCGTGTTGTGGTGCAGTGGATATCGGCTCGGAAAGAGTGTGCCGGGTTCGATTTCCAGTCAAAACACTCTGTATTCACTTACGCACTGGTACCCTTGGGAAAAGTATGAATCCGTCCCTTCCCTCCAGTTATGGGTTAAATATCTGAGGTCTGCTGTTCATGCGATCCGTGGCAAACTTCTGCACCGATTGTTTGTTATCAGCAGTTCCAAAAAGTGTGGATGGTGCTACACAAGCCTTCACCACTCTAATCAATTCTTTGTGTGGTAGTCTAACTGAGGTTAGACACTCATACGTCGAAATCGACGGGAGAGTCCATAATATATATATATATATATATATATATATATATATATATATATATATATATATATTTTCTGTTTTCTTTTAAGAAAAACTTTAAACACCGGTCATATTTCCGTAATAAATTTATTTCAGTCAATAATTGTTGTTGCCAACAATCACCGACTTCATCAGACGGAAGGCCCTATTCGACTTGTTTCATGTCGTATTACTACGGAATGAAGGTTCAGTCAAGGCCAGGCGGAGGGGGAGGCAACATAGGATAGCCCACTATAATAAGTATTTCCGTTTCCATTTGCCGGGATATAGTGGGAGGAGAAGTTTCTAGGGTGAACGTGTGTAAGGGGGAGGTACGGAATATTCTTCAGTGAGTACTCCAGTGTTGTCTTATTCATCTCCGCCATGGTAGTCCGGTCTTGTTGAATTTCCAAGAAGTAATCCTGAGAGAGCTCAACTTTTTCCCAAAGGAGCAGGCTGTTTTCCTTTTAGTGTTTGTGTGGTCGGAATTCCTTCCTTCTGGCTTTCCACTTTTTCCGATATTGGGTGTCGGATTTTTTAGTGTATGTCACCAGTCGAGAGCTCAATGTAATGATCTCAGTTGATTAAATTACAGAGCAATATATTTTCTGTTTTCTTTTAAGAAAAACTTTAAACACCGGTCATATTTCCGTAATAAATTTATTTCAGTCAATAATTGTTGTTGCCAAATATATATATATAGCTAAACAGTACATCATAATTTCTACTGGTTTTAATCGTTTGAGAAATCTTTTGGAAAATATCTATCTTCCAGCAGGAATCGAACCTGCATACACTCAACTCTGTTTAATTATATACAAATAAGAGCTAATTACAATCACTCTCTAAAAACACAAGGATTGCTTTTACGCTGTATTGATATTATGAACATGAAAACCTAAATTGATAAAAGATTGATTGTCACAAATATTGTGGTTTTAGTGAATATTTATCTACAAAATTTGTTTTCCGTCAGATCCTGGCAATTGTACGGGTGGACATTTTTACTTAAGTCGAGCCACTGTTTGTTCGTTTCAGCATAATAGTTTATTCAATGTTTTTTTCTTATTTTCTGGTCATTTGCTCAGTTTCTCTAGATGCAACTTTGTGATTTTATCATGAAATAGTTCTACATTATTTCTTGTTTTATTTAAAGATAATATTTTTTTAATCATAAACGATACTCAATATATAAGTCGAATTCAAGTATTATTAATCTCTGTATCTAAAAGGCAATCTGTAAGCCTGTGTGACTGTTCTCTATGCACGCCTACATTTTTAAGCTACGCCATTCAAACTTTCTAGGGACACATATCTACAGGGAAGCCAAGCCGACACATACTTTTTGAGTTTAAGTTCAGCAATTTTCCATTTCGCAATTTTTGGTCAATGGAGCCGATTTGTTATATTTACTCCTTAAAACATAAAATCTAAGATGGTTGCAAAATTACGTCACAGAAATCAAATCGCACATGTCAAACGCGACTAACATTTTTTTATTAAAAAAATATTTAATATTTCTTACTTTAGAAAATAAAATTAAAAAAATAAAGCTTATTTTTTTCTAAATATTTAATGCAGGAAATCAACTGTCTGTAATTTGTGTGGTATTAATGTAACTTTTTGTCTAAAATTAAATGTTTAGACTTTTAAATATTCTTCGAAAATTTCTGAACTGAGGGCGTATTTTTATATTTGTAATTTCAGTAAAACAAAATAAATAAT
The DNA here is from genome assembly GCA_037127315.1 of Ascarosepion bandense. Lineage (NCBI taxonomy): Eukaryota > Metazoa > Mollusca > Cephalopoda > Sepiida > Sepiidae > Ascarosepion > Ascarosepion bandense. Next base: position 1,432,167 of record JBBBDQ010001658.1, on the reverse strand, counting down.
TTTTATTTTTATGTTAAATTCATTTAGTCAACAAAAAATGTAAATATTTTCCCCCGTAATTTTGAAACAAAAACAAACGCGGTGTTGTTTACAATGTCACACAAAACATAAAATCACGTTTACGCAAAACAAAAGAAAACAGATTTTTTATCCTACTACTAAAATGTTCTGAGTTGCAGGACCAACGCAGAGCTATGAGCTAGTAATAGCTAAACTATTATATATATATATATATATATATATATATATATATATATATATATATATATATGATTTTCATTTGAGTGTAGGAAACAAAGATCTCTTTAAGTCAGATCGAAAAGATAAAATGTTTTCTTTCTTACTTTTTTGGGTTTTAAAAGTCTTGGATACAGAGAAGACTAAAACAATAATCTTGTAACATCAAAACCGATAAAAGCAGTCTAGACGGTAGATCAATGGACTGACAATTTTCCCGTTAGAATTAACAGATAAAATCTGTATTTCCCAAATATATAACCTATATTTTCAAATTTAAAAGTTGAATTCCATTCTGATTAGTTAAATTAAACACAAACATAATTTTTCTGTTTTACCATATCTATATAAAGTCTTTAAATAACAAACGTATTGTTTTTACCTTAAAAAAATAATTTTTACAACAATAACCTAACAATGGCTGAGGACGTGATAAACTCTTGAAACAGAAACTTTCGTGTGGCAATATAAATCATATCAATTTTAAATGAAAAGCAAATTTAATTATAATTATATTATACTCTACGATATATGTTGTATTGAGCACTTTTTTTAAAAAAAGCAAATGCCGATGAACTCGAAATTCTAAACTGTTTCTCTTCACCTATATATATATATATATATTGTAATAGTTGTTACAATGGTTTATAAATTCGTAGTATCAATACACAAAAAAAATTCGCGTTTCGAAGCTAATTTACGTGCTTCTCATCGGGTGACAAAGTTGGAATCTTCTTTGTCACCCGATGAGAAGCACGTAAAGTAGCTTCGAAACGCAAAATTTTTTGTGTATTGATACTTAGAATTTATAAACCATTGTAACAACTATTGCTATATAACGCTCGACGTTGTATCGAGCACTCTTTATAAAAGTAAATGCATGAATAGCAGGTAAAAAAACCTACGAGTTCCACAACTTTGTTACAATATATATATATATATATATATATATATATATAGGGTACGCATGGATGGAATAATGTTCCGTATCCAAAGAAACACTATTCCTAAAAAAGTGCTCAATACAAAGTAGAGCTAATAATACACTTAGAAACAGCGGTTATAGGGCTACTGATATCAAATTCAGAATTCCTATTGGCAATGGTAATAATAAGAAGAAAAGATCCAGGAAAATCATCTGGTTTACTCCTTCTTACAATATGATGGTTAAAACTAATTTGTGAGACAAATTCTTAAACCTAATCAGCAAACACTTTCCCAAAACCAATCCTCTTAGCAAAATATTCTATAATAATACACTCAAGTTAAGCTATAGTTACACGGATAATTCAGAAAAAATAATTAAAAAACATAATAACAAAGTCCTCAAAAAGTATAATGATATAAAAAACACGTCTCCTGACGTCTTTTAAACAAACGCAGACGTAGATACACACTTGTACACCCATTTGTGCTCAAACACACACAAGCGTGTGCTCTAACACCGGCGCTCACACAAGCATAACTGCATGTAAACAATATGGGGCTTGTCATATATATATATATATATATATATATATATATATATATATAGGACTCTCCCGTCGATTTCGACGTATGAGCGTCTCAAAAACTAATTCCAGTTCCGCTGTTTACTTCTTTCATGGGACCTGATCCCCGCCAGTGACTTCCAGGCGTGACCCCAAGCCGTGCACGAAAATGTATTCAACGCAATGCCACTTGGTCTGGCAGCTACTTCTTTCCTTTTTTTCTCTTGATTCTCTGAGCTTTTGTTCTCTTTTCTGATTCAAAATTTGTAAGGCAATCTCCATAATCCTGTCAGAAGCAGTTAGTTTTTATATATATATATATATATATAAACAAATGTTTCAAAATACAAAATTGGGATACTATATTCAAAACAAGGAATTTATTGTTAGTTTCAAAGGTTTTTTCGTCCGACATCTTATCAAGAAAAAACTCTTTGGAAAATATATGTATATTTATTTTATCGGTTTTCTTGTTTACTCTTCATTTTCGTCGTTACTGTTCTTTTCTTTAATTAATTTTCCAACGTTTTTTGTCCTGATGAGATGTTGGACGAAAGGGCCTTTGAGACTAACAATACATTCCTTGTTATTAAAATAGGATACATACATCCATCCATCCATACATACATACATACATACATATATATATATATATATATATATATATATATATATATATATATATATATATGATGGACTCTCCCGTCGATTCCGATGTATGAGCGTCTCAAAAACTAATTTCAGTTCCGCTGTTTATGTCTTTCATGGGACCAGAGCCCCGCCAGTGACTTACACACTTGACCACAAGCCGTACACAAAAATGCCACTTTTGTTTTGCAGCTACTTCTTTCCTCTTTTCTCTTGATTCGCTGAGGTTTTGTACTCTTTCGGATTCAAAACCTTGTAAGGCAATGTGACACGTCAATCTCCATAGATTATACTTAAGCTTATCCTTGTACCTCAACAATAGGCGACCAACACGCCTTTTACCATGCTGAAGCTGACCGAACAAACGTATTTTAGGAATTCTATCGTCAGTCATTCTGACGACATGTCCAACCCAACACAACTGACACTCTATAAGAAAAGTTTCAATTCCACTGACACAACACTGTGCATACAGATCAGCATTGGACACCCTGTCCTTCAGGATAAGTCCACATATTGTGCGAAGTCAGTGTTTGTGAAATACATCCAGCTGTACGACATGTGAGCGGTAAGGTATTCAAACCTCAGCACCGTACAAGATAGTTGTCAGAACAACAGACCTGTAAACTCTGATTTTTGTTTCCAACTTTATACCTCTGTCATTTTACATGCGGTGCCGAAGTTTACCAAAAGTTGATGTTCCCTTCGCTATACGATTTACAATTCCATCGTCAAGAGATCAGTTTGAGTTTATAATGCTACCTTAATGTGTGAAATACTTAACATATCTCAATCTCTTCCCACCTACTGTTTCACAATCATCAGGAAAAGAATGAATATATATATATATATATATATATGTGTGTGTGTGTGTGTGTGTGTGTGTGTGTGTGTGTGTGTGTGTGTAACGTTTTATACATGCATACGTTTTGATTGGTGTATAATGTATCTACTGAGTTTGATGCCAGAAGTTTGGTATAATATTTTCATGTATGTGGTTATATTTTTTTATTTCGTATATAATGATCTGTGGTGTTTTAAGCGTGTACGTTTTTGTTTTTAGCTTGTGCATTTGCGTGAGTATATATCTAATTATGTTTATGTGTTCATGCACTGAAATATGATTGTGTCTGCCATGACCTCATTCATTCAAGGCTAGTCATGTTACGAATTCGTTCTTACGTGTACTCAATATTGTAGCGGTTCAGCCTGCTTCCAAGGAGAGCTTTAAAATTCAACAGACAAATTGACAAGTCGATGAAAAGAAAACTTTGAAATTTGTGTATGTATATATGTGTGCGTATATTAATCTGTATATGTATCTATTTGCCAGTGTATGTGTGTATATTCATCTATTTGTCAATGTGTGAATGTTTATAAGTTTATTTATGTATGCGTTTTTTCTCTTCCTCGTTTAATATATGAATAACTTTCTAAATCTAATAAACTGTTAAACTAAATTTTTTTTAAAAATTTGCAATAATAATAAAGTGTATTTAATAGTCAATTAATAATGCTGATCTTAATTTAATAAAATATTAATACTAATGCCCCAAACATTATTTTTGAGTCTGCTCACATATTCTCCAAATTAGAAGTTACTTTGTTTTGATTGGTCCACACTGTCTGTACAACAATGCTTCCCTGATTAAAGGGGTTCTGCTTGTTTTTAACATTTTAAAACCCTTCAAATTGAAATAAACCTCATCAGTTGATAAGACACAAGAAGATTAGAAACAAAATAGCTACTTTTGTAGTGATATTATAGCATATTCATGGTATAATTTCAGAATATATATATATATATATATATATATATATATATATATATATTATCCTTGTTATAATAATAGCATATTGCAACTCAAAAGCTATCAAGTTTTCGTGTTCGGTACACCATCATCAGGCAGTGAAATATTGTTCATTTACTGGGTCATATATATATATATTGATAAGGAAATTTGAAAACCAAAAGAAAATTAAATTTAAAAATAAATTAATGCCACCATGTTTAATGATTGTAGTTGAGTGAGAGGTTATTATATTTTAAAAGAGTGGTGGGTGTAGACCAGTGAATATTGAGGCAAAGTGCAGCTATGGTTACCCTACAAGGTAATACATATAATACATTAGCACACACACACACACACACACACACACACACACACACACACACACATATATATATATATATATGATGTGAATATATATATCGGAGTCCCACCAAGATGAATAGAATAAGTAAAGAACAAGTAGGAAAAAAGTGTCTTTAATCTAACATGCTTCGCTTTTACACGGTTTTTAAAAGATTTATTGAAGATGAATTATTTAAAAAATCGAAGAGCAGTAAGTTGAATGAGGTATAGTTTTATTGGTCAGATAAGTGTCACATGTGATAAAGCAATGGATGAATATTAAATTTAGAAGAAAAGACTTATTTCTGTTTAAGTGTGTGTGACAACGCGTAATAAAATCGTTAGATGTTTATTAAATATTAGCAGTATAGCTCGGCGTTGCTCGGGTGTAATGAAAGCTTTAAAACTAATCCATGGTCCTAAAGCTCATTCTCTTTGGACGTTGGCACGAAAGACTAAAAAGCAATAGTTGTTTCCAGTTAAAGCGAAATCGTAGACTGAAAGAAAAATGAATGGATGTAAGTCAAATTTTCATTTCCTGGTATCGATATCAAATAGGTTTTTCGTCGTAAACTAAATTTTGAAGGCTAAATAAGTCCTCTGAGTAAACGGTATCATGGCTGAGACTAAGAACTACAATAATATCTACTTAGAGCCAAAACCGAAGCAAAAACTAAAATAAAAGGGCTGAAGAAATACAGACATACAGGCAGATAAACAGACACATACAAAAACATTTTGCCTTATATATATATATATATTATCGATTTTCTGCACTATTGTGAGAACTGCAACCTTGAAACTTCTGAATATCGTTTCTTATGTCTTTGTCTATGAGCGTATGAAATTTGATTAAAATCGGACCACTCCTTCTATAGCCCGATTTTTCGATTATCGATTTTCGATATTTATTAGGGGTACCTCGACACAAAACCTAGCTAAGAACACTCGCAGACGCTTATAGTACAACTGTGTAAATTTTCAAGAAAGTCGGTTCAGCCGTTTTGGAGTCTATAGGTAACGGACACACACACAAAGACACACACACATATACATACACACACACAGAGAAATTTTCCATTTATAAATAAGTTTAGATGTAAGTATATGTAAGCGAAAATAATGGATATTAAGCGCATTCAAACCATAGACGTGTCTATGGTTATTTTTGTATTTCTATTTTAGATTGTTTATTTTTGTTTTTAGTTTTGTGTTATTGTGTGTATATTACTGTGTGCATATATGGCCTCTTATCGTTATACGTTTGTGTATTAATTTTGTCTCCTGTTTCTTGTATATTATTTTTCCTTTAAGTCTTTTTCTCTATGTGTGATTTGATGCATGTGTTAATTATTTTTTGTGACATTTCCAGTATCTGTGGCCGTAATGTAGAATCCTTGGTACTTGATAAAGTAAATTCCACAAGAGAGTAAATCCAAAGAGAACTCAATGTTAAAATTTATTGTTTAATTTTAACAGAGTATTATAATCAAGAACAAAAGTTGGGTGTTTTTATAAACCCATAGGTAATATTATATTTCGCGGCTCTCTTATCACCGATCTTCAGACCAAATTCATACAACAATGAATGGTTCAAACTTATCCAGAAAAAGCCAAGTGAAATAGAGAAAAAAAAAAAGAAGAAAAAAGAGAAAGAAGAGGGAAAGGAAAGAATAAGGGAAAGGGAGTTTAACTTAACGTTTTAAATCTTAGCGTCACTCGTCGGCTGTGGTCTAGATTTATAAAAAATCGTCGTGAAGAAAAACAATATTGACTTGGGTTGCTAGTTGTCTACTTTAAGATGCATAACATCAATGTCAAAAATAAAAGATTAGGGGTTGAATTTTGCTAGAAAAATTAATTGTTAGTTTTTCTTAATAATTCTACACGTAATAATAATAGTATAATATAATTATGTAAAACATATTGGTAATCATAATAACGGGTTAATAAAGAACTAATATTTAGAAACTTTAAAGTAAAAATAATAATAAAAATGAAAGATAAAAAAATTAAAAATAAATAAGAATATGTAAAAATAATAGAAAAATTAATAATAATAATAATAATAATGATAATAATAACGCGAATGGAATTACAACGAGAATGACGTGTTTTTTCTGAAGCTCTTGATAACGTAACGTTATTTTTTCTAATGAAATTTCGTTTTACTATTTGAACTTAAACAGGAATTTTTCTTCGTATAAAATTTATTTTATCTGTTTCTTCTTGAAATGATCCTAATTCATCAACTAGTTTTTTTTTATAATTCTTATTTTCCTAAGCTGCCGATATTTCGAAAGAATTTTTTTAAACTATGATAATTTTTCTCAAAAACAAAAAAAAATTATTAAAACAAAACAACAGGAAAAATACAATGAAAAACAGTTCGATACAATTTCTACGATATTCTCTCTTAGAAAGAATACGCATTTATTTATTTTATTTATTTATTCACTTTATTTATTGCATTTATTTATTTTTCAATTACCTTATTTTCGACGACTTTAATGAAAGAATAACTGAATATACAGTGGGCTAACAAATCATTAGTTTTAAATTTCACGGCATTAATAAACTTAGTGTGTCAACTTTTTCTTTTCTATTAGTTTTTTTTCTTAACAATTATTTTTGTTACAAGGACTAGTGATGGTAGCCACAATTTCTTTAGCAAAATACTATCTAGTATATTGATGTTTTGTTTCGTTGAGCTGTAGTTACGTCCACGTTTTTTTTAACCACAGTCTTTCTCTTTGATTTTTTCTATATAAAATTTTGTTTGTTTTACTATTTTAACATAAACATGAATTTTTCTCCGTATTTATTTAATTTATTTATTTATTCTTTAAATCATCAACTAGTTTTCTTATTATTCATATTTTTCTTAGTTGTCGATATTTCGAAATAATTTTTTTAAATCTATGATAATTTTCTTAAAAACAAAAAACAAAACAAACAACAGGAAAAATAGGATAAAAACAATTTGATTATATAATTCTACGATATTCTTTCTTAGAAAGAATACGTATTTATTATTTATTTATTCATTTTATTTATTTATTTATTTATTTATTTATTTATTTATTTATTTTTCGATAACCCTATTTTCGATGACTTTAATGAAAAAGTAACTGAATATATACTGGACGAAAAAATTATTATTTTTAAATTTTAAATTTCACAGCAGTAACTAAACTTAAAAGCATGTCAAATTTTTCTTTTCTAATATTTTTTTATTTTTGTTACAAGGACTAGTGATGATAGTAATAATTTTTTTTAAACAAAATACTCTACTAGTGTAGTGATGTTTTGTTTCGTTGAGCGGCTGTTACGTCTAAGTTTGCTTTTTTTGTTTTTTTGTTTTTTAACCAGCGTCTTTCTCTCTTTAAATTCCAATCGCGTCTTTGTCAGCAGTCACTTGGCAACCCATTTAGGAGAAGGACATCTCCGAACAACAAACCGCAACTCAACGCGATAATCTTGCCAAGGAGTGAATAACTAATGCGTTATAGGGTCACAAACGATCCCCTACAGGCTTCGGAACCCTGTTTGTAAAAGACCATTACCCAACGTGCCGGGAAACTTTGGGTGGACTTTTGGACCCGTACGTCACTCGTGGAAAAAATATGAGAAATACAAATAGAAATAAAAAGTCCAGTATGGCTCTTTCAGTGGTTAAACAAGGAGCCCGTCCATCAGGAGGGAATCTACCTGAGGTCGAAAGATCTGCCATAGGGAACAAACTCCTACACAAAGAATGAATCTTCAGATCCCCACAACCAGCATAACCCTAATGATGGCCTTGGAAATTCTCCAGCTAGATGTATAACCATATATTTAAAGAATGAAAAATAAAATGGTTTCGAGAGAAGTACAAAGTCGTTATAACTGCATTCCTTGAAGCGTTACTGAAACCTCAAAAAACGTCACTCGCCAAACATATAAGATTTGGCGAGAAAAGGTTGGACAAACAAATGAAAAGTACATTGACGAAAATAAATTAGCCAATGTACGAAGGTACATCATACGAAATAACCGATTGACAGAGGCTGAAATGAATAAGATAAAACGAATTGCAACCAGAATAGACGAATCAACAAAATATGAAACGGAACCGGAATCAGAAATAAAAAGTAGTAACATCACACAAGCCACATGTCATAATGTAGAAACCATGATACACACAAATCACTGTGAAGATAATGCTGTAAGTTTAGAAGTGCTGGAAAGGTGTGATCTGAGTCATTTACAAGACGACAATAAAACGATTTCAGAACACATTGAACAGAATTATTTTACGGAAAACAAGAACAGTATACAAGAAGCCAAGGGAAAAATCAAGGACCATAAAAGTCAAATACAAAATATTGCAATGGAAGAACGAGAACAGCTCCCGAAATTGCAACCAACAAAGCATAACCTCGAAACTATAAAGCTCAACAATGCAGCATTCAAATTATTTTTGCATGAAAATGACACTCATATAAATCTCAATGAAGCAATAGCAGCAACAAAAGAATTGACTAAAAGGACTAGAAAATGTAGAAGAGTCGAAAGAACATACAACATTAGGAAGACTGGATTAGGCAAGAGATAGAACGAGAGAAAAATAAACCAGAACAGACGTGGGCTGGAATTACAGAAGATGATATTAAATGTGCACTGAAAAAAGCACACAATTAGAAATTTCCAGGTATAGATAAAATTCCTAACTTTTGGCTATATTATTTAAATACAGCACATAAAAACTAGCCAAAGAACTTCAAGAAACGGTTGATAATCCCACTAAACTTCCTTCATCGATGGCCAATCGAATTACATTTCTTCTACCCAAGAATAGTGACACAAATAACCTGAAAAAGCTACAAACCAATTACATGCCTTCCGACAACATACAAACAATTAACATATATTTTAACAAAACAGACATATTTATTCTTGGAAAGAAATGACATACTACCGCTTAAACAAAAAGGGTGCAAACATGGCTGCTACGGATGTAAAGACCAATTTACAGGATGATCTTGGAAAACTTCTACAATGCAAAAAAAATCTTAGTACTGCTTGGATAGATTATCGTAAGGCATTCGATAGTGTATCACATTCCTGGATCTTAAAGACCTTAAATATGTACAGGGTATCACCTGTCATAATCAATTTCATCAAGCAATGTATGTCAATGTGGAAAACAACCCTTTACCTTAATCATATAAATGGAACCTATAAGTCTGGTGAAATAAACATCAAAAGAGGTATATTTCAAGGTGACTCTTTGTCTCCTTCACTATTTTGTATATCATTAATAGCATTAACCAGTCAACTTAAGACAGATGTGTTTATAAAATAGATCAAAAGAAAATAAGCCATCTATTTTACATGGATGACTTAAAGTTGTATGCTAAGGATGATAATGAGCTGGAAGGTCTTCTGCAAACTGTAAAATGCTTCAGCGAAGACATTGGAATAAAATTCAATTTAAATAAATGTGCTTAATCTACAGATTTACGAGGATTGCTAAAAGAAACATCCTCAATTTGTTTAGACTCTGCTGTAACAATAAAAGATTTAGAGCCAGAAGCTTATAAATACTTAGGTGTAAATGAGAGTGAAAAAATTTACCATAAAAAATGAAAGAAATAGTGTGCAAAGAGTACTATAGAAGGCTACGACTCATATTAAAAACTGAATTGAATTCTCAGAACAGAATTATGGCCATTAATAGCCTTGCAATCCCAGTTGTCCAATATAGTTTCAACATCTTAAACTGGACTCCAAACGACATCAGGCGAATGGATTCTAAAACAAGAAAGCTTCTTTCGAAGCATAAGATGCATCATCCAAAGGCAGATGTAGACCGTATATACATACCCCGTAAAGAAGGTGGAAGAGGTTTTATTCAGTTAGAACTGTCATACAAGACAACAACTATTGGCTTACTAACATACATAGAAACAACAAAGGACTAGATGACACAATTAGTCAAACAACATGAAAACAGAAAGAAAAAATATTCAATAATGAAAGAAGACAGTAAATACAAACAAGATTCACATTTAGTAGATTTTGTAAAAAGCTAAACAGAAGCCAACAACCAACTATTGCAGCAAAAAATATGAAAAAGAAATCCAAGGATAAAGCTCTTGAACAGATGAAACAACGCTGGCAAAACAAATGTTGATAAAGTTAATACTCATCGATGATTACGTGCATCTGGATTAAAGTCTGAGACTGAAGACTTTATTCTTGCAGCGCAAGACAAAATTCTTTTCACTAGGAACATTCAGGCAAATATTATACATAATAATGTGGATCCAAAATGCAGGTACTGTGATAAATCCCAAGAAACAATAGACCATCTTCTCTCAGGATGTTCTGTATGAATGAATATAAAAATCATCACGATAGAGTGGGGCATTATTTACATTGGACAATGTGCAAATACTATTAAAAATATCTAAACAAGCACTGGTATGAACATCACCCAACTCCGGTTACAGAAATAGAAGATGTCACCATTTTATGGGATTAAAAAAATTGACACAGACAGAAAAAGTGAAGCAAAAAGGGCGGACATTATTGTTAAAAACCAGAAAGAAAAATCTTGCTTATTAATTGATATGGCTTGTCCAGGGGAATGTGACATAGCAATAAAGGAATTCAAAAAAACTGTCAAAATATAAAGATCTGGAAATTAAAATAGAAAAAAATATGGAAATTAAAAACAAGAATCGTGCCAGTTATAGTAGGTGAATTTGGAATAATAAAAAATTGAACAAAACAACACAGTGGAAGAATCCTTGGAAACCCCAGCTTAAGAGATATACAAAAACGTGTCTTGTTAAGTAGATCCCACACACTAAGGAGAATTTTTTTGTAATGCTAGGGATGTTAAAGGAGATATAAAAAAACATGAAATGGAGTCATAACAACACACCACGACCTGCCTTAGGTCTTCCTATAGACTTGCTAGGTAGTGCGACCATATCAGAAATCGAAATATGATGAAAGATGACAACATAATAATAATAATAATAATAATAATAATAATAATAATAATAATAAAGACAGAAGTACAACGATAAGCGAATACAAAATAATAATAATTTAAAAAACTTATTTAAGAAAAATTATATATATACATTTACATTAAAATAATATTATATAAAAACTCTTAGTAAAAGTAATAATAATAATAATAATAATAATAATAATAATAAAAAAAAGCAATTCAAGTGAAATACCCATGATAGCAATTATCCAAAAAAAAAACTTTGAAGGCTATAATTTTTACCGGAAAATTCTAAATTTTTTTCCAAAATCAAACTTTATTTTTAATTTCAATCTTGTTACGTGATCCTATACTTATTTTTATGTCTACATTTAAAAATTAGTTCATTTCTCTGGTTTTAAATTTTCCTTAACGACAGTTTTTTGTAAATCTAGGCCGAGGCTGCCGCGTGACGCTAAGATTTAACACGTTAAGCCAAACTGCCTTTTCTTTATTCTTTTTTCTTCTTTTTTTTCCCTTTTTCTATTTTACTTGACTTTTTCTGGGTAAATTTGAACCATTCATCGTTGTAGAAATATGGTCTGACGAGCGGTGATAAGAGAGTCGTGAAATATAATATTACCAATAGGCTTATAAAACATCCAACTTTTGTTCATATATATATATATATATATATATATATATATATATATATACGCACTCACACCCTGATTGAGCACTCTGGAAGAATGGTAGGCTTTAAAAACAGTAGTTACTCTGGTATGCACGCATCGCTCATTCAATAATGAATTAGAGCACTCTGGCTATTGGGCGTGTATAATGATAATATGCACGTTAAAAAGTCTTCCTTCTTCAACCGAGCGCCCAGAGCCCAGAAGTTGAATCACCGACCGACACCAATTCGGTCGGGTTTCAATCCTGGGTTAAAAGCAATCGGAGTCTAACCGTACTGATGAGCTGTGATATAGCGAAACAGATCTGTCTGCAGATGATTATATATATATATATCAAACAAGCTTATATCAAAATCTCCATGGAAATATGTCAGACAAATAGTAGCTTTCCTCATCTATTGTTTGAGTTTGAGGTAAAGTTATATATATATATATGTATTTATTATAAATTATGTTTTAAAACAAGTACATAATGTTTTCTATATATGTCCTCTACAATCATATGGACGTTTCCAGGTTGGGCACTCAACGTCTCATCAGGAGGAATGGGCAAGAACTGAAATCATCCGCTGCCTATATTTGGTTCACTGTTGTTGTGGGGCTGGTTGGGGTTATTAATAATGAAGGGAATATGTCTTTCGTGTTGACAGTTAGACTTTTGAAGGACTTGGTGTGTAAATGCTAAAATGGTTGATTAATGGCATTATCTGTTAGAATGTACGTTTTATTTTTTGGTTAGAATTTCGAGGAACGTGGTGTATGAGGGTTAATTACTTGGTCCGTTTTGTGTACGTGTGTGTGTGTGGGGGGTTGTGATTAGGGAACCCATCTTGTTTGTTGACCTTAAGAATTTTAGGACAGTGGCGTGGTTAGATAGTGTTTGACAGATTTTATGTATTCTTTTTTACCTCGTGGGTTCCTTAGATGGACGTGATAGGAGTGGGATGTTTTTTTCCTTTTTATTTTTTATTTTTTCAGTACGGAATATTTTTTGTATTTAAGTAAGGTTTTTATGGGTAGGTTTCTAATCTGATTCGGAATGTTAAACTTTGCTTTAGAATTTTGTAGTTTGATCTTTTCTATAGAATTGCTTATTTTTATTTTTATTTTTATTTTAGTGGGATAGGGGTGTTAATCCAAGTGTTGAGTCTTATTGTATTTAGGCGAAGTTATTTATAAAAAATCTAAATCTTGTATTTTTTAGAAGGTAAATGCAAATTTGTATTTTATCAGTTTTTTATAATTTATCTAAATTTGTATATTTAATCTTAATTTTGAATTTAGGGGATCGATTTTTTCTTTTAATTTTTAATTTTTAATTTTCCATAGATTATAGTTTGGAAGCCTGTTTATTTCATTTAATTTTTCATTTTATTTATTTAGATATTTCTGTGGGTATTAGATTTTACTTTAAGGATTTATTAGATCGATTTCTTCTATAGTATTTTTATTCTTTTATAATAAAAGTCTCTAATCAAGTTCCTAGTATTTTTTAGCATGATTGTAGAGTTATGTCCTTAATGTGCTTACAGTTTATTTTTGTTTATGATATAATTATTATGAAATAGTATATTTAATCTTAATTTTGAATATAGGAAATTGATTCTGTTTCGAGTTTGGGAGCCATTTTTTTCGTTTAATTTTGATTTTTCCAGTACGGAATATTTTTGTATTTAAGTAAGGTTTGTACGGGTGGATTTCTAATCTAATTCGGAGTATTAAATTTGCTGTAGAATTTAGTAATTTGATCCCTTTAAGTGTGGAGTATTTTGTATTTAGGCGAAATTATTTTTAAAAAATCTAAAATTTTATCTTTCAGAAGGTAAATGTAAATTTGTATTTTATCAGTTTTTTATAATTTAACTAAATTTGTATATTTAATCTTAATTTTGAATTTAGAGGATCGATTTTTTCTTTGATTTTTAATTTTTCATTCATTATAGTTTGGGGGCCTGTTTATCTCATTTAATTTTATATTTTATTTATTTAGATATTTTTGTGGGTACTAGACCTTACTTTAAGGATTTATTAGATCGATTTTTTTCTATAGCATTTTTAATCTTTTATAATAAAAATATCTAATCAAATTCCTAGTATTTCCTAGCATGACTGTAGGGTTAGATCCCTAATGTGCTTACAGTTTACTGTGGTTTCGTGCCTCTGGTTTAAAAGTTTGTTACTATTTATATATTTAAGAATCTCTATTTTTTCTTGAAGACAAAGAAAACATGGTTCCTTTGTAGATTTTGCCGTTCTTGCTTGTTTGAGGATTTTCCATTTAACATTAGGCGTTTTATTTTCATCTTTTAATTTCCAAAAGTATTTGGAGAGACGTCATATTTTGTTTTTCTTTGTTATTGAAGGATGAGAGGTGATTTTAAAAGCGCTTTTTAAATATTTTTATGGTATTCCCAATATATATTTTTTCATCTTTAGGATTTTCTATGGATGAAATCGAACACATATATATCAGAGATTTCGTCAGACATTTATTGGTCATTTTCCACCAATTTTTTCAAACCACCCGATCACTTCCACCGTACCTTTCCATTGCGTTAGTTTAATTTTATTTTTTATTTGTTTGTTGACCCTTTCTAATATTGCTTTACTGATCCTACCGATTTGGGATTTTGTGGGGTTTATTATTCTTGTAGGCAATTTAATGTAAAAATCAGGTTTGTGGTCTTTTAAAAGCACATATGCTTCGTTGGTTGCTATTTTGGGGACTCGGTCACTTATTTTGGGGACTCGGTCAATTATTTTGGGGACTCGGTCACTTATTTTGGGGATTCGGTCACTTATTTTCAATTTGTCCGTAATTAGTTTATCTTCTTGGTTTATTCTGTCTATGTGGTTTTTGTGCTACTTGTTCATTTTCCTGTATTTTTTGTTAGGGTTTTCTTAATTAGGTCCTTGTATTCATTTGGCTCCATCTTATAGAAATTCGATGTTTTGTCTGATTTGTCAAAAACCTCATCTGATTTGTGTATGTTGCTGACTATTGTGTCTAAGTGGTTTTGGAATTTATTTTTGTGTTTGTGGAAAGTGATTTTGTTTATGATTTCGAACAAGTCGTTTCCGAAGTTAAGAAGTTTGTCGGTGAGAGGAGCGGTTCTTAGGTTTTTAAATCCGAATATGTTATTATATTGCGCTCCATGGCCTTTAATGAAGAAGTGCGCTTTCCATCTCATTCTTCGTACTAGGTCTTCAGTTTTTAGGACCAGCTTCTGAAAGTACTCCTGTTTGCTTGGGATACGAATATTTTTCAGCGAAATGTGGAAATGTATTTTATCCATGTTTATTCTTTATCTTAATGGTGAGAGTGGTCGACTTAGTGTAGGAGCAGGTTATCCGAGTGAGTACAGAAGAAGAAAGAATTTTTTTCACCGTTCAAAACATTAATTTAAAACAGTGCTCGATCACGTCCATCTAAGGAACCCACTAAATAAAAGAGAATACATAAAATCTATCAAGCACTCGCTAACCACGCCACTGTCCTAAAAATTCTTAAGGTCAACAAACAAGATGGGTTTCCCAACCCCGCCACACAAAACTGACCAAGTAATCAACCCCCACACACCACGTTCCTCGAAATTCTAATCAAAAGGTATACCCGACCAATAAAAACGTACATTCTAACAGATAATGCCATTAATCAACCATTTTAGCATTTACACACCAAGTTCTTCAAAAGTCTAACGGTCAACACGAAAGGCATATTCCCTTCATTATCAATAGCCCCAACCAGCCCCACAACAACAGTGAACCAAATATAGGCAGCGGATGATTTCAGTTCTTGCCCATTCCTCCTGATGAGACGTTGAGTGCCCAACGCCGAAACAGCCATATGGTTGTAGAGGAATTATATAGAAAAAATTATGTACATGTTCTAAAACATAATTTAAATATTCACAGCGCTATACATTATATATCGAGCACTGTTTTAAATTAATGTTTTGGAAGGTGAAAAAAGTTCTTTCTTCGTTCTGTACTCACTAGGATATATATATATATATATATATATATATATATATATATATATATATATATGTGTGTGTGTGTGTGTGTGTGTGTGTGTGTGTGTGTTTATTGACAACGAATATTTTGGTTGCCGTGAGGTTTGCAGAATCACTGACAAGATTGTTAAGAACACAAATTGTCTGTGTCTAATATTGTTAATGACCCTGGGGCTATATTAAAAAAGCAATGCTCTTTGCAAATATTGTTTTAAACGTCACAATACACCACGTAGACCATTTTATAGCTGACTTTCTTTTAATGGAGAATAAGGTTTGTAACCTGGAGGATGTTACCAGATTCCTTAAAAACGTTGATTCTATGAAAGCTACTGACCCAAACAAAATTCCCGTTGTAATAGATGAGAAATTCAGCCAAGATATATATGCAGTTCTGCAGTTTGCTCATCATTTTAACAGAAGTATCAACGTTACTTTAACCAGTAGAACTTATTCCAGTTTTCATGAATGCGGGTCAGCGTTTACTTTGTGAAAATATTGTCTCATCTTGGGTAACAAACGTTAAGGGATGTTAACTGCTGATGAGCCAATCTTTTTAAGGCGCCATTCTTCTGAAGAACTAGTCTTTCACAAAGCTAGTCTCCTAAAGAGCTAGTCTCTCGAAAGGAACAGTTGAATGGCCAATCTTTTTAAGATGCCAGTCTTTTGAAGAGCTAATCTTCCGAAGAGACAGTCTTTTAAAAAGCTTGTTTTTCTCCTATTCATTCGAATAGATGATCTTCTAAAGAGCCAGTCTTCTGAAGAGCTAGTCTTCTGAAGAGCTAGTCTTTCGAAGAACTAGTCTCCTAAAGAGCTAGTCTCCCGAAAGGAACAGTTGAAGGGCCAGTCTTTTTAAGGCGCGAGTCTTTCGAAGAGCTTGTCTTCCGAAGAGCCAGTCTTCTCATACAGAATATAATAAAATAAAATTTAAAATCATTTTTATTGTTGCTATGTTCCATGTAAAGCCTTGTTGACGAAAATATATATAATGAATATTTCATAATAAGAATGGCGTAAGTTCAGGCGGCATTTATACATGTCTGACATAACTGAAATTTCAATCCTTTGCATTTGATTCATGCAATGACTTGTGATAGATGTGCGTCGTGGTGCATTGGATATCGGCTCAGAACAAGAAATCGGGAAGCCGAGTTCGAATTCCAGCCGAATTCATTGCAGTCACTTACGCGCAAATACCCTTGGGAAAGGTATTAATCCGTCTCTTCCTTCCAGTTATGGGTTAAATAACAGGACAGATTGGGTTCTATAGCATTAGTCGGCAACCAGTCTACCGCAGAAAGCAATGGCAACCTACTGCGGGATAATCTTCTGCCCATTCAGTCATGTCTCTTTCGAGACATGATCGCCCAAGCGTGTATCACGTATGGCACTTAACTGACTGACAATATAATAGTTGGAATCATGATCAAGGCTTCTACTGGACATAAAGTGGGGGATCAATTTTCTATTGTTATGAAATAATAAACTGAGCCCCCACTAACTACTACGTAATAATATAATACGTCTCTTCTTCCTCTAGCTATGAATCAAATTACAGGACAGATTGGGTTCTATAGCCTTGGTCGGCAACCAGTCTACCGCAGAAAGCAATGGCAACCTACTGCGGGATAATCTGCCCAGTCAGTCATGTCTCTTTCGAGACATGATCGCCCAAGCGTGTATCACGTATGGCACTTAACTGACTGACTGATGACTTAAAATACAGTTAACTAGTTAATATTTCTTTTCAACGAATAATATTTGCGTCATTCGCCATTGTTTCGTACGAAGACTAAAATTCGTCATTCAAAGTTGGTTTATGCGGTGACTGAAATTAGCGTGATTCGTATTTGAGTCATGCAGTAATTAAAATTACCGTCATTAGCAATTACCTTAAATATATTTTAATATATATTTCAGTGACTGTAATTTCCATCATTCAAAATTGTCAAGCCATTACCTGCGACTAAAATTTCCATCAGTCGCAGTTGGTTCATGCAATGAAGGAAAATTCAATCAATTGCAGTTGCTTCAAGTAACGTCTGAAATTTTTATCATTCGCAATTCAGTGGTTAATATATTTTTGCTTCATCTTTTTCGTTTAATCTTACGCACCTTTATTGTTTTAGGAAAATGTCAATAAATCAATCTTATTGAGGAGACTATCGATTCATTAACCTATTTTTTTCTACTGACCGTATTTTTTGGCTTCGATGCTTTAGGCTCTAAAAGATAAATATTTAAAGCCGAATCGTGTTTACTCTAAGATTACATAATCGATGTTAATACGATTTTTATTATGAACTGATTATATTTCAGACTCGGAAAGATTTCAAGCAGAAATGCAAAGAGATGAATATTATTTTTTTCTTCAGTATTTTTCAAAGTATTGCCAACTGGATATAGGAAATAACAACAAAGATCTCAGCTTTTTTTTTGACTGGTTGCCATCGATGTTTTTTTAATTTTTGTGATTTGAATCACTTACGATTTAAGAGTCATAAAATGTGATGTAATTCTCAGTCCTTTTATAAAGCAGTGAACGCCATTTAATCGTATCTTGATGAAAGAATAGACAGAAAACTACTTCTACAAAAGGATGATGAGAAACTGAATATTTGAGCAAAAACTAAGGTTTAGAAAATGCATTAAGTGAGAAATAGTTGACTTTTGACTTCACAAAATGAGGAAAGAGAGATTGGTGAATTTTATGCACACTGGGTTTATAGGGCTTATATATTCTTCTTTTAAATATTTTTTTCAGGAAAATAAGTTTCTTAAGTTTTCATTCTATTTTTTTGTTTGATGTAGTGTGGAATGTCAACATCTTGATTATGGCATTATTTTTTCTCTTGGTTGAAATTTATAAAATCTTTCTTTTAAAACAATTTCCAGGAAAATATGTTTCTCAAGTCCAGTAGCTCTTATTGCTCTTTTCAGTATTGATGGGAGTTTCCTTCCTAACCTTTTATTTGAAGTAGTGTGGAATGTCAATGGCATTATTTTTTCTCTTGGTTGAAATTTATAAAATCTTTCTTTTAAAACAATTTTTCAGGAAAATAGGTTTCTCAAGTCCAGTTATTGCTCTTTCCTGTATTGATGAGGTTTCCTTCCTAACCCTTTATTTTATGTACTGTGGAATGTTATGACATTCGACACTACTTCAAATAAAAGGTTAGAAATAAAAACTCCAGCCATAATAGAAAGAACAATATCAACTACAGGACTTGAGAAATCTATTTTCCCGAAAAATTGTTTGAAAAGAAAAATTTTACAAATGTCAACTGAAAAAGAAAATAATGATAAAATCAAGATATTGACTTTCCACAAGACTTCAAATAAAAGGTTAGGAAGGAAACCACCATCAATACTGGAAAGAGCAATAACATCTACTGAACTTAAGAAACCTATTTTCCCGAAAGATTGTTTTAAAAAAAAGATTTTATAAATTTCAACCGAGAGAAAAAATAATGCCATAATCAAGATGTTGACATTCCACACTACTTCAAATAAAAGGTTAGGAAGGAAACCTCCAATCGATACTGAAAAGAGCAATAAGAGCTACTGGACTTGATAAATATATTTTCCTGAAAAATTGTTTTAAAAGTAAGATTTTAATAAATTTCAACTTAAAGAGAAAATCATGCCATAATGAAGATGTTGACTTTCCACATCACTTCAAATAAAAGGTTAGGAAGGAAACCCCCATCAATACTGAAAATAACAATAAGAGCTACTGGACTTGAGAAACATATTTTCCTGAAAAATTGTTTTAAAAGTAAGATTTTAATAAATTTCAACTTAAAGAGAAAATAATGCCATAATCAAGATATCGACTTTCCACACTATTTCAAATAAAAGGTTAGGAAGGAAACCCCCATCAATAGTGGAAAGAGCAATAACAGCTACTGAACTTAAGAAACCTATTTTTCTGAAAAATTGTATTAAAAGACAGATTTTATAAATGTCAACCGAAAGTGCTATAACCAGTCTTTTGTTGACAAAATAGTTGAAATGACAACACACAAGGGAACGACATGAGTGAATATAGAAGCGATAATTAAAATTTTTCTGTTCGTGTTAAACCACACCCTATCGGTCATTATAGTGAGAGTTACTCACACAAAGCCAGAAAGAGGAGGGGTTTGATCAGCTGACGGAAAGAAGAAGGCCCAGGCAAAATTCCAAGGAGGGTAGAGAAGCTCCCCCATATTTGACATTTGCAGAGAGAGGTTTGATTGATTGTTTAGGAACACGGACATTCCCAGACAACGGCATATCTCATTCCAGCTGGATGCTGGATTCTATATATTCTGGAGCAAAAGACGAGAGAGAGAGAGAGAGAGAGAGAGAGAGAGAGAGAGAGACCACCCCTTTGCCTAATCTGATGTGATTTGCCACACCGAAGAAAACCTGCGAATTGAAGCCTTGTTCCAGGTGTCTCGTTAAAAACCAAGACAACAAGCACTGTGTCACGATAATCGGGAAGAGTCGATAGTTGTTTGAGCCATTAATAACTGCACTAATAACTTTTAATCCCGAAAGTACAAATATGTAATTTTCTTTTATCCAAGTTATTTTTTTCGTGTGACTTTTCTCTGATCGGAACAAACCAAGTTATAGATTCCAGTCGACCATTCA
Source organism: Ascarosepion bandense (assembly GCA_037127315.1). Classification (NCBI taxonomy): domain Eukaryota; kingdom Metazoa; phylum Mollusca; class Cephalopoda; order Sepiida; family Sepiidae; genus Ascarosepion; species Ascarosepion bandense. Next base: position 1,411,317 of record JBBBDQ010001658.1, on the reverse strand, counting down.
AACCAGGCCAGTCTTGTGATCAATCAACACAACGTAGGATGAGACAAGACTTGGGTCGAAGCGATCAACTCCACAATCAGCCGAGGTGACAAATTTTGAATGCGAACCGGCCGATGGGTGAACGTAGTAATATTAGAATTTTCTCTACAAGGAAATATTTGGTATTCATAAATCGAACATCCAGTACTTTTTGCAGTTGAAATTTATCAAAAAATCTTTCGCACTAAAATCTTTTACGAAAACAGTTTTTTTTACGCCAGCTAGATGTTATTGCTCTTTCCAGTATTGATGGGGGTTTCCTTCCTAACCTTTTATTTGAAGCAGTGTGGAATATCGACATCTTGATTTTATCATTATGTTCTCTTTCGGTTGAAATTTATAAAATCTTTCTTTAAAACAATTTTTCAGGAAGATAGGTTTTTCAAGTCCAGTAGCTGTTATTGCTCTTTTCAGTATCAATGGGGGTTTCCTTCCTAACCTTTTGTTTAAAGTAGTGTGGAATGTCAACATCTTGATTATGTCATTATTTTCTCTTTTGGATGAAATTTATAAAATCTTTCTTTTAAAAACAATTTTTCAGGAAAATAGGTTTCTCAGGTCCAATAGCTGTTATTGCTCTTTTTAGTATTGATGGAGGTTTCCTGCCTAACCTTTTATTTGAAGTAGTGTGGAATGTCAATATCTTATGTCATTATTTTCTCTTTCGGCTGAAATTTAAAAAATCTTACTATTAAAACAATTTTTGAAGAAAATATATTTCTCAGGTCCATCAGTTTTTTTTATTGTTCTTTCCAATATTAATGAGGGTTTCCTTCCTAACCTTTTATTTGAAGTAGTGTGGGATGTCAACATTTTGATTATGTCATTAATTTTTCTTTTGTTTCCTTGAAGTACTTTCATTTAAAGTTTTATTTTTACTTTTATAAACATTTGGCCCTAAGAAAGGTAGTACAGTCACAGGAAAATTGTATTTAACAGGGAAGTAAGTAAACGGAAGGGAGTTCCACAAACGGAAAGTGCGAGAAAAGAAACTATTAGAATAGAAGAGACGCTTACATTGAACTATTTCGACGGCAAATATGTACCAATATAGGAGCACGAGTAAATACTTATGGTCAGAGTACCAGGGTAAGAATATCGCCAGAACCGTAGCCATGAAAATATTTGTGAGAAAGGAAAGGCTTATCACCTCGATGAGAAAATGATTGAATGTAGGCTATCAAGTCAGGATCGATTACATTGCAGATCCATCTTTGGATTTTCTCGAGAACATCAAGATGAATGGCAGGATCACTCTACCAGATCTAGCGTTAGTATTCAATGCACTATCGAAGAGAGTAAAACACTACGCCTGCTTGGCTTGGCACTCTCAGTGGACATCAAGTGAAATGACTACGTCGAATCCATTGCTAAATCCGCTGCTAAGAAAGTCGGTTCTCTGTGCAGGGCCCGGAAGTTTTTCCCGTCTGAATCTATCCTGCACATATATAAGTCTACCATCCGCCCGTGCATTGAATACTGCTGCCATATCTGGTCGGGTGCCCCTGCTATTCTCCTCGGGCTTCTCGACAAGGTACAGCGGAGTGTCTGTAATGTGATCGATACCGACTTGGCAGATCGCCTGCAGTCTCTCTCTCGCCGGCGCGACGTGGCTTCCCTGTGTCTCTTCTATAAATACTTTCACGGCTTTTGCTCCGATGAACTTAGATCACTGGTGTCCCCTAGGTACGAATTTGCACGAGATACTAGATTGGCAACTAGATCCCAATAAACCAATAAAATGCAACCGCAATTTCTACTCCAACAGTTTCCTTTCTCGCGCTTCCCGACTGTGGATTACCTTCCATATGATTGCTTCCCCGACGGCTACCATCTCCAGGAGTTTAAATGTAAAGTCAATAGACACCTCCTAACACACTAACTTGCATCCATTCTTTCAAACACTCTTTCCATCTACCCAAACCTCAGCCTCGGTATCCTTACCCATCTATCACCCTCCTTTTGTCATTTCCTATATCTAACCAATCTCTCTTCCCCTATGTAGCCCCATGCGCAATAGTGGCATGGAATGCTTTGCTTGGGGTGAAATGATTAAAAAAACATGATTGATTTATGAATGTGCTGTTTTCCCCCCGTCAGTCCTTCCATCTATATGCCCTGTGTGTATCAGATTCTCTCTGCCCTTTTTCCTCATTACGTGTCCCAGAAACATCAACTGTCTCTTCCTGGTGTTAAGTAGAAGTTTCCTTTTTGTTTCCATTTTCTGAAAAACTTTAGAGCTGAGGATGAAATCAGCAAAGTACTAAGTAACACGGTTAAAGAACTGCCGGTTACATTACTAGAGATAAGAAGAAACGCGGAAGCGGATGAATTTATTAACACTTCAAAGAAAGAAAATTGAAGACAAAGACGCAAAATTGGCAGATAGTTTCTCAATTTGTGACAATGTGCTACTGTATAATGAAAAGGGTCGTGATACCAAAGTCACTTCAAAGGAGAATCTTAAAGAACTTTCATGTTAGACATCCCTGGAAGTATCGCATGAAAGCACTAACGAGAAGCTATATGTCCTGGTCTAAAATGGATGAGGATATCGCACAGATGGTGGAAAAGTGTAAGGGGTTTGCGGCGGCAGCAAAATCGCCAGCGATTATACAAAAACCTTGGCCAAATGCGGACAAACCGTGGTCAAGAATGCACGCAGACTACGCAGGACCTATAAATGGCTACTACTGTTTTATAGTCGTAGACAGCTTTAGTAAATGGCCGGAAGTGTTTAGATATAAACACCGAAAAAACCGTCAATACTATAAACTGTTTGCATGAACTATTTGCGAGGTTCGGCGTCGTTGACGTTTAAGTTACAGATAATGGTACACAATTCAGGTGATTTTAAAGTTTTTGTAAAATGTACCTAAAAAGACATATAAAAATAGCCTCTATCACCCACGATCAAATGGGCTTGCCGAAAGATTTGCAGATACTCTTAAGAGGGTGTTAAAAAAGCGATAGACAAACCATCACATAAAACATTTCAGCAATTCCTACAAGTCTACCATATTTCGCCAAACCAGAACACATCATCAGGACTGTCACCGGCCGAGGTGATGTTCGCGCGAAAAATCCGATCGGTTTTCGAGAAACTAATACCAGGCAAAAGCAATAATTGGAATACACCTACAATAGTGAAGAAATCGTTCAAGCCCAGCGAAAAAGTATCTTTCAAAATTATTAAATGGCGTATTGGGTACCAGTAATAATTATAAGCAGAATTGAAAGCGTAATGTATTCTATCAAAGGGGAAAAATCACGCATAGAAGACACGTGAATCAAATCCAAAAAAGAAGAACCAAGCTCCTCGCCTTTATAATGTGGAAATTCCATGGAGTAAATCTTCAAAGCTTTTGATATCCAGAAACTAAAAGCTAACATGGAAATCAGAAGAACCAACAGGAAGCGGAAGTTCATAGAGCCTTTGATTATAGATCCAAAACGAAATAAATATTAACCTTTCCTAAAAAGAAGCTATGTTGAGTCACCCCTTTTACACACACTCTATGGTATAAAAATATTTCTTCCTACAGAGAACGGGTTGTTGTTGTTAGAGTTGCTGAGACTCTTCAACTATAACACTGTTGGCTCTCTCTTCGGGTAGAGGGCGCTCTCTGCTTCCGAGCAGAGAGCAATAACCTAGTCGTGGTTCCGTCGAAGGGTAGAAGCACGACTGGGCAAAAATAGACAGACATTTTTTGGTCGGGCCATATAGCCCGGAAATCCCAGTCAAAACTGACCATGTGTCACATGTTGCCCTTACTGGGAGGGACAACTAAATATAGTTGTTGTTAGAGTTGCTGAGACTCTTCAACTATAACACTGTCAGCCCTCTGCCTTCGGGTAGAGGGCACTCCCTGCTTCCGAGCAGAGAGCAATAACCCAGTCGTGATTCCGCCGAAGAGTAGAATCACGACTGAGCAAAAATAGACAGCCATTTTTTGGCCGGGCCATATAGCCCGGAAATCCCAGTCATAACTGACCATGTGTCACATGTTGCCCTTACTGGGAAGGACAACTAAATAGAGTTGTTGTTAGAGTTTGTGTTTTTCAGAGCAGTTGAACCGACGCTCGTAGGTCAGCAAGAATATAGACTATTACCCGGACTTACTTCTTGTATATATTTGACTCCTACTAACAAGTACTCCTGAATCTACTAGCCGTGTACAGGTTGTATATCTTTTATTCAATATACTTACATTTTTAGTCTTTTATATATGTTTTTGTTATTATTATATTGTGTGGTTTTCTGAACAAGAATTCACAACAGAACCCTTCAGGACTTGTTCTCTCAAATTTGTTTCGCTGTATAGGTTTAATAGAACCTGTAAGAAGATCCTTCCTAGTCTTTCATCTCTTTTCTCTTTTCAGGTATATGTTAGACTCATTTCCTGTTCTTATGCAGGCTGTTTGCTGTCAGTATAGGTTCATGATTATTATAATATCTTTCGTGAATATGTCAAGGTTGCTGAGCAGCTCTGCGATTGTTAACTTGGTTGGCCACCAGTCTTGAAGGAAAATAAACTAAATGAAAAAACCGGTTTGTAATTGGGACAAGCAACTGCATCCTGCCTAAATGTAATTTTTGCAAAAATTGGATGAGCAACACCTAGCAGTGTGAGATTTTGGTTCTCTACATTACAGCGGAGTTGGCAGGATTCATGTGCTTTTTAGAAAAAACAATTCTCTGGAAATATCACTGGGAGTGCAAGAATATTGGTGACGTGGAAATTATTCCAAAAATCGTTTCAGTCAGATAGACCAACGCGATTTACCATCGAACTAGAGAGAGTTAACTGTTCAAGATGTCCATACCTTTATTTCGGAAGAATGGACATGTCTAAGAAGTGAAGAGTGGTCTCTGTACGTCTACCTCAAAGACTTATAAAAGATTTTTAAAAAATGTTCCTTCATCAATGACACATTCATGCATTTCAACAGATTACATTGTCTCTATTATCTATTACTAGCAGTATAGTCCGGCGTTGCTCGGGTGTAATGAAAGCTTTAAAACTAATCCATGGTCCTGGAGCTCAGACTCTTTGGCAGTTGGCACGAAAGACTAAAAGCAATATTTATTTCCAGTTAAAGCGAAACCGTAGACTGAAAGAAAAATGAATGGATGTAAGTCAAATTTTGATTTCCTGGTATCCATAGCAAATAATATTTTTGTCGTAAACTGAATTTTGAAGGCTAAATAAGTCCTCTGAGTAAATGATATCATGGCTGAGACTAAGAACTACAATTATACCTACTTAGAGCCAAACCCGAAGCAAAAAGTAAAATAAAAGGGCTGAAAAAATACAGACATACAGGCAGATAAACAGACACCCACACAAACATCTTGCTTTATATATATATATATATATATTATCTATTTTCTGCACTATTGTAAGAACTGCAACCTTGAAACTTCTGAATATCGTTTCTTATGTCTTTGTCTATGAGTGTATCAAATTTGTTTAAAATTGGACCACACCGTCTATAACACGATTTTTCCGATTATCGATTTTCGATATTTATCGGGGGTACCTCGACACAAAACCTAGCTAAGAACACTCGCAGACGCTCATATTACAACTGTGTAAACTTTCAGGAAAATCGGTTCAGCCATTTTGGAGTCTATAGGTAACGGACATACACACACACACACACACAGACAAAGTTTTATTTATAAATAAGTTAAGATGTCTATATTATATATAGAAAATTGGTTCTCCGTTACCTACCGGTCGGCTTACAATTTATTCTAGTCTAGAGAACCTAGTCTACCCTGTTATATTACATAATTGCTGGAGTGAAGCTTACGAGATAAGCACTTGAATAAATTGAATGTTTATCGCATTCTTAAGTGGGCTTATAGAAATAGGATTACACCGTTAATCTATTTCTCCACATAAGAGGATCCTGAATTCTGCGTCGTGAGAATTTATCTTAATGAAAATCCACTATACAATATGACTGGGTATACAGTTTACATAGAAAGCCGACCACGTTCATCCATGTTTTCATGGGAACAGAAAATATATATATATATATATATTTAGTATTTTGCCATGTAATCTGGTAATAAACAAATGAGAGCATAAGATGGTCTATCTTTGTAAAACAAATATTCAGCATAATTATTTTTTAAACATTAAAAACTTATTTACAACGGCTCACAAAAGAAACAAAAATTATTTATTCACACTGGTGTAGACTTAGAAAATTCAGTTATTGCAGACTGTGTGGTGCTTTTTTTTTTGTAATGTGACCACTTCGATACTAATTGATGTTGGTACTTATTTCTTGTAAAATATGTACGTTGGAAAAGTTCGAGATGTATATGCTTTCAATTTTTTTTTCTCAGAAATGAGTGATAGTAAAAGAGAATGTGCGATAATACATGGAAAAAGTAAAACACACAAGGAAAAAAAATGACAACGATCAGGGTAGAGAGAGAGAGAGAGAAACAGAGAGAGAGAGAAACAGAGAGAGTAAAACGATTGAGAAAAAATAAAGTTAATGAAAGAGATAAACATTGACAATTTAAATTTCGCATAGATGGGATTTTTCCCCTACGCCGGTACAGAAGTTGGTACAGAAACCGACAAATCACTTGTACTTGTCATCAGTACATGTTAATACAAGACAGCCGCCGTTTGACCACCGCCATTTCAACAAATAATAAAAATTTGACACTTCACTACAATAACAAAACAACGAGAAATTGATTAAAGAAAAATAAAATAGATTACTAACTTAAATTCTCCTAATTTAAAAGTTAGGACTGTAATGAATTTTTGTTAAAGTAGTCGGTGTCCAGTGATATTTATTCTTTCATGCTGGTCCCGTGGTCGCGTTTTGGAAGAGATCGCTCACTGGGGGTCAATTAACATTAGCAAATCGCCCGTGCATAGAGAATAAAAGGTACTAGCTGACTACGGGGGTCGCATACACCAGGTTCCACTATATATATATATAAACTTATTTATAAATGGAATTTTGTCTGTGTGTGTGTCCTCATTACCTATAGACTCCGAAACGGCTGAACCGATTTTCTTGAAAATTTACACAGTTGTACTATAAGCATCTGCAAGTGTTCTTAGCTAGGTTTTGTGTCGAGATACCCCCGATAATTATCAAAAATCGATAACCGAAAAAATCGGGTTATAAAAGGAGTGCTCCGATTTTAATTAAATTTGATACACTTATAGACAAAGATATAAGAAACGATATTCAGAAGTTTAAAGGTTGCAGTTCTTACAATAGTGCAGAAAATAGATAATATATATATATAAAAGGCAAGATGTTTGTGTGTGTGTCTGTTTATCTGCCTATATGTCTCTATTTTTTTCAGCCCTTTTATTTTAGTTTTTGTTTCGGGTTTGGCTCTCAGTAGGTATAATTGTAGTTCTTAGTCTCAGCCATGATACCATTTACTCAGAGGACTTATTTAGCCTTCAAAATTCAGTTTACAACGAAAAAACTTATTTGATATCGATACCAGGAAATCAAAATTTGACTTACATCCATTCATTTTTCTTTCAGTCTACGGTTTCGCTTTAACTGGAAATAAATATTGCTTTTAGTCTTTCGTGCCAACGTCCAAAGAGTCTGAGCTCCAGGACCATGGATTAGTTTTAAAGCTTTTATTCACCCGAACAACGCCGGGCTATACTGCTGGTATATATATATATATATATCATTGTAATATTTTTATTATGAGTAGCTCCACTAAAAACAATTTACATCGTTACACAAAAACTATCGCGTTTCAATACTATTGTATTTCGTCAGGTGATAGTTGCTCACTGGTGTTTAAATTGATTTTATTGAAATTTAAAAGCAATAATTTATCTATTTTTAGACAGAGACCACCACAAACAGAAACCCATAAATTCACTCACCCATTTTACCCTCTAACCAACGTAGACTTAACCTAATCGAGTCTTACCCACAAGAACACTCTGCATTCTTGCCCTCTTCAGTCATTCGAATGCCATACGGGATGCACGCTTGGGCGATTATGTCTCGAAAGATGTCCTATTATTTAACCCATAACTGGAGGGAAGACACGGATTAATACGTTTTCCAATGGTATTTGCGCGCGAGTGAATGCGAGGAATATCGATTAGAATTCGAACTCGGCTCCCCGATTTCTCGTTCCGAGCCGATATACACTGCAACAGAACACACACGGATACCACCGTCTAACCAACGTATACTTAATTTAATTGAGTCTTACCCAAAAAAACATCCCGTATTCTGTTCTTATGCCCCCTTAACTGTCTGAAAACGAGTAACGAATTTTTAAAAATTTCTATAAATATAATTCCTAACAACAGTGACTAAACATCGCCTGGTAAAGTACAATTAATTGTACTGAAACACGATAGCTTTTGTGTAGCAACATAAAATTTTTTTATTGTAATTACTTATAATAAAAATATTACAATAATATTATTATTTTATTTATTTAATGAACTTTTAAGAAGTAAATACTAAGAACTAGGTAGTTATTGCATTTGTTTTTACCCTTACTAATATATATATATATATATATATATTCATAAATTATAACATGGATATGTTATAATATGACTACAAAAGTAGCCAGTTTGTTTCAACACTTTTGTCTTGTCAAGTGATGTGATAGTTCTTAAATCTCTCATATATATATATATATATATATATATATATAAGAGATTTAAGATTTACATGTCACCTTTCTGATCAGAGTACAATTACACAACATTTCTCAGAAAAACATAAACATGTAGGTAATATCAGACAGATTTTAGTCAACAATACAATAATCCTTACTCATACACACAGTAAAAAGAACCTTCAGATATTGGAGGCCATGTACATTAAATCCAAACAACCCACACTTAATAAAATCACTTTTAAATCTGGCCATAACATATTACATTGCATTTGAATACAGGTGCTGTTGTCATTTCGCGCTATCACGCGGTGTGACGTTATAGAACCGCATTGCAAATTTGCGAACTGCGTTTGTTATTTTGGTAACTGTTGCCGTTGCCTAGCGGAGTTTTATGTCAACCCAAAATGAAATTGTCGGTGATGGTGGATGTTAATGTGTTACCGTCTTGGTTACCTCTCTGAAGCTGGCTCATGTGAGGCGAGAGCTTAGAAACAAATTAATAAATAATTATCCAAATGTTGGAGAATTTTTGTCTTTATTTTCAACTGAAATTAAAGCCAAAATACGACGTTTAGAACGGCTCATGATTAAACGTAATAGACATTCATTGTCTCTTATATTTAACAGTATACGTTTAGAAATATATATATATATATATATATATATATATATATATTAAAGAAATAAAATTGTTTAGGTAATTGTTACACATTATGAAATAGTAATAAAAATGCAAGGCAGCCGGTTTTGCTCCCACTCGTCTGACCTCTACGGGAGATTTAAATTAGAAATGAAAATGTGTGTTATGGAAAATGAGGGGGAAAAATTATGAATGCAAGAAGCTAGAGGCTAATAATATCCCCCAACAATTCACGCTGTTTGCACAGTAAAGGTTTGCGGGACCCGATATATAAAGCCTCTAGCACCTAAAAATGGAATAAAGAGAGAGATCGGGACACAAGAGTGAACCAATCTTTACAAAAAATTCTCTGCACACTTTCTATTCTTTAAAAAGTGTTCGCAAATAGCGGAACAGTGAAAACAGCATGAATCTTTGGAGCTCGATATTATAAGCCTCTAGCTCCTTGCATTCATAATTTTTATTTTTGTTTTTTTATTTTTTCCCTCATTTTCTATGAAACACTTAATTTTAATTCTCATTTAAATTTCTCGTAGAGGCCTGACGAGCGGGAGCGAAACCGGTTTCTTCGCCTTTATATTACCATTTCATAATGTGTAACAATAAGTTACACACTTTTATTTTATTTCTTTATTTAAATTTTGTACTTATAAAAGCATTTTCAATATATATATATATACTATTTTTAAAAATAACTTTAATCCGAACGGAAAAGTAGGAAGGTAAATCCCAGAAGCCTGATCCTAATGAATATTAAAATTTTAATATTAAAAAAAAGATACAGGTGGAGAGGTCAATGTAATTAAAATTACAGAGCTAATATAAAATAAAATAAATTTTCAATTGTTCAGAATTGTTGAATGATCATTTAAACATAAAATCCCTAAGACAGATTTCACCTTTCCTCAGCAACTAACAAAATATATATTAGTTGCCGAGGAGATGTGAAATCTCTCTTAGGGATTTCATCTTGAAATGATCATTCAACACTTATTTCTTTAATTAAATTTTGTACTTATGAAAGCATTTTCAAATATATATATATATATATATATATATATATATATATATATATATATATATATTTTCAAGATCATGAAATACGCAGGGAAGGGGATGATTCCAGGATATTAAATTAAAATACAATAACATAATCTTAAAACTAAAATAAACAGTTTTTAGTAGGACATGTCCACTCCTTAAAACAAGAGTGGTCGTATTATTTTTTGACTATAGACAGAATCAAGAAACACACTCACTACTGAAGAGGAAACAAAGATCAAAACAAACAATGAAGAGGAAAATCAAAGGCTGAGTTCATAACGAAAGCGATATGCATTTTTATCAGATGTTAACGAATCCAATCCAATCCTGATACGAAATACGTCCGTATCGCAAGATATCACCATTCTTGCCCCAGCCAGGAACGAGAAAAACACCATCCATTTCGGCTGCACAGATGCGAGATTGACGGACAGAGGCTGTTCGAGAGCGATACTTACCGTCAAATCGCTGACGTAGCTCCAGAAGTGGCGCATCCGAGTACAATAGTAGATGACCTACGAAGCCGTTTTTCCCTAATCCAAGTCAAGCAAATCTACCAGGCACTATTTGAAGACTACTTTCAGAGATAGCAAGTTCCGAATCAATCACCAGGTAAGCGAAAATTCTGGGTTGCTATGGTAAATCGCCGCTAGTAATGAAAACGAGAAAAAGAGCCACTCAGGTGCGGATAAGCCAATCCACTTTCAGAGAAGATTCTTCGTGACCCCCATCCCCCCCCCCCCAAGTGCCACTAAAGCGCGATACAAAATTCTCCTAGGCCATAAAATGTCAGTGGAGTGAGGAATCACGTTCAAGGGGCGTCAATACTCTTTAAAAACTTCGATTGTTACCAAGGCATAAGTCGGCGCAAAGCCTCAGAAACCGGAAAAGTGATGGCAAGGTGAAAGAAGGGTTCGATATCCCCTCAAAGATCGAATCTTCTGTCAACGTTTGGCGGAGGAAAGCGAACTTCGAGGCGAGTCATTACACAGACGCTAGCTACAGGAGACTCTGCAAACCTTATGCTTGTCACCACCTCACAGGAGGCAGGTGATCAGTTGCACTATTTCCTTCTGATAATCCTTATAGAATGGCAGTGCACACAATCAGTAAAGGTTAAGAAAGGAGACGTACGTGGTGCACACCCCGCACTATTCTAAGGTCGTCCTTAAAGGAAAACCACCTTCGGAATCAAGTCCGTATCGCCGCTCCTCCATTTGCCTTTACATACGACCAGTACTTCCCGTGAAAAAATCCGGACCCGAACCACACTTCAAAAATGCGAACAGGTCCGTTAGTCTAACTGAAGTGCCTCGGAAAGCAACAACATTTCAAGCACTTAACCGCAAACCGGAAGATTATCGCAGTTAATCTTTGCAGCCGTGAGTTTCTCGTACCATGAAAGCAGCTTGTGCAACACTTTAATGTGACTGCATCACCACACAAAAATGCATGCAATCGGCTGACTCGATAACTCTGGCTTGAGCCCTACAAGAAATAATGATTTCACGTAAGGACGAACTGAACGTCCCATTTTTTGCCGGCAAAGAATGGGCTCTAGTGGCAGAGCGTAAAGTAAGGGCGACTGCGTATAACCCTGGCCGTGACAGAACAAAATCGTACGACTGCCTTCTGTTCATCTGTACTACCGCACTAGTGGAGCTATACAGAATGCTAATCCACTTACAGAAGTCGATGTGAAACCTGGCGGCCTACAAAGTAGCAGCCAAATACCTCGACCTCATCGAAGGCATTGGACTGAGCCAAATTGATCAGCATGGCTTTCTCGTCGTCTTTTACATCCTCTATGATCGTACAAAATCAGATGCAGGTTGCTCTAAAGTGTTCAGCCCTACACAGTCAAAACATCCTCGGGTCTCAACATTCTCGGCAACTGAGTGCAAACGCTCCCTCAGGATATTGGCCAAATTCTTTAACTCTGGGTTTAGCAGAGTTATGGGGTCTGTAATCGTCTAAATCACATCCTCCGTCATTACCCCTATTTCGACATTGTGATCCCACTCCTGGAGATCCGGTCGAGGACGGACCACCGCCGGAACCTGTTTACACAACTGTAAAAATCGGCACAAAAATGTGCAAAAGGCTCAAGTACAATTCGTAGAGTAGACTGTCAAGTCCCGGAGACTTGCATTTGCCAATCCTCTTCGATGCAAAGTGAACTTAACCATCTGTGATCGCACACTCGCATCTAGCTGTTTTAGTCGAAAAAAAAAGTCAGCCAAAATATCTACGGAAGTAAAGTCAGCCAAATAGCTACGAAACTCTTCAACACAGAGACCAGGCTTCTAAGTAAACGGCTATGGAAATGCCACCAAAACGCCTCGCACATATTTTTGGAGTATCCCCCTCCGAGATATCGACCTCTTAAATGTAAATATCGGAACTTGATGGGTCTCTTCTTTGCGCAGTTCAGTTCCTACGTTCACGGTTTTCTTAGACAACTTGTTTCACTTATGTCTACCTGACCTTAGTAGCATTCGTCAGATGTACGCTCCAGGGTAGTCCCCAGTCTGTCAGCCAGCCACCACTAAGATTTTTAAGCGCAGCAAAGATGTGGCACAAGGCCGAAAGTATGGAGCACTCATTGAGGGAAACTCACTAATCAGTTTTAATTATTCTAGCGATCCAAGTTTGTTAACCACCACACCACACGTTGAGGTACGTTTGTTTTCTTTTATCTGAATAAAAGCATACGCTTTTATCTATCTATCTATCTATCTATCTATCTATCTATCTATCTATCTATCTATCTATCTATCTATCTATCTATCTCAGTCTGTTCATATCTATCTATCTATCTATCTATCTATCTATCTCAGTCTATTCATATCTATCTATCTATCTATCTATCTATCTATCTATCTCAGTCTGTTCTATCTATCTATCTATCTATCTATCTATCTATCTATCTATCTATCTCAGTCTGTTCATATCTATCTATCTATCTATCTATCTATCTCAGTCTGTTCATATCTATCTATCTATCTATCTATCTATCTATCTATCTAGCTAGCTAGCTAGCTATCTATCTATCTATCTATCTCATTCTGTTCATATCTATCTATCTATCTATCTATCTATCTCATTCTGTTCATATCTATCATATCTATCTATCTATCTATCTATCTATCTATCTATCTATCTATCTATCTATCTCATTCTGTTCATGTCTATCTATCTATCTATCTATCTATCTATCTATCTATCTATCTATCTATCTATCTATTTCTCTTGTTTAATGCACCAAAGATGATTATTTTTAATTATACTGTCTCCTATTTATAGGGTATATATATTTTTTGAGGAGTTGCGTTTTATTTATTCAAGAGGAGCATCTCTACATGCAGAATGTGACGAATATAACGCCAATCTGATATGCGAAATCGAGGAATATTGTTTATTTCAAGAATCTTACGTTAAAAGTATAAAAATGTGACCATTATGCCGTTACAAAAAGAACGAAATAAAAATGTCACGGCTTCCAGGAAGATAGTCTGAGATTCGCCTTAGCGCAGATAAATCGATTTTCTTTATTCTCGCGTTCATTTATAGTACGTAAATTTGAGATTATGGGAAATAATGTCATGGATACTAAGAAAAAGTGAAGCTTATGTCGACAGATTCTTTAACTTTTAATGCTTATGATTTTCGCAAAAAGAAAGAGGAAACCAAATCTATCTATCTATCTATCTATCTATCTATCTATCTATCTATCTATCTATCTATCTATCAGATTTCACATCTATCTATCTATCTATCTATCTATCTATCACTTTCAGATTTCACATGTATCTATCTCATTCTCTTTTCATATCTATCTATCTATCTATCTATCTATCTATCTATCTATCTATCTATCTATCTATCTATCTCAGGGGCACCTAGACATGGTGTTATTGTTAACAAGCTTGTTTTGCTAGAACCTATTACAACTGAGAAGTGAGTTTGATCCTCACTGGTTAACTCATACTTTCGGGCTTGTGCCATATCTAAGCGGCACTTCAACAATCAACTATCTATGTAAGTCAGTTCTTTATCTATCTATCTATCTATCTATCTATCTATCTATCTATCTCAGAGGCACCTCAGCGTGGTGTAATAGTTGGCAAGCTTGTCTTGCTAGAAACTATTACAACTGTAATAGTGAATTCAGACGTCACTGGATACTCAATACTTTTGGCCTTGTGCCACATCTAAGCAACAGTTAAAAAATCATCTATCTATCTATTTATCTAGAGATCTATCTATCTAGAGATCTATCTAGAGATCTATGTTAGTCAATTATCTATCTATCTATCTATCTATCTATCTATCTATCTATCTATCTATCTATCTATGTTAGTCAATTCCCTATCTATCTATCTATCTATCTATCTATCTATCTATCTATCTATCTATCTATCTATCCAGTTTAATCCACCAAGGATGATTATTTTTAAATTATCGTCATCAAAATTTGGTAAATATTGAACAAATCGATTTTATTAAGCTACGAGCTGATCTTGAAAATTCTTTTCCCCGCATGAAAATATCCGGGTGAAAATGTAATCGGTATCAATTATAATGTAATCGCAAAAGGAATCTCATTCAACTGTGAATATTTATCTTTTAAAGGAAAACTCGTTGTAGCCCGAAAGTAAAACCGATCAAATTAGGTTAATGAATCGATCATCTTGACGATCAGATTAAAATCTTTATAGACAATTCATGTGTACAGAAAAATAAAGCAAGACTCTATTTTAATAAATCCGAAGCCGCTCAAGATAAAAGACTACTGTGTGGGGTTCTCGCAAAATTTTTTTTTATCGTTTCACCCCATGTACATCTGAGTTACTCTCTACCCGAAAGCAGAAAGTCCGACAATGCCAGAATTGCACCCGAGCGACGCCAACCGCTAGAAAGCGCCACTGATACGCAGGGGGCTACATAAGAGTAAAAGTTTAGATAGGAAGAGATTAAGGAGAATGTTGAAACAGTTACAGGGGGTATCCGAGAAAGGAGTTAGAGAGGATGTGAATACAGGTGTGAAGACAGGTGCAAAGCTAGAGAGAAAGAAAAAGATATACGGGGTGATGTAGAAAGAACTGGAGTCAAGTGGTTAAGATATGGGTATTGACATTGCATTTAAATTCCTGGAGATTTTAGCTGTCAGCGAAGTAAGAATATGGAAGGGAGTTCCACAGGCGTGAGGTGGGAGAAAAGAATCTATTGGAGTAGAATTGCAGGCTGCATTTGGTTGATCTGTATATGGTTTTTTTTTTAATCGTATCACCCCGAGCAAGGCGGTAACGCCACTGATGTGCAGGGGGCGCTACGTAATAGTGAAAAGATTGGAAAAGAGAAAGCCGGAAACCACATCCTAAACAGGGAACAACGGATGAGCCTCTACACCTGTTCAATAGACGTGGGTGCAGTGTGAACCGGGCGATAGATAGATAGATCTATCTACTCCAATTTTGGGATGAAGAAAGTAAGAAAAGTCTATTATCAATATATGTAGACTGTTAATTTTCTTTGCGCAGCTTAGAAGAGACCGAAAGTATGGCGCACCAAGTGAGGATCGAATTCACTACTCAATTGCTTGAGGATATGTACATTGGCTATAGACTGAAAACTGTTAAGATTGTAGCACGCAAAGAAACATTTACGTCGACAAAGTAGCAGATTCTGTGAAAGAATCTGGCTGAGTGAAACTTATTCATTATTTACATTATTCGGACTATTGTCCTCATCTTTGTTGCCATTTGCCGTTTCGGACGTTGTATGCTCCGGCCTTCTTCAGGTGTTAGGAATTTCTAACCGAACCCTTTTATTACAATTACTGAGATATAGGATCTTCATTCCTTGCGTAGAGCCTCTTTTGATACTCGTGAGTTATCTCCCTCTAACTCTGTAAGTTACTTATTCACGACTGCTATAACCTGGTATTGAACTCACAACTCTTTGGGTCAAGTCACAGGAACTAACCAACGTCTATATCCATGTGTCCTTAAGGTCAAGAACAACTGAATCTTGTTCAGAAATTCTTTTTTACCCGAGTTCATATTGCAGTTTTTGATGTTAATGGTTTTCTCTAGTATATTTTGATGTTACTGATATTCTCTATTAGTTTTTTTTTCCAGAGCTCATATTGCAATTTTGACACTAATGACTTTCTTTGGCATTCTGTATTACTGGTTGTCATATTGTATTCATCATTATGCTTGGTCGGCTTAGGAGATTTTTGTAGCTTAGAACATGTGCTGATTCCTTAAGTTTACGTAGTTTCCAGTGGCGTTCTCTATTTCAGCTTCATTTCATAGCGGTGATCCCTCCATATGTGGTCAGTTACGCCTGATTTTTCTATCTCCCCTCCAGTTACGGCCTTGAGATGTTCTTTACTCGTACTTTTTATGCCTTACAAAAAAAAAAAAAAAAAAAAAAAACGAAAGAAATTGGGTAGATTTACCGCAGTGAATGTCTGGGTGAGGAAATGCAACCAGTCTACCGCAGAAAGCAATGGCAACCTACTGCGGGATAATCTTCTGCCCAGTCAGTCATGTCTCTTTCGAGACATGATCGCCCAAGCGTGTATCGCGTATGGCACTTAACTGACTGACTACAGTAAAAGCCTTCTAAGGATATCAACATCTTTATTACAATCCCGTCTAGTCCCGCTGCTTTGTTTCTCTGCAATTTTGCCATTACCGATTCCACTTCGTATTTTTGTGCATTGTTATTTGCTCTTTCTCTCTTTGCGTGGGATAGATCTCCGATATACTAGTCCCATCTCTGAAGTATGTTTCTTTTTCTAATATTGCTTTGTTTCTCTGCAATTTTGCCATTACCGATTCCACTTCGTATTTTTGTGCATTGTTATTTGCTTTTTCTCTCATTTCGTGGGAGAGATCTCCGATATACTAGTCCCATCTCTGAAGTATCTTTCTTTATTTAATATCGATGTATCATCCTTTGCTTTTATACATCTTGTTGCTACCCAGGTCTATGGCACATTTGTCGTTGAGTTATCTGTATTTAACATGTCTATACTTGCTCCCTATTTCCTTGGGTAGTCTCTTGTATTCCGTTCCATATCTTGGCATTGTTTTCTATCTCTTTTGCATTATATGAATGATGAATCTTTTTGGTGATCCGCTCGTTTTTCTTCTGGGGTGCTTTTTTCTTTGGGATGATGTCGTTCGTTGATGTTACTGGAGCGTCTTAATTTGAGCTTCCGTTTCGAATGTCTCCTTCGTATTTTGTTTTCACGCTCTCCGTGTGCATCTCTTGAAGGTTCAGGTTATTCACTTGCAGGTTTAGGTCATTCACGAGTTTGTTATACTTCTGTGTTAGGGCTGTTAGGTTTCTTGGATCTCCTTAGTTCTATCGTTAGTTTGATAGTCTGTTAGGTGGTAGCTTTCGCAGTCCGCACTTGGGTATGTTTTGCAGTTTAAGGACTGCGTTTCTGAATCTCTTGTTTATAGTAATACTAGCAGGATAGCCCGGCGTTGCTCGGGTGTAATGAAAGCTTTAAAACTAATCCATGGTACTGGAGCTCAGATTCAGCCTAAAGAATATTTGTGTGAAGTTTGATATATATATATATATATATATATATATATATATATATATATATATTAATCATATCACCCCAAGCAAGGCGATAACGCCACTGATGCGCAGGGGGCTACGTAAGGGTAAAAAGATTGGAAAAGAGAAAACCGGAAACCGCACCCTAAACAGGAAACAAGGGATGAGCCTCTTCACCTGTTCAATATCGATTTTCTGCACTATTGAAAGAGCTGCAACCTTGAAACTTCTGAATATCATTTCTTATGTCTTGCTCTATGAGTGTATCAAATTTGATTAAAATCGGACCACTACTTCTATAACCCGATTTTTTCGATTATCGATTTTCGATATTTATCGGGGGTACCTCGACACAAAACATAGCTAAGAACACTCGCAGACACTTATAGTACAACTGTGTACATTGTCAAGAAATTCGGTTCAGCCGTTTCGGAGTCTATAGGTAACGGACACACACAGACAGACAGACACACACACACACACACACACACACACACACAAAGTTCCATTTATAAATGAGTTTAGATAATCCAACCGAATGAGTGTGTATATGTGCAACGGTACACATATACATGTATATACCGAACCCCGCACGATTCGCATGTGTATGTTTATGCAAGCTTCAGTGACCAACCGCACGTACGTGTGTGTGTGTGTGTGTGTGTGTGTGTGTGTGTGTGTGTGTGTGTGTGTGTGTGTGTGTGTGTGTCCTTGCGCTCGTTGATGGGTGTACAAATGTATATGTATATATATGTCTGCGTCTGTCGTGAGGACAGATTTTTTTCCCCCACTTCCACAAAAAATACACGAATATAACCAATTTTAAAAAAACAATTAATCAGTTTGTCTGACGATCGCAAAAGCGTGAAACCCAAGGTTACAAGCTCACACCTATCTATATGAATATATATATATCCGAGTGAGTACAGAACGGGGAGAGAAAAGAAAATTATTTTTTCCCGTCCAAAATATTAATTTAAAACAGTGCTCGATATATAATGTATAGAGCTGTGAATATTCATTATAAATTATGTTTTAGAACATGTACATAATTTTTTCTATATATGTCCTCTTCTCTACAATCATACCTGATATGATTGTAGAGAAGAGGACATATATAAAAAAATTATGTAAATGTTCTAAAACATCATATATATATATAAGTCATCCACATACAAGCCCGTTTCGCTGTATCACAGCTCATCAGTGTGGCTAGAGATATCCACTTACTTATGGCCGGAATCGAAACTCGACCGATTTGGTGTTAGTCGGAGTCTCTACTCCCCTAAGCCATCGGCGCATGGGGTCAGAGAAGGGAAATTTTAACGTCTTGTATGTAAGCAGTATATATATTTATATATATATATATATATATATATATATATATTAACGAGTAAGAACCGGAGAAAAGTTTACATAAAAATGTAAGTATTAAGTAAATGCTTTATATGAGTCCAAAAAATAACCACTCTTATGCAGGAAGATAATGGATTCCACCTAAAAAATAATTCATAAAGAAGGCATGGCCAAAAATTATTGCATGTTATGGATACAGACAAGCCTAGAGAAGAGGGGGATATACTTCAAATTTAGCATATTATTGAAACACGCAGGTCAGCCCGTGTCAGGCCGGTCAATACGGCACCAGATATGTCGACGCTCTCGAGTCGCTACTCATGTTGGCTTTGTCACAGTTGCTGGTCTTCATTTCGTCTATTACAACGGTGTTCTTCCTTGCCCACGCTGTGAATTTTGATCTCAAGGAAAACATGTTGAAGTCCTGTTAGCCGTATCTTTACCATGACGAACCAGACCGGACGCGCGTGCACACATGTCTTAATGAAAAACGGCATCAAAAAATAAATAAATAAATGAATAAATAAAAATATATAAATTCGATGACGCCTGAATAAGTTGCGGAAAAATCTTTATATACAAAAAAAAAAAAAGGAGCAAATATAAATAGAATACAACTGTCGTCGATTTCTTATCCTTACAACGGAGCGAAAGTTTTTGTTTAAGTGTAATGTTTGTTTACTCCAAGTTTTTCAAGTTTTGACACTTCAAAAAATGTCTTATCAGGGCTTTTCACCGAAGAAGAGTCTTTGTGACGGCGGCGGTAAATTCGTCTTGTCTGCCTTAGCTCGGCGCAGCAACAACTCTATTTGACTTTAACTCTTTCTTGGCTCTTTCTGTTTATTTAAATCTTCAGCCAGGACTCTATCGGGGGCGCGTTTCTTGACTTTAACTCTTTTAGGTCGGTCGGCGGCAGGCTTCTTTCTATTTCTTTACTTCTTCAGCCAGGACTCTATCGGGGCAACCGTCACTGTCTCTGCGGTTGGCTCCCTCGGCGTGACAACCGTCACTGTCTCTACGGCTGGCACCCAACGGCATGGCTATTATCTCCGTCTCTGTACATCTTTAATCAAGAATTCTATGGGATGCAACCACTCTTTTCGGTCGTGGCCGCTAGTTGGGAAACTCACTTTCTCAGTCGTTACATCTCTGGGCCGAGAGCCGACTGGACTCCAAATAATTTTGGCCTTCTTGGTTCTAGTTTTTATGCCTGACCCAAATTCTCTTGGTGGGTGCATGCGGACACAGGGCGTCCATGCAAATCAAATCTTTAACCAATAAAATTCCTTTCAGCTCGCATTATGAGGCGGAGTGATTTTATTCCCTTGGTTTAACCAATGAAATGGCAATATTTCTGTTGACGTCATTTCTTTTCGTCTTATTCTTCTCATTCAAGTTTTTACATTATTTATTTCTCAAGTTAAATTTTTTCCCAGCGAATTCAAGAATTAAGGATTTGACCTTCCCTAACCTATTAAAAATTTTAGACAATGGTCGAAAACCATGTTTTGACTACCGTTATTTTTCACTTCTACCAGCCGTAAAGATCAAGGCTTCAAATGGTGTTTTTCTTAGTCACTCGTTTCCGCTTTGTTACAAAATGGCTGCCAATGATGATCACGTCTGACCTGGCGGAAGTGGAATTTGAGAGACCTGATTAGTATTGACCACGCTACAGATATGTTTTTTAGTTTTGTTCAGAATAACAAGATATACAGAAATAACACCTAGGGATTAGTGGAAGTAAAAAACACTTTAAAATGTTTAAGACTTTAAATCTTATCTGGAGCACCAGACCAGAAATAGCAGCAATATTCTTTACCCAGTCTACTAATAGATTTATAAATGTGCATGATGGATTGTGACAGAAAAATATTCTCAGAC
Organism: Ascarosepion bandense; assembly: GCA_037127315.1. Lineage (NCBI taxonomy): Eukaryota > Metazoa > Mollusca > Cephalopoda > Sepiida > Sepiidae > Ascarosepion > Ascarosepion bandense. The sequence continues at coordinate 1,390,099 of JBBBDQ010001658.1, read as the reverse complement.
AATACAGTGAATCAACATTCTTGACAATTTATTGGATAAAGTGGCTTTGTTTATGTTTGAATCCACTATAGGATAGAGCGTTGTTCACCTGCAACCTAGCATCAACAATGTCTGCACCCACAAAAGGCTTAGAGTGCTGATCTCCTGCCACCTAGCATCAGCAATGTTTAAACCCACAAAAGGATTAGAGTGTTTGTTTCCTGCAATCTCGAATCAGAAATTTTTGAACCCACAAAAGACTTAGAGTGTTGCTCTTCTGCAATCTAGCGTTAATCATCTTTTTACCTACAAAAGGCTTACATTGATGCTCTCTTGCAACCTAGCATCAGCTCTGTTGGAACTCACAAAAGACTTAGAGTGTTTGTTTCCAGAAGCTTAGCTTCAGCCATGTTTGAACACACAAAAGGCTTAGAGTGTTTGTTTCCTGCAACCAAGCATCAGTTATGTTTATACCTAAAAAAAAGCTGGGAGTGTTGCACTCTTGCTACCTAGCTTCAGCCATATTTGTATCCAACAGAAGCCTTAGAGTGTTGTTCTCTTGCAACCCAGTTTCAGTCATGTTTGAACCCCAACAAGGCTTAGTCTTGCTCTCCTGTAACCTAACACCAGCCGTGTTTAAACCCACAAAAGACTTAAAGTGTTGGTGTCTTGCAACCTAGCATCATCCATGTTTGAACCTAAAAAAGGCTTAGAGTGTTTGTTTCCTGCAACCTCGAATCAGAAATGTTTGAATCCACACAAGGCTTAGTGTTGCTCTCCTGCAATCTAGCCGTCTGTCATCTTTTTACCTACAAAAGGCTTACATTGATGCTCTCTTGCAACCTAACATCAGCTCTGTTTGAACCCACAAAAGTCTTAGAGTGCTGCTCTCTTGCAACCTAGCAGCAGCCATGCTAATCGCAGGTATAAAATGTAGAGAATAACTGAAAGCAGTTTTATTTTGGTGGCGTTAAAGTTTTCCATCCATTCTTTTCCTCAGCTAACCACTGATTGAAGGCCATAGTTTCGTAGACGTTGCTCTTCCAAAAAAAAAAAAAACAAAAAAAACTGAGAATTAAGGTGAAGAGAAGTGCAAATCTATCAAAATTCCGTTTGGAAAGTGAAAACACACTAAAACCTAAAAGAGCGATTTTCTTCTACTATGTGAAATTTTCATTCTGGACGTTTGCGATCATGGCCCTCAGAATTTTCCGGTCCTTTTGAAGACTAAATATAATTTCTGTTTTTGCTATGACTCAGTTCTGCTACGCATTTAGCAATTTTTGGCACTATTTTATTGTCCATCATGTCTTCAGTCGGTCCTCTGAGTATTAAATTCTTCGAGCCATTTTTCTTCATTATATTCCCTAGACATTTCAACTGTCAATTTTTATTGTGAAGTATAAGTGTCGATACATAGCAACAGCAGAGATTACAAAAACGTGGAGAGTTGAGTGACTAAAAGGAAATAACGGAGACTGAGTCATCCGAAAGAAGCATGGCACGTGGAATCAGAACAATGTTCCATAGTGTGCGAAATAAATGGTTTGCTCCGAAATTCCATTCAACTCAAGAAGGCCGGAGTGCACAACGTCCGAAATTTCGTGAACATGACTACACAAATAAGAACAAAAATCCGAACTATGTAAATGGTGTAAATTTAGCAGTGATTGTCTATTTGAAAAAACTATTATACACAAGGAACAAGTACAAAATTTAAATACCGAGGAAGTGTTCTCACAGGAGATGAAAAGTGCGACACAGAGATCCGAAAGCGAATTGGCATGGCAAAGGACGCCTTCCAGAAGCTGAGTAAAGTACGAACACACAGGAAAATTTCACTAGAAACAAAGAAAAGAGTGCTGGATTGCTATGTGATATCAGTTCTTCAATATGGCCGTGAATGCTGGACATTATCATCGAAAATGAGGACAAAACTGGAAGCAGCGGAAATGTGATTCTACAGAAGGATGATGCGGATATCGTGAACTGAGCATGCAAGCAACGATGAGGTGTTGGAAAGAATGGCAACAAAAAGGAAATTAATACTCAGCATCAGGAAGTGACAACTGAAGTTCCTGGGACACACAATAAGGAAGGAGAGATTGGAGAACCTGATACTGACTGGACAGATAGAAGGAAAAAAGACAAAGGAAGGCAGCGGATAACATATTTGCAAGGCCTAATCAGGTGGATGACGGAACAGGGGTTGCGAGGTGTAACAGGAGCAAACATACTAAGAGCCACAAGAGAAAGGGAGACGTGGAGAACCATGATCGCCTACGTCCTGAAAGGACAGGGCACATAGAAGAAAAAGAAGTGTTTCGTTTGCATCCACTCCGAAACCTCGTCGTTTCTTATATGGTCATTCCATGGTATCCTCTTTGAGTAGAACTACAGTGAACCAAATCTTAGTTCTTCCGGTAAATGAAATAAAGTTACACCATTTACCTGCATACTGAGATACTAACCGTAATATTAATTTTATTCGTTATGTAGCGAACGACTTACAACATCGACCGATAGGTACTGTAGGTTATCAAAATATCATATGCCCCAGTACAATTTTTAGTTGTACGAATGTCGGCCTGATTTACAAATCTCTTCGATTAATGAAAAATTGACCGAAGTGTATCTCAACTTATTTATAAATGGAGATTTGTCTGTGTGCGTATGTGTGTGTGTCTGTGTGTGTGCCCGTTACCTATAGACTTCGAAACGGCTGAACCGATTTTCTTGAAAATTTACACAGTTGTAATATAAGCGTCTGCGAGTGTTCTTGGCTAGGTTTTGTATCCAGGTACCCCCGATATATATCGAAAATCGATAATCGAAAAAATCGGGTTATCGAAGGAGTGGTCCGATTTTAAACAAATTTGATACACTCATAGACAAAGACATAAGAAACGATATTCAGAAGTTTCAAGGTTGCAGTTCTTACAATAATGCAGAAAAACGATAATATATATATATATATCTAAATGGCAAGATGTTTGTGTGTGTGTCTGTTTATCTGCTTGTATGTTTGTATTTTTTCAGCCCTTTTATTTTAGTTTTTGCTTCTGGTTTGCTTTAAGTAGTTATAATTGAAGTTCTTTGTTTCAGCCATGATACCATTTACACAGAGGACTTATTTAGCCTTCAAAATTCAGTTTACGACGAAAAAAACTTATTTGATATTGATACAAGGAAATGAAATTTTGACTTAGACCCATTTATTTTTCTTTCAGTCTACAGTTTCGCTTTAACTGGAAACAACTATTGCTTTTTAGTCTTTCGTGCCAACGTCCAAAGAGTGTGAGCTCCAGGACCATGAATTAGTTTTAAAGCTTTCATTACACCCGAGTATCGCCGGGTTGTACTGCTAGTATATATATAAGTATCAGCTATTGGACGTTATGTGTGAAATAAAGTTATTTTAAAACTAAACTAATGTAACTATTTTGCTATTTTGTATCAATCTCTGTGTTAATATGTTAAATATGTTCGCCAAAAGGAGGTTCTAGCGGGATGTGCGTTCTGGTGCAATGGATATCGCCTTGGAATGAGAAATTGCAGAGCCGAGTTCGAATTCCAGTTGGATTCGTTGCATTTATTACAAGCAAATACACTCGAGAAAGATATGAATCCATCTCTTCTCGCTCCAGCTATACATTGAATAGCAGAACAGATTGAGTTGTATAGCCTTGGTTGGCAACTAGTATACTGCAAAAAGAAATGGTAACTTACTGCAGTATCACGTATGGGACTTAGTTGATTGATATTTGTGGCAACCTGCTGGAGGTCCATTAGCTTCTTTTCTCGCACTTACCGCCTGTGGAACTCTCTTCCATGTTCTTGCTTATCTGACGGCTACAACCACCAAGAATTTTAATGCAATGTCAATACTCATCTCCTATCCACTTGACTTTAGTTCTTTCTATACCACCCTGTATATCCTTTCCTTTACTCCTACCTTTGCAACTGTCATCGCACCTGTGTTTCCAACCTTCTCTTGCTCCTTTTTCTCTACTTTTGCAACTGTCATCACACCTGTATTTCCATCCTTCTCTTGCTCCCTTCTCTGACACATACTGTAACTTGTTCATCTTTCTCTTTACTCTCCTCCCATCTAGTTTTTTCGCTTATGTAGCCCCCTGCGCATCAGTGGCGTTACCCCCTAGCTTGGGGTGAAACGATTAAAAAAACGTGGTGTACAGTAATTGTTAGAGGTGCTGTCCCTCTTGCTTACAGGTCGGTGGTAAAGGTTAGCATTTTATACATATTTGTCGACCTTTAGTTTTGGAAATATTCTTTTAAGCTTGAAAACTCGTCTTGTACGCCGAGATTTGCAGAAACCTATCTAATGAACTTGTGCGAATGTATAGCAAATGATGGGTGGAAAAAAGCGAATATGGAAACGAGTAAGTTGTAAAGAGTCATGATCAACTATGATGTCCTAATAGACATAGTAAACAGAAGAAAGAGAAGAGGAAAAAGATATTTTTAATGATTTTCTTCATTATTAAACAAGTTTTGTTTTTCTTGTATTGTCTATTTACAGTAATAAGAAAGGGTTTTTTTTATCCGCAGGGTCCATGCCTACATGGGAATTTTGAAATAGAAATCATGAAATCGGATCACGTGACAAGTCGATTCGTACGTCACAGTTTAAAGATGATGGCCAGAAGCGTTCATTCATTGATGGCTATGTAAAAGAAGTTGAGTATTTTACAGGATGTAATAAAAAGATTGTGCGGAGAGACACGTATGTTTCGCTGAATATAGGGGGGAGAGAGAGAGAGAGTGAGAGAGAGAGAGAGAGAAAACGAGAGAGAGAGAGAAAGTGAAAGTGGGTATATCTGTAGCGAAACAGATAAAGGCATATCTGCTAATCTTTTTGAAAGTGTATGAAGAAAGATAGGAAGATATGGATATAAACTACCGGCCATAATTATTAGGCCACTTCAGATTTTTTTTTTTAAAGAAATAATGTATTTCGTACTATTTTTATCATTCATTGCCAGTGGATAATTCTAAATGAAAATAGAATGTTTTTTTGTTATTATTACTTTGTAAAATTTTACAAGGCAAAGAGCGACAATTTGCCCATCGCACCCTGTAGATTTGCTATATATCTTTCTATATATATATATACATATACACTACCGGCCACAATTATTAGGCTACCTCAGTTTTTTTTAAAAAAAGAAATGAGGCATTTCATATTATTTATAGTATTTATTGCCAAGTGGATAATTCTAAATGAAAATAGAATGTTTGCAAAATTTTACAAGGCTAATAGCGACAATTTACCCATCGCACTCAGTATGTTTTACATATATATATATATATATATATATATATATATATATATATATATATATATATACACTACCGGCCATAATTATTAGGCCACCTCAGGTTTTTATTAAGAAATGATGTATTTCATACTATTTTTAGTCTTTATTGCCAAACAGGTGAAGAGGCTCATACCTTGTTTCCTGTTTAGGATGCGGTTTCCGGTTTTCTCTTTTCAAGTCTTTTCACTCTTTTATTTATATATTTATTTATTTTTTTTCCAATTGGAGTAGATAGACTAAACTATCGCCCGGTTCACACTCCACCCACATCTATTGAACAGGTGAAGAGGCTCATACCTTGTTTCCTGTTTAGGATGCGGTTTCCGGTTTCCCCTTTTCAAGTCTTTTCACTCTTTTATTTATTTATTTTTTTCCAATTGGAGTAGATAGACTAAACTATCGCCCGGTTCACACTCCACCCACATCTATTGAACAGGTGAAGAGGCTCATACCTTGTTTCCTGTTTAGGATGCGGTTTCCGGTTTCCCCTTTTCAAGTCTTTTCACTCTTTTATTTATTTATTTTTTTTTTCCAATTGGAGTAGATAGACTAAATTATCGCCCGGTTCACACTGCACCCACATCTATTGAACAGGTGAAGAGGCTCATCCCTTGTTTCCTGTTTAGGATGCGGTTTCCGGCTTTCTCTTTTCCATTCTTTTTACCCTTACGTAGCCCCCTGCGCATCAGTGGCGTTATCGCCTTGCCTGGGGTGATATGATTAAAAAAAAAAAAAAAAAAAAAAGTGGATAATTCTAATGGTTCTTTTATTATTATAACTTTGTAAGATTTTACAAGGCAGCCAGGAAGACTTTGCTTTGCTTCGGCCAGACAAGAAGAAGAAGAAGAGACTCTCATGGGAGAAGAGAGCACGCAAACTGGACACGAGAACAGTTCATTTCATGCACATGTTATTGTTCAGTATTAACAAAACAACCATTCTATTTTCATTTAGAATTATCCACTTGGCGATAAATACTAATAATAATATGAAATACATCATTTGTTTAAAAAACTGGGGTGCCTTAATAATTATGGCCGGTAGTATATATATATATATATATATATATATATATATATATATATATATATTATAGAAATTAACGAAGATTAACGAAACTAGTTATAAACAACCGACAATTTAAAATGATTTGTTTGAACGTTATTTTTGATCGATACTCGTATTTAATTAGATATTCTGTTTTTTTTAAATTAAACAGTATTATATATTTATATCTACCGGCCTGATTATTTAGGATAAATGTTTATTACGAAAATGTGTGTCATTCGGCAGTAATAAAAATTTATCATAAATAATCAGGCCAGTAGATATAAATATATAATACTGTTTAATTTAAAACAGCATATCTACTTAAATACGAGTATAATGTTCAAACAAATCATTTGAAATCGTCGGTTGTTTAGAACCAAGTTTTGTATTATATATTTACATCTACTTGTCTGATAAATTACGAAAATCTTTATTACAAAAATGTGTGTCATTCGGCAGGATTCGAACCTCCGACCCCTATCCAAATAGGGAAAGCCCCCATGTGATCTGGTGCGTCTTAGACCTCTCGACCACGAATGCAACAGGATAATAGGTCTTGAGAAACACATCAATCAACTAATCAATGATAGTTCTGGACTAAGAAGCATCACATTGTTTCAATTGCTATGTCTGCTGTTAGAAATGTTGGTTCATTGACTGTTTTTCCTAGCTAGAATCTATCTTAAATATCTATAAATCTTTCACATTCTTGATAAAATCTAAAGAATTTGCAATGTTATTGGTCCTGACTAGTCAGCTCGGTTTTAGTCACTGCCGTAGCTAAGCTTTCTTTTGCATTTTCCATCAATATTTTTAGGACAGTTGTTCTAATGAACTCTTCTCCTTGATACCACGACTTCATGAATTTAACCCTACTACTTGCTCTATCATATTAAAGTAGAAATAAATTAAAGTAGCCGTAAGTTCTATTCTAATACTTTCCTCTCTTGCACTCATCACTTGTGGAAGTTTCTTCCGGTATTTTGTTTTCCTGTCAAATACGATTTTCAAAAATTGAAGGCAATGTCATTCGCCCTTGTCCTTTCTCACCAGTAACGGGTTTTTTTTTTCATTTTCTTTAAATCTCGTTAAACCTTTGCGTCTTAGTGACGTTATTACCTTGTTTTGGGTGAAATAGTTAAAAAACGAAAACAAGAAACCCAAAATGAGTCAGATTTTTAGATGATGGCTGACTTTTTCTATTATATGTTGTACACTTGCATGCTATTTTATATGTGTACTAGCAGTATAGCCCGGCGTTGCTCGAATGTAATGAAAGCTTTAAAACTAATCCATGGTCCTGAAGTTCACACTCTTTGGACGTTGGCACGAAAGACTAAAAAGCAATAGTTGTTTAAAGCGAAACCGTAGACTGAAAGAAAAATGAATGAATGTAAGTCAAATTTTGAACTTTGGTGAAAATCGGATAAAAATTATGGATTTGTATAAAGGATATACAGACAGATAAATAGACACACACACAAACATCTTGCATTTTATATATATATATATATATAATCGATTTTCTGCACTATTGTAAGAACTGCAACTTTGAAACTTCTGACTATCGTTTCTTATGTCTTTGTCTATGAGTGTATCAAATTTGATTAAAATCGGACCACTCCTTCTGTAACCCGATTTTTCGATTATCGATTTTATGATATTTATTGGGAGTACCTCGACACAAAACCTAGCTAAGAACACTCGCAGACGCTTATAGCATAACTGTGTTAATTTTCAAGAAAATCGGTTCAGCCGTTTCGGAATCTATAGGTATCGAATACACACACACAGAGACACAGACACACACACACACACACACAGATAAAGTTCCATTTATAAATAAGTTTAGAAATCATTGAAACTATATTATCAGATTTTGCATATTAAACGAAAAGTGCCGACAGCAGTTCAACTATTTAAGCATGCAATCGAAACACGCTATCACAAGTCTGAGCGCATCCCAGAAAACGTAAAGTATTATTGACTTCCGTTCCCCAGACTCATGTTTTGGGCAGTTTGTGGTGGTTGCTAGTGTATACAACTCCTGATTTGAATCTGATTATCGAGGAAATGTAGCTAAACTGACAACAGCCAACGAAAGAAAAATCCGATTAAGCACTCTCCAAACGACAACTAAATATAAAACACAAGCGTTTGAAAATTAGAGGACAAGATGAGAATTCTGTAATAAACTAGATACAATTTTCAAGAATTTAAGTGCAACTTCAATTGTCATAATTATTCTCTATTGGTCCTGTCGTTCTCCTCCACCCCTTGTATATTGTTCTTTTTTCTCCTCGCACTATTCTCACGATATGCCTTGCGCCCCACCATTTCCATCTCTCTCTTACTCTTTATCTGATACCCCCTGTATCTTGTCCATCTTTCTCCTCGCTCTCTTCCAATGTAGGATGTGCGTTGTGGTACAGTGAATATCGGCTCGGAACGGGGAGCCGAGTTCGAATTCCAGTTGAATCCATTGTATTCACTTATGCGCAAATACCCTTGGGAAAGGTATTAATCCGTCTCTTCCTTCCAGTTATGGGTTAAATAGCAGGACAGATTGGGTTCTATAGCCTTGGTCGGCAACCAGTCTACCGCAGAAAGCAATGGCAACCTACTGCGGGATAATCTTCTGCCCAGTCAGTCATGTCTCTTTCGAGACATGATCGCCTAAGCGTGTATCATGTATGGCACTTAACTGACTGACTCTTCCAATGTAACCGTATACACACCAGTGGCAGTATTGTCTTACTTTTGTAAGTAAAGGCGAGAGCACCACTAGTGCGCAGGGGGTAACACAGAGAGAAAAGACAGAGAAGTAAAAAAACAAAACACAAACAGTGGATGTAAGAGAAACGATTGGCGTCAAGAAGATAAGAAATGGTAATTGAAGTTGTGGGATTTTTTAGTTAGGCTATCAGGGTAAAAGAGTGGGACCTATTCGCCAACCTATTAGCATAAGTAAATTCATAAGATCATATAATTTTTTTCTGTGGGATTTTTTAGTTTAATATAATAAGGTTTGAAGTGTGATTCAGAGTCTTTCTTGAGATCAGGACATTTCTTCTGCACATTCTGAATGTTTTTTGTTTTTCTTTTTTATAATCGTGTCGCCCCAAGTAAGGCATTTTACTGCCACAGCTGAGCAGGGGGTTACGTAGAAGGTAAGTTATGAGAAAGACTGGCAGGTTACAGGGGGTGTCACGAAGAAGGTAAGAGAAGGATGAAAATATTGATGAGAGTGGAGTGGATGAGGAAAGGGGCATGAGAGAGAGGATACCCAGAGAGGGAGAGGAGATGACTACTGACTTTACATTTGAATTCTTAAAGATTGTAACTGTCGGGGAAGCAAGTAAAGTAAAGGGAGTTCCACATGCGGCAAGTGCGAGAAAAGAAGCTGATGGAAAAGAATTTGTTTTTACAATCTTTCTCTTAACCTTTCTCTGACATCCACTGTTTTGTTTTGTTTTTTTACTTCTCCTTCTTTTCTCTCTGTGTAACCCCCTGCGCACTAGTGGTGCTCTCGCCTTGCCTGAGGTGAAATGATAACAAAAGAAACAAAACAAAAATACAATAGATATCAAATCATGACAAGGTATATGCCAAAACATAAACGCAAATGAATCTAATGGTGAGAAAATTAAGAAAGCCATTAAAAACTAAAAAAAAATATTATGTAATAATTGACACTGAGACTTTTTTAAACTTTTGGAAAAAAAAGAAGCTTAATTCCTCTCCGAATAATATAAAAACAATTTCATAATTTAGTGACAGAAGGCTTGGAAAATTTCATACACACAGGACATATAAAAAATAGTAAAATTTAATTAAAAACATCTCTCTCTCTCTCTCTCTCTCTCTCTCTATATATATATATATATATATATATATATATATATATATATTGTTTAATTATTTAGTTTCTGGTCCTAATAAGATTAGACCAGTACACATTTGTATTAAAAAGTACTTAATGCAGTGATATTGCAGAACTTTGAATATTTTCCATTTGTAAACAAGTTATTATGCTACCTAGGTTTTTACCATGAGTAGTGTCTCCAGGCGATTTGCAATAACTGATTCTACCGTTTCTTCTTCTTCTTCTTCTATGTGCCCTGTCCCTTCAGGGCGTAGGCGATTATGGTTCTCCACGTCTCCTTATCCCTTGTGGCTCTTAGTATGTTTGCTCCTGTTGCTCCTGGCAACTCCCGTTCCATCATCCACCTGATCAGGCCCTGCAAATATGTTATCCGCTGCCTTCCTCTGTCTCTCCTTCCTTCTATCTGACCAGTCAGTATCAGGTTCTCCAGGCTCTCCTTCCTCATTGCATGTCCCAGGAACTTCAGTTGTCTCTTCCTGATACTCAGTATTAATTTCGTTTTTGTTACAATTCTTTCCAACACCTCATCGTTGCTTGCATGCTCAGTCCACGATATTCGCATCAACCTTCTATAGAACCACATTTACGATGCTTCCAGTTTTGTCCTCATTTTCGATGATATTGTCCAGCATTGAAGAACTGACATCACATAGCAATCCAGCACTCTTTCCGTTGTTTCTAGTGAAATTTTGCAGTGTGTTCGTACTTTACTCAGCTTCTGGAAGGCGTCCTTTGCCATGCCAATTCGCCTTCGGATCTCCGTGTCGCACTTTCCATCTCCTGTTAGAACACTTTCTAGGTATTTACATTTTTGTACTTGTTTGATTCTGGTGTCCCCCATGTGTATTTGGCATTTTGGGTTGCACCTTTTGCTGATGACCATGCATTCAGTTTTCTTGAAGTTTATTTGTAGTCCTTTTTTGTCACTCTCCACCCCTACCCTCTGTAGGAGGTCTTGTAGTTTCCTTTCTGTGTCTGCAATCAGCACTGTATCAGCTGCATACTTTATGTTGTTAAAGTTGTGGCCTCCAATATCAAATCCTGGCGTGTCATCTAGGGTCCTCAAAATATTCTCGCATTACAAGTTGAACAAATCCGGTAAAAAGACACATCCTTGTCTTACGCCTCTTTCTATCTTTGTAAATCTACTGAAATCGTTACGTGTCCGTATGCAGGCCGTTTGCTGCCAGTAGAGATTCTTGATTACTCTTATGTCTTTCCCAAAATTGTCACGACTACCGAGCACCTCCATCAATTTTTTGTCATATTTTGTTGAATGTCTTCGCATAGTCAATAAAACATAGGTACAAGTCTTTCTTCATTTGTATTGCCCTTTCGGAGAGCATCCTAATCATGAATACGGCGTTCCTTGTTCGAGTTTCTTTGACGAACCCGCACTGTTCCTGCCCTATCTCTGGCCTGATTCTGCTTCTCCTTCTATTCATCAGGATTCTGACAATCAGTTTTGCAATGTGACTCATTAAACTGATAGTTCTGTGTAGTTCACACTCGTTTGCACCTGGTTACTTCGGCAGTGCTATAAATATCGACTTGCACATTTCGTCTGGTATTATTCAACTGCTATAAATTTAGTTTATTATGTCGGTAATTTTTTCTATGCCTTATTCTTCTAAGGCTATCAGCAGCTCTATCACTATGCCGTCTGGACCATCTGCTTTGTTTCTGTTCAGTTTGGCTATTGCAGCTTCCACTTCGGATTTTAGTATTTCCAGTCCATCCACCCCCTTATGTATTCTCGGTTGTTTTGTCCTGTCGCAAAAAAAGATCCTATATATACTCTTCCCATCGCTGGAGTATTTCGTCTTTCTCCAATATAATTGTTCCATCCTTGGATTTTATGCATCCTGTTGAGGAGAAGGTTTTTTGTCTTGTCAGTTCTCTTATCTCTTTATACATCTCTGCTTTATTGGTCCTGCTCAGTCTCTCTACTTCTGCGCATTTGTTGTTGAGCCATTCCTCTTTGGCTTGTCTGCATTTGTTCCTTATCTCCCTGTGAAGTTTCTTGTACTCTGCTCTATGTCTTGGCGTTATTTTTTGTCTCCTTCGCATCATGTGGAGAATCTCTTCAGTCATCCACTCATTTTTTCTTCTGCGTCTGATTTCTTTTGGGGCAATGTTGTTCGCTGAAGTCACCATCTCTTCCTTTAGTGAGTCCCATTTTGAGTGCCCTTTTCCAATTTGTTCTTCATATTTCTTTCTCACGCTGTTATTGTATTCTTTCTGCAGGGTGAGGTCATTCACAAGCGTGTTGCATTGCAGCCTTGGTGATGTGCTGGGCTTCTTCAGTCTCCGGAGTTTCACCCTTAGTTTGCAGATGACTG